>CM062292.1:335134689-335313415 GCA_031216915.1 Pictodentalium vernedei
CGTGAGTCATTCCCAATACGAATTTTCCGTCTGACAATCTGAATGATTCTGGGTTGAAGCCCTTGACCAGACTTCGGAACAGAATGCTTATTTCTGTCGATTCGAGTCTCTGCTGAGTATCCTGTGTCTTCGTCAACCCCAGAAGGAAGAGCAAGCTCGATGAATACTCCAGGCCACAAAGTTGTAGAAGCGACAGGTGTAAGCCTACGCGGGATATGAGCTCGGGTGCACCTAACAACGTGAGGTTTATTATCTGGGAGTGAGCGGTTATCATGTTTGTGTATTGTCCCATCATTCAACTGAAAATCACACAAAACAGGTCGTATGCTAATGTCATAGCATTCCATAAATGTAACACCTGTCAAGATTTCAACTTCAATGGTGTTGATGACCAGAGCCTCTAGTCGAAAGGTTCGTTCATCTCTAGGCAACTGAATGTCAATCTCACCCCAAACACATAAAGATGAATGTCCGCCCGTCCGTCTGTAAGGCAGTCTGCAACAAAGCTCAACGGGTGATAGCGATAGAAAATACGATGCGAAGGAGACTTTGTGGCCTTCACTCCACGGGTGCCTGCAATCTCGAGTTCGATTCATCAACTTGGTCCTCATGTGCTGGAGGTTTGCTAGTACGATAGGAAGCACGCCATTCATTACTGGAGCGGTTGTATCAATAGTGTCTTCACTTGTGATGCTGCGAGATCGTGCCATGAACTTTTTGTAGGCCTCAGGTAAGTGTTAGCACTGGCTTAAAAAGGTGACCGGAGTAAGGTCTTCCTGCTTGTTAACACAAAGGACAAGATCTAACAGGTCGATGCAACTGTTTATGTTGACGCTGCGATGATGGTATGGAAAATGAGGTCTTTTAAGCACTAGATCGCATCACATTGATGACTTCAGTGGCATGTTGATCGTCAAACAAGACACCCATAGCTTGATTAATTTCTGGTTTTATTGATACTAAAGTCTGTGTCCGAAGTTCCGTCCCGTAATGTTGCTTGACCAACTTAGGAAGATCTTTGTGAATGAGCTGAAGCCATGTGAGGAGAATAGAACTTTCCGGTGATGAAGAAAGCTCCTCGTCAATGACCGTTTTGTCCGTGGTGATAAATGCCACCGTGACTATTTTTAGATAGCAAATTGTCTTCGACAAAGGCCATCAATCAACCTCTGAATCGAATTGGCTACCGGTGGATTGGAATCCGAAATGTGCTCGTAGTATCTGCCAAACAGTGTCAATTGATGTGGAATTTTATATTATTGAATTTCTGGCGACTGTAGGACAGAAAATGCAATCTGTCCCAACGTGAGCCCGAGGCAGACTACTTTCTGTTCAGCTGTGCGTCGCTCGCCTTCATCGGTATAAACTCCGTCGGGTACGAAATCTCGCAACGGGGAAGCCTTTGTTTTCTTGGTCCACGACGAGCCGTCAAGAAAACTAGTAAAATTTGGATCCATTGAAAGTGTGTACTGTAAATTCGGTCGCCACGCTTCAAAAAAGTAACAGTTTCATTTCGTGTTAGGGACCACTGTTTGAGAGCCCTCGAAGAAGCCATGACGTTTGAATACAAGAGGCCCCAGGGGGAGCTGGGGGCGCCCACCTGACATGGTAGCCTAAATATCAATCTAGAGAACTGATTTCAACAAGTTGCATCTGCCCCTCCTAAAAAAATCTTTTACCAAATATCCAAAGATTCTGACTAGTGGACCTAAAAAATAGATTTTTAAAGAATATTCCTCATATTGAACTAAGTAATAATTCAAAAGATTCTGACTGGTGGATGTGAAGAAGAAGATTTTTGAAGAATACTCCTCATATTGAACTAAGTTATAAATCGGGCTCCCACGGAGAGCCCAAATATCAACCCAGGGACTTAGCTTGAACAAACTTGAATCTTACCCCCTAAGGATGATGCATACCAAATATCAAAACATTCCGACTGCTGGATCTGAAGAAGATTTTTGAAGAAAATTCCTCATTTTGAACTAAGTTATAATTCGGGCTCCCACAGTGAGCCCAAATATGAACCCAGGGACTTGGCTTGAACAAAACTGAATCTCACCTACAGTGGGAGGCTGCATACCAAATATCAAAAGATTCAGACTGGTGGGTGTGAAGAAGATTTTTGAAGAATACTCCTCATATTGAACTAGTTATAAATCGGGCTCCCACTGGGAGCCCAAATATCAACCCAGGGACTTAGCTTGAACAAACTTGAATCTTATCCCCCTAAGGATGCTGTATACCAAATATCAAAACATTGCGACTGCTGGATCTGAAGAAGAAGATTTTTAAAGAAAATTCCTCATTTTGAACTAAGTTATAATTCGAGCTCCCACAGTGAGCCCAAATATGAATCCAGGGACTTGGCTTGAACAAACTTGAATCTCACCCCCCTAAGGTTGCTGTATACCAAATATCAAAAGATTCTGATTGGTAGCTCTGAAGAAGATTTTTAAAGAATATTCCTCATACTGCACTAATTTAAACATTTGGGCTCCCATAACGAGCCCAAATATGGACCCAGGGATTTTTTTTCAATAAACATGTGAAACAATCTTACAAAGATGTTATATGTGAAATTTGAAAGCTTGTGGAGCAGTGGTTTGGGAGAAAAGTAGTCTTAAATGTTTTCCCCATTACCCACAGTGTTAAAAAATGCTGACTCAGCACTTTTTCAAAGTCACGAAAAAGTACACCAAGATAAAACCTATAGCACTTTCTTTGGACCATTCCATTATGTTGGTCCTAGGGAAGCTTTATACCAAATAAGAATTCTCAGTACCGTGTAGTTTTGGAGATATGGGCGTTTTAATTTTTTCCCCCTATATTTAGCTCCTGTGGTTCCCTTGGGGCGACGGGAATTTTTTTTTGCAGAAATTAAATACTTATGATCCAATAAGCCCTCAAATCAAATTTGGTTTAAATCCGCCTTTCGGTTTGAAAAATAGAAATTTTGGGAGGGGCAAAAATTCTTGCCCCTCCCATAGCGAAGGCAAATATAGCTCTTCGTACACCTCAAAAGGAAGCTGCACACCAAATATCAAGTCTCTGCTACTACTGGTTGAGAAGAAGATTTTTCAAGATTTAAGCACACTTTTTGGGCGTGGCCCTACCGCGGGGCGAGGCAACTTGATTTGAACAAAATCAAAATGCGATGAATAAACAAACTATTATCTCAAATTTCAATTAAATTGGTTCAGCGGTTTTGAAGGGGAAGACTCAAACACCATGTTCACGGACGACGGACGGTGACGATCACTTTCGCGCCCCTGGCAGAAAGTCCGGCGAGCTGATAAGTATCTGTATCTGTATTAGTACGGTGTAGGGCCAAGTACTTGGACAATACGAAACACACTTTGATTTGTACGTTGTTTGCGTTAAACTGAGTTTGAATGATGAACTTTCGTAATGAGAAAATGCTCAGTGTTCTTCTGAGGTGTGAAAACAATGAGTAACACAATCACCACACCAAAGTCAGTTTGTGTTGGGGAAAATCACAAGGATATTTGATACAAGGGCCTATTTATTCTGCGACTCTTGAAATCAAGAACGATAACTAAACGCATACCAAGCAAAATTAGTCTCCTGAAACGAAAGTTCGTTCTGGCGGAGTTAAAATATAAACCTGCTGTTCTTTTTAAACTCTCCGTCTTGTTTGCCGTGTAGGTAACCGTAACAGCCTATTGTGTCTGATCCTATAACAGTTGTAAAATTTTATTTCAAAGAGAGAATTGCGTTAATTAATGCATGCCACTATGCAACATATAATGTTCCACAGAGCCAGCCACCCAAAGTACAATACTAGTCTGGAAGCAATAAATGGTTCATTTCGATATCTTTGTTTCAATTGGTATCTATTTTTGGCCTTTAAAACTAACATTTGGCGTGGTATTAACCAATATCTTGCCATTGGGCCCCAAAAGGGGCCGACGAATAGGCCTTCGGAATGGAGTCCGAATTAACCAAAACGCGACAGAGTTGATGTCCCAAAAGATGAGAAAAGAACTAGATGAAAGGCGGTGAGACTACTTACCGAGAACAACAACAACAACACAACAACAACAACAAAAATAAATAAAGGCTAAAATAGATATTAATTGTTGGCATATATAGGTAATCTATTTATGTAAAAGCTAGAAAAAAAAACTTTAGACCGACCAATTCTATGGTGAAGGGGGTTATTTATTAATCCTTTGCCTTCGGCGCCGAACCGAGAAGAGACCACTTGCCGAGAACAAAACAAAATAATATATCTACTTCATATTATGTACAAATTAGTAACAAAACAATTTTAAACCAACCAGGTCTGTGGTGAATGGGATTGAAACGGAAATTAAATGACATACCCACACGTAAATCTCACCTTCCTTGTCCCACCATTAACGTAACACCACCATTTTCAAACCGAAGACAAAGTAAACACCCCAAGGCGTACTTGCTTATGTGGAGATGTAGAGAAATAGTTGGGAAGGGGCCATGCTAAATTCTTAGTTGAACCGAGCAATACAGAAATAAAGGGCACAATGTGGTATATTGGGCCCATTAAATATAAATTAGCAATAAATTGAAATAAATTGGGTGAATAAAAATACTAACTGGAGCTACTATAAGGAAAAAAAATATGCTAGCCTTATGTTTGTATGGTTGATGTATAATATAAATGCATTTTTGTGTGAGGTATTATAAAAAAGTGTAATTTTTGAGTTCACACTGAATTACGTGCGTCTCCCGAAAATTTCGGTACATTTCACTGAGAATTTGAGAAGCTCATTCAACTGGTGTGCTTTGAACTTAATTAATTACACCAGAAAAATTAAAAATAAAACAACAACAACAAACAAACAAACTGTAAAGCCCGACCTCAAGCTTAGCTAAAGTATCAAAGGAGGAAGCGTGTATCATTATCACCAGTCAAATTATTATTATCGGTGAGATAGAAGTTTAAAGTTTAATACAGCGACTTCTAATTTTGAACCTATAGCTGGGCATGTTCGTCCGCCCCTTACCAAGGGAAAAAATTGCGATCTCTCCCGACTTTGGTGCATTTTTAAGTGCAGTAATAATGTAACATCAATCCCAATTACTACCATGCACACAGACCGGTGATAATAATATACGCCCCTCCCCTATTTATTTATTATTTGTTGATTGGTGTTTAAGGTCACATACTTATTCACAGTGGCTAATCGTGACCGTGACAGTTTTACGGGTGGAGGAAGCCGGAGTACCCGGAGAGAACCACCGAGCATCGACGAGCAACTGTCAACTCCTCAACATTCTAACTCTGTACAAGCTCCGTTCAAGCAGGGTTACAGCGATTGAAGACATGTCTACCGTCGACGTGCAGTACGCCTTAGTGCACGGCGTCATCGTGCCCCCATGTAGGGAACCGGATAAAGTGCCTTGCTCAAGGACACAACGCGGCTCGTCCCGGACGGGGATCGAACTCGGGACCTCTATCATAGAGTCAACCACTGAGCCACCCCTATCTATAACACTGCTTAACTCCAAATTTTACCTCATCTCAGCCTAAATTGATAATTTACATTTAAATGACTCCACAATAATAATACCAAATTATGACCTTTATTTTGCCTTATTTTTCGACTGCTTCCTTCTGCTCGATATTTAGTACGACCAATTGAAAGGGCTTAGCGTAGCTGCTTCGGAAACACTGCCGTACTGTAGACTAGTATAGTGTTACATTACAGTTCTGCTGGGGGCATCCAGTTATGCTTATTATACCCCACCTCCTTTACAAAAACTTTGCTCATCCTGCCGTTTGTTTTTTGATTCGTCTGTCCGTCCAACTCGTTTCTTGATAACTGTTTTTTCCTTGATCACATATTGCTAATACTTCATACTTAGGATTGTATTGTGGCGTAGGCGGGTATGGGGTGGGTGGGTGGGTGGGGGGTGGGGGTCGGGGGGGCACATGCCATCCCCATTTTCAATTTTCAGTTATGCTATACCCCCCACACCCTGGTAATGTGGTCTCATTATTGATGCCTTTCACAACGTGTAAATTATTATGCTGAGCATCCTATTATGAATGAATGAATGAATGAATGAATGAAAATGAATGAATGAATGAATGAATGAATGAATGAATGAATGAATGAATGAATGAATGAATGAAGTTTATTTGCAGTATACGTTTACATGAAGTATAATAAACAACTTGCAGAAATGTACAGAAATAAATGTAAAACTGCATAGGAACAGCATAGCCCTGGGGGCTGTCTTCCTGCCATTCCCATATTAAAAGATAATTAGTCCTGACATCAAAATTGTAAACAATTTGCATCCTTACGGGATTCATGAGGGGAACTTTTAATACATAATTATTTATTTAACCCCTAGCCCAGCGCAAACAGAACACTGTTTTCACAAGAAACACTCTTAGATAGGATTTCCATTTATTTTCTTATCAGTCCTTTGACTTTCAATTCTAGCCTCAGGGACAACGACATGGCACTCAGCGTAATGACTAAATGAGCTTACTCCGGTGATAAACCATGGGCCCTGTTCCGGAGGCAAGAACAGAAACGAATAATACCCACACAGTGCGATCTTTGCGAACAGTGCAGGCCAGACACGACTATTGCGCTAGGTAAGGGGCCAAAGTATTGGTGAAATTGCATTACAGTAATTGCTCAACAATTTAATGGTCTAATCATCAAAGCCTAGATTCTGGAGTGTTGAAATCTGATGTGGTGTGGAGATCCAGGCGGAATGGAAGGACAATCTGGGCAGGAAGGGTTATTACAAGAGACATCTGAATGGTATGAATTTAGAGCCTTGTCTATTATCGCCTTCTTAAATTGGCATCTATTGAGACGCTGGACCGATGGTTCAGTGTCATTCCAAATCCGCGGGAAAGAATGGAACGGGAGTTCGGCCGAGAAGCAAGTTCTGGGTTTTCGTGTGCGTATATTGCCAGACTGTCTAGTATTCATGCCAGATGGGTTTGTATAAATTTCAAATGTGTTATCGAAGGACTCGGGTAGTTTATTATTAAACCAATCATGCATGAACAGGAGACTGTGTAGTGTATAAAGGTCTCTGAATTTTAGTATACCACAGCTTTTGAAAAGGGGATCGGTGTGTGAAGTATAGGATCGTTTCGTTATCGCTCGAATAGCTTTTTTTTTGCAGACCAAGGATCCTATTTGTGGCTGCAGCGTGTCCCCACACTTGTATCCCATAAATTAAATGACTTTGGATCAGAGAGAAGTACAATAATCGTAGAGCTACTCGGGGAAGGAATTTCTTAGCCCGATTTATGGCAAAAGTAGCCCTGGCTATTTTCAAGCATACGGTGGAGATGTGTTGCTTGAATTTGAGATTTTCATCCATATGAATACCGAGAAACTTAAATGTCGTTTCCTCTTGATGGTTACGCCACCAGTGTAATATTCGTATTATTCAATGATATGCTCTTGCCTATCGCACTATATGGATCATTTTGGGGGTGGAATATCATGAATTTGGTTTTAGAAGCGTTTAGAGCCAATTTATTCGCAGAGCACCACTCACTTATGCTATATAACTCAGAGTTTGTATTTTCTATAAGAGTATCGACGCTATTGCCAGCTGCATGCGCTGTTGTGTCATCTGCGAACGACAAGACTTTTAACAAAGTCGATTTGCTGATGTCGTTAATATATAGTACAAATAAAATGGGCCGGAGGATAGAACCCTGGGGTACACCTGTGGTGATCTTTCTACTGTCAGATACCTCATTATGGAAAGAAACAGACTGGGTTCTTTCTGTTAGATAATCCTTAAACAGGAATTAGCTAACCCTCTAATGCCATAATATTCCAGTTTCTTTAGAAGAATGTTATGGTTAATGCTATCGAAAGCTTTCGCAAAATCTAGGAAAATCGAAAGAGTGCAATCTTTCGTTGTTTTATCGTTTGCTTCAGCAACATTATTTATTAGGTGAAGTATAGGATGTATGGTTGAATGATGCTTTCTAAACCCAAATTGATACTGGTATACAGTCTTTTGGTCATCTAAGAAACTGGATATGCGAGAATACATACATTTTTCAAGTACTTTTGAGAATGCCGGAAGAATACTAATGGGTCGGTAGTTATTGAATACATGGGGGTCGCCGGATTTGAAAATAGGTATAATTTTGGCTATCTTCATTTTATTTGGCACTATACCAGTAGAGAACGAGAGGTTAATTATGTGAGTTAGCGGATTAGCCACCTCGAAGATGATTTCTTTTAAAAGCTTAGTCGACAAGTTGTCACCATCTTTAGTTGCCTTTCCGCGAAAGCTATTAACACAGAGAATTACTTCCTGTACGTTTGTGGGCGATATGAAGAAAGATTCCGCATTGATGTTGCCAATGTAGTCCGAGAAATGACGGTTTGATGAAGGTATTTCGTCACTGATTGATTTACCTATGCTTGCAAAAAGGGTATTAAATCTATCGGCAATCAGTCTAGGGTCGGTTAGTTCGTCATTGTCAGCATGAAAGGAAGACGGCAGTGTGGCGGTTTGTTCAGTTTTGCTGATTGCTTTACGCAAAATTTCCCAGGTTTTTTTAATGTTATTTTTATTTGACAGTAGGGTATCGGTGTAATAATCAGATTTACTTGTTCTTTTAAGTCGGTTGAAAATCCGGCAATAGTCTTTGTATTCAGTGATGATTCGGGGGGTTGGGGATTTTATCTTTCTAGCATACAGTTTATTTTTGTTCAAAGAGGATTGTAAGAGGCCACGTGTCATCCATGGTTCACGTTTTATGTACTTCTGTGGCGTTGATCTCACTTCCAGTGGGAACGCTTTGTCGAAGAGACAATAAAATTTATCGAGGAAAAGATCATACGCTCCATTCGGACATTCTATACTAAGAACGTCCGAAAAGTCGCATTCCGATAAAAGCTGCTTAAATTGATTAATATTTGTCCTTTTGAACACGCGTTTCATGGTTTGAGTTGAGTGAACAGGGCAGTTGCTTTTGTTCTCGTAATAAAATGTAGCGAAGTGGTCGCTAACATCAGTAATTACAATTCCTGATTCGTATGGGGTAGGGTTGTTGCTGAATATATGATCGATTAGTGTTGCGGAAGTGTCCGTTATTCTCGTTGGCCTTGTGATAACTGGCATGAATCCGGCACTGAACAGAGAATCTATATAAGAATTGGTCTTTGTATGAGTGTTGAAATTTAGGAGATCAATATTAAAGTCGCCCATGAGATAAGCCCTTTTATTTTCGGCGTTTATTACATCCAATAGTCGAGTTAATTCAGTGAGAAAAAGGTCGAGATCTGCTTTTGGTGCAGTATTAGGTCTATAGATGGAACCAATTATACATTTACTTTAGCCAGTGATTTCTATGAATAATGATTCAAAGACATGAGGGATAAAGACTGAGAGATCACTGCGTATTTTGAAGGACAAATTATCTTTTACAAATAAACCAACACCACCTCTTCCATCATCACTGTCGGGTCGTGTGTTGCAAATAAGAGGGTGATAGCCTTCAAGTTCGTGGCAGAGAGCTTTGGGGTTAAATATTTCAGTCAGACCTATTACGTCAAAAAAGTTTCTATCCGACTGGAGATCGCACAATAAATTACGGAGATTTTCGAAATTCGCATTTAGACTATGGCAGTTTATATTGAAGAGGGAGAGAGATTTACTTTGGCCCGATATATTATCTTGGAATTGCTCGGGTGTATAGTACTTGCACAGTTTGTTATCCATAGCAAAAGGGTGGGTCATGTCCTCGCTGTCTTCGGAGAGTGTACCATTGAATTTAGAGATAAAATCAAAAATATCCTCATTCTGGATCTCATCAAGTGAAGCATTGTTAGCCATGTTGGTCAAACAGATCATCGAAAGCACATTTATGTGGGCCCTTTTTAGAGGTATGAACAATCAATTTATGGATTAGACCAGGCATGATTATTAAGAAGAAAAAATTGTATTGTACGTGGAAGAGCATTTTGATGTCAGGAACGTGAGACAGATATATACACATGACAAACAATTATTATACAGATTCTGGAAAAAGCTCCTTCCTTTTCCGGGAAATGAAGTCAAAGAAATTGTACATTCGTGTGACTTCTAGGCTGAAACGAGTACAACATTTATATATATGTAAGAAACTGGACTTTTCGTCCAAGTAGCTGGGCGGAAGTTTATGGTTACAAGATTCAAATCATTCAGACACAAACACATAAGTATTATAAGTGGGGATTTTTTAAAAGACGCGATCTATCTCTACTATTATGCTGTATGTCCTGTAGTCTGATGATTGCTTTCCAATTTCGTATAAAAATTATAGTAAGGCGAAATTCACAAAGAGCATTAACTCAATTTGCGACAATTCACGATGATTATTATCAAAATCTTATCAAAATCAGCGTTAATACAAGGCTGTTTTATCAAATTTTATTGAAGTCCAATGTTCACTGTTCGAATAATCATATGGACATTCACCCAGTCATTGCTATCCAAAGCCGCCTTCGGCATTTTGCAGAATGCAACTATAGATACCAATAACCAAGTAAATGTCCATACTTTACATAAAGATAAAAAAAAAAAAAAGATATCAAATTTTGTTTAGACCGAGTCTACTTTTCGTGAAGTTTGGCATAACAAGACACAAAGGGCAATAACTCTATAATTTCGTTAGGTAATTGGAACGGACCAAGACACTGATTGTGTAAAGTTGACTCCACAATAATTGGAGGCGTATGATATCGCATAATCAGGTTTTCGAACAGACGGGGACAGTTAGAGGGATGGGGCTTCTTATTAGGCCCCTCCATTACTCCGGTGGAGAAGGGGGGGGGGGGGGGGGTAAAACAACTACTGCTGAACGTGTGTATCAATTCTTACTTTAGCGAGATCTTGCAAAAGTGGCATATGTTGTATAAGGTACGCTCTTTGGTGGAGGGGGGGGGGGGGGGGGGGAAGCAATTACGCCCCAACGCGTGTATTATTTCTCACTTTAGCGAGATTTCGCATATGAGGTAATTTTCATTTTCAAATGCGCCACAAATGTGATAATAAAAAGATGAAAAACAAGGTTAAAATAAGAACAGGTTAGTAAAATAAGTGCGCAATGTCTTTACCATAGTGAATAAGCACTGTTCCCCAGTTTGTCTTTTCGTTGGATGAAGGATAGTTGCATGTGTTTTATAAGGTAGGCTTCTTGTAAGTGTTCCCTAGTTTGTCTTTTCGTTGGATGAAGGATAGTTGCATGTATTTTATAAGGTAGGCTTCTTGTAAATATTTCATGCATGTCAAGAAGAAAAAAAAAGGTCGGGGGGGGGGGGGGGGGGACGCCTCCGGCTAAACGTGTGTACCACGTCTTACTTTAGCGAGATTCCGCAATTGAAATAATATGCATGTCCCAATGCGCACCAAAAGTGATAAAGAAAGATCAAAAACAGGGTTAAAATCAAAATGAGTAAGTAAATTATGTTCGCAACTTCTTTACCATAGTAAATAAGAACTGTTCTCCGGTTTTGTGTTCTCGTAGGATCAGGGATATGTTGTATAAGGTAGGCTCTTGTAGATGTTTCGTACGTGTCAAGGAGGAATGTCGACTGTGATTTTATAAATTGAAATAAAATTTCAATAGATACCCGTCCATATATATGATACCAGTGGTTTTTGGTACATTAGGTAGGTGCACTTCTAATAGAATCAGAGGCCGTAGAGCAGCGAGTAAAAAGCGTGCATCATAATGACACGGTAATTGATGTGGACCATTTCACCACGCCAGACAATTTGAACAAAACAGTGAAACGATTTAATTATAATACATGTGTGGCATAGAATACCAGTGCTTACAAGTGGGTCAGCTGTCAACAGTTCAATTGGATGTAAGGCGTCAGCATAGTGCACGACGTAAAACGCGATTTTTTTTATGGTACAGCAGTGCGTATATAATTTGTTTGTTTATGAGTTAAAACATGGAACAATTCCGAGTTCCTTTAATCGGGAATAAAGGATTCTATGTGCCATTCTATCACTTATGGCAGAAGGATGACTTGATGCAGCTCTGGAAGCCTAGCATAATTTTAAAATACTGAACAATATTTGTATATATATACACACACCGGCAAATGACGACTATATATATATGTTGCCTTTTAAGGTGTGAGCCTAATGTAAACTACTGCCACTGCTAAGTACTAGGTATGAATAGAGCACTTCTTGGGGTACACTGCACTGAATATACATGAACAATATTTGTAAATATATACACACACTGGCAAAGGTCAACTATAGTATATGTTGGCTTTTAAGATGTGAGTCTAAAGTTAACTACTGCCACTGCTAAGTACTATGTACGAATAAAGCACTTCGTGAGGTACGCTGCACTGAATATACATATATATTTTGCCCAAAGTTTAATATATATATATAAGCTATGCTATCTGTCGATGTGTGATACTAAGGGAGACTGTTATCATTAATGAAGCTTATGCCCCTTCACCGGAGTGAGATCATTGAGCTCAATCCGGTGAATGGACATAAGGTGGGTTTCTGGGGCAAGGGACCCACATTTTTTAGTTATTCAAGAAACCTTCGTTCCTAAGGGCCCCCCAGCTGTCTACTGGCATAGAATATCATCACATGTTTTAGTTATTCCAAAAATCTTCGTCCCTAAGGGCCTTCAGCTGTCTACTGGTATAGAATATCATCGACAGGTAAAAAATCCTAATATTTCATTTTAAAAATGTTCCTCAGCCCAAGTGGATTTGGGCAGGGTCTTTGCTCAAAAACAATCAATATCTCTCTTGGACATCCTCTGAATCATAGCTTATGACCCCTCACTGGAGTGAGCTCAGCGAGCTCGTTGCGGTGAGTGGTGGTGAGCTGTGTTTCTGGGACAAGGGAGTCACATTTTTTAGTAATCCAAGAAATATCCTTAAATGTGTCCAGCTGCATACTGGTGTAGACTACCATACATTTTACATTCAGCCATTCGTTGGTTTATTCATTCTCTCATTGCTCGGCATTATTCATTAATGTTTATAATCAACCATCTATTCATTCGTTTATTCTTCCATTTATTTGCCTGTCTTGCTCGGACCAATAAGCGGCCATGAGGTGGTTCTTTTGGAGCCAAAACGAAAATGTTCAGTTATCAAATGTCCTTTTTAAAAAAAATATTTCCTGCTATCCCTGTTGGTAAGGCGCACCCTCACCCTCTCCTTTTTATACACAACTGAAGATATTTTCAGTAATGAATTGTGGTTAACATATATTACTTTAACTTTCTATAATTTAAGTATCATTCTTCTTCTCCTCGGAAACAGCTTATGCCCCTCCACCGGAGTGAGTTCGTCGAGCTCGTTCCGATGAATGGACATGAGGTGGGTTTCTGGGGTAAGGGACCCACATTTTTTAGTTATTCACGAAACTTTCGTTCCTAAGGGTCTCCAGCTGTCTACTGGCATAGAATATCATCACATTTTTTAGTTATTCAAGAAACCTTCGTTCCTAAGGGCCTCCAGCTGTCTACTGGTATAGTATATCATCGACAGGTAAAAAATCTTAATATCTCATTTTAAAAATGTTTTTCAGCCCAAATGGATTTGGGGAAGGTCTTTGCTCAAATACAATCAATATCTCTCTTGGACATCCTCGGAATCATAGCTTATGACCCCCCACTGGAGTGAGCTCAGCGAGCTCGTTCCAGTGAGTGGTGGTGAGCTGTGTTTCTGGGACAAGGGATTCACATTATTTAGTAACCCAAGAAATTTCATTAAATGTCTCCAGCTGTCTACTTGGGTGTAGACTACCATACATTACACATTTTGCCATTCGTTGGTTTATTCATTCTCTCATTACTCCGCATTATTCATTAATTTTTATAATCAACTATCTATTCATTCGTTTATTCTTTCACTTATTTGCCTGTCTCGCTCGCACCAATACGCGGCCATGAGGTGGCTCTTTTAGAGCCATAATAAAAATGTTTAGTTATCAAATGTCCTTTTTAAAAATATTTTCTGCTATCCCTGTTGGTAAGGCGCATCCTCACCCTCTCCTTTTTACACACAACTGAAGATATTTTCAGTAATGAATTGTGGTTAGCATATATTACTTTAACTTTTTATAATTTAAGTATCCTTCTTTTAGAGCCATAATGAAAATGTTCAGTTATCAAATGTCCTTTTTAAAAAAATATTTCCTGCTATCCCTGTTGGTAAGGCGCACCCTAACCCTCTCCTTTTTACACACAACTGAAGATATTTTCAGTAATGAATTTGTGGTTAACATATATTACTTTAACTTTTTATAATTTAAATATCCTTCTTCTTCTCCTCGGAAACAGCCTATGCCCCTTCACCGGAGTGAGCTCGTTGAGCTCGTTCCGGTGAATGGACATGAGGTGGGTTTCTGGGGCAAGGGACCCACTTTTTTAGTTATTCAAGAAACCTTCGTTCCCAAGAGAGATATTGATTGTATTTCAGGGAAGACCATGCAATGAGAGAATGAATAAACCAACGAATGGCTAAATGTAAAATGTATGATAGTCTATACCAGTATACAGCTGGACACATTTAAGGAAATTTCTTGGATTACTAAAAAATGTGAATCCCTTGTCCCAGAAACACAGCTCATCACCACTCACCGCAACGATCTCGCTGAGCTCACTCCAGTGAGGGGTCATAAGCTATGATTCCGCGGGGATGTCCAAGAGAGATATTGATTGTATTTCAGGGAAGACCATGCAATGAGAGAATGAATAAACCAACGAATGGCTAAATGTAAAATGTATGATAGTCTATACCAGTATACAGCTGGACACATTTAAGGAAATTTCTTGGATTACTAAAAAATGTGAATCCCTTGTCCCAGAAACACAGCTCATCACCACTCACCGCAACGAGCTCGCTGAGCTCACTCCAGTGATGGGTCAAAAACAATGATTCCGGGGATGTCCAAGAGAGATATTGATTGTATTTCAGCGAAGACCATGCAATGAGAGAATGAATAAACCAACGAATGGCTAAATGTAAAAAGTATGGTAGTCTACACCAGTATACAGCTGGACACATTTAAGGAAATTTCTTGGATTACTAAAAAATGTGAATCCCTTGTCCCAGAAACACAGCTCACCACCACTCACCGCAACGAGCTCGCTGAGCTTACTCCAGTGAGGGGTCATAAGCTATGATTCCGGGGATGTCCAAGAGAGATATTGATTGTATTTCAGCGAAGACCCTGCCCAAATCCATTTGGGCTGAGGCTAAATGTAAAATGTATGGTAGTCTACACCAGTACACAGCTGGACACATGTAAGGAAATTTCTTGGATTACTAAAAAATGTGAATCCCTTGTCCCAGAAGCACAGCTCACCACCATTCACCGCAACGATCTCGCTGAGCTCACTCCAGTGATGGGTCAAAAACTATGATTCCGGGGATGTCCAAGAGAGATATTGATTGTATTTCAGGGAAGACCATGCAATGAGAGAATGAATAAACCAACGAATGGCTAAATGTAAAATGTATGATAGTCTATACCAGTATACAGCTGGACACATTTAAGGAAATTTCTTGGATTACTAAAAAATGTGAATCCCTTGTCCCAGAAACACAGCTCATCACCACTCACCGCAACGAGCTCGCTGAGCTCACTCCAGTGAGGGGTCATAAGCTATGATTCCGCGGGGATGTCCAAGAGAGATATTGATTGTATTTCAGCGAAGACCCTGCCCAAATCCATTTGGGCTGAGAAACATTTTTAAAATGAAATATTAGGATTTTTTACCTGTCGATGATATTCTATACCAGTAGACAGCTGGAGGCCCTTAGGAACGAAGGTTTTTCGAATAACTAAAAAATGTGATGATATTCTATGCCAGTAGACAGCTGGAGGCCCTTAGGAACTTATTTACCTTTCTTGCTCGCACTAATATGCGGCCATGAGGTAGTTCTTTTGAAGCCAAAACGAAAATGTTCGGTTATCAAATGTCCTTTTTAAAAAATATTTCCTGCTATCCCTGTTGGTAAGGCGCACCCTCACCCTCTCCTTTTTACACACAACTGAAGCTATTCTCAGTAATGAATTGTGGTTAACATATATTACTTTTTATAATTTAAGTATCCTTCTTCGTCTCCTCGGAAACAGCCTATGCCCCTTCACCGGAATGAGCTCGTTGAGCCCGTTCCGGTGAATGGACATGAGCTGTGCTTCTGGGGCAAGGGACCCACATTTTTTAGCTATTCAAGAAACCCTCGTTCGTAAGGGTCTTCAGCTGTCTACTGGTATAGAATATCATCGACAGGTAAAATATCCTAATATTTCATTTTAAAAATGTTCTTCAGCCCAATTGGGTTTGGGCAAGGTCTTTGCTCAAATACAATCAATATCTTTCTCGAACATCCTCGGAATCATAGCTTATGACCCCTCACTGGAGTGAGCTCAGCGATCTCGTTGCGGTGAGTGGTGGTGAGCTGTGTTTCTGGGACAAGGGATTGACATTTTTTAGTAATCCAAGAAATGTTCTTAAATGCCTCCAGCTGTCTAATGGTGTAGACTACGATACATTCTACATTCTGCCATTCGTTTGTTTATTCATTCTCTCATTGCTCGGCATTATCCATTAATTTTTATAATCAACCATCTATTCATTCGTTTATTCATTCACCTATTTGCCTGTCTTGCTCTCACCAATAAGCGGCCATGAGGTGGTTCTTTTGAAGCCATGATGAAAATGTTCAGCTATCAAATGTCCCTTTTAAATATTGCCAGCTATCCGTGTGGCTAAGGCGCACCCTCACCCCCTCCTTTTTACACACAATTGAAGATATTTTCAGTAATGAATTGTGGTTAACATATATTAGTTTAACTTTTTATAATTTAAGTATTTATTCATCTTTTTTTTTGCTCTCCTCTGAATCATAGCTCATGACCCCTCACTGGAGTGAACCCGTTCAGCTCGTTCGGGTGAGTGGTCATGAGTCGTGTTTTGGGGATAAGGGATTTATATTTCTAGTTAGTCAAGAAATTTTCTTTCTAAAATGTGTGCAGCTGTCTACTGGTGTAGAATATCATCGGCCGGGAATAAAATCTTAGTAGTTCATTTTAAAAAATGTTCCTCAGCCCAAACAGGGCAGCGTCTTTCACATAATTACCTCTCACAGTATAGTCGTTTTTAGTCTTCAGCCCCGCTGGCATGTCTTGTGACCTCTCAATGGAATAAAAATGTTTAGTCACTTAGTAACTTCCCTTTGTAAGCATAGCCTGTTGTCGGCAAGTTTAGAATATCTCATTCTATATAATTTGATCTTAAGCTTAAACCAGCCAGCGTTATTTACAAAATCACCATTCAGATTTTACCGTTTTTCATTTTTCGTCTCAGAAATGTAGCCTGTGACCCTTCATTAGAAATTCTGTCGTATTGAACCTTGTCTCGAAGACACGGCCTATGTCCCTTCACCGAATGAGCTCATCGAGGTCGTTCCAGTGAGCGGTCTCGGTGGCAAGAAGTTATATCTTTCAATACATCAAGAAACTGTCTCCTGTAAGCCTTTCTGGCTGTTTATCGGTGTAGAATCCCATCTGAGGGAGATGAAATGCGATTATCTCCTTTATCTAAACAAACGTTCGCCAGCCAAAAGCTGCTAGGTTATTCATAAAATTCATTCTCGTTTATTCATGTAAGTTCGCTTATGTTTCTAGAAGTTGAACTGTGTTCAATCTGGTCGATAGAGGAAAAATTCTAAGACTTCATCTTAGAAATTGTTACTTTGCCAAAACAGGCCGTGTTTTTCACAACATGACATCGCTTATGTCCCTAGAAGTCGAACTGTGTTCAATCTGATCGATAGAGGAAACATTTTAAGACTTCATCTTAGCAATTGTTACTTTGCCAAAACAGGCCGTGTCTTTCACAACGTGACAAAGTTGCCATTCAAATCTTGTTGGCCCAGTCTTCTATTGGATTCATGGCCTATGACCCCTCACTGGAATGAGCTTGCTGAGGTCGTTCCAGTGAGTGGTCATGGGCCGTGTTGTTGTGGCGAAAAATGATAATCTTTAGTGATCCAAGACAATTTCTCTTACCAAAACGGATATGAGCCGGGTCATTCGCTGAGTCATCTGTGCATTCTCTCATTCATTCTTTTATGTATTCATACAAATGACTCACTCTGTTCATATTTTCATCAATTCATTTACTTTCGATTCATTCAATCATTTGATGAAGCACAATTCGTGAGCCCAACCTCATTCGTCAATACATACACAAATGAAACTATTTGTGTATCTCACAAAAATTTCAACCACTTCTTTCTTGTTCATAATCCTTTTTTCTTCTATTCGACTTCATATCAGCAAATGGAATCGGGCTGTCGAACAGATATCTAATAGCATAACACTACAACTTAACATACATACTGAAGCTGGTGTCAGCTGTGCGGTCAATCGATATGGCGGGTAACATAACTTTAGACGAGGTCCAGACTGACTTGGAATACGACTTCATAACCAAATATAACAATGCATCCCCCTCTATCGACGAGGGTGACGATTCTCCGTTCCATAATCATAAAGTCGAATGTAAGTATTATCAGCCTGAAAATTTTCGATCGACTACCAATGATATAACCCAATCTTTCTCGCTTTTTCATATAAACTGCCAAAGTATTAACGCCCACTGGGAATCTTTACATGATCTTCTATTCAATTTACAAGGAACCGAAAATAAGTTTGACATTATTGGCCTAACAGAAATCTTTAATGTCCCTTCAAATATATCATACTGCCTCGATGGCTACCATAATCTCATAAAAAACAACCGCCCCGACGGTGATGACGGTAGAGGAGGAGTTGGGTTTTTTATCAAAGATAACATTGATATTAAAATTCGTCATGACCTGTCGACTTTCATCCCTCATATCATAGAATCTCTATTTATCGAAGTCATTGTCAATAAATCGCGGAGAGTCATTGGGGTAATTTACAGACCAAACACACCACCAAAAGCGGATATTGATATCTTCCTAAACAAACTAAACGAAATAACTGACAAATTAAATCAAGAAACTGTATCTTCCTACATAATGGGTGACATTAATATTGACCTCCTTAAATATGATTCCCACGCCAAAACAGATAGTTATATCAACCTAATGTTCAGCCAAGGATTCTTACCTGTCATTACTAAACCCACCCGCTTAACCACACATTCAGCCACACTCATTGACCACATATTTTCCAACAATATTCTATCTACCTCAATATCTGGTATAATAATAACGGATGTCTCTGATCACTTTGGTACTTTTCATGTTGAAACCGTGCCCCCCAAAACAAAGAAAGAGTCACATTCATGGGTTCGTAAGGTAAATGCTGAAACTATGGCAAACTTCAAATTACTTCTATCACAATGTGATTTTTCATCAGTTATGGGCTCAGATAACCCAAACACGGCTTATAACAATTTTTTACATATATATCTAGGATTATTTGATGCGGCTTTCCCCCGAATACGCGTCTCTATTCATCAAAAATCTATAAAGAGGCAACCCTGGATGACAAGAGGCTTGGTAGTCTCATCTAATAACAAAAGCAAATTCTATAATAAAAAATTAAAAAGCCCAACTGAACTCAATATAAAAAACTACAAAAACTACTGTAAAATATTTAATAAAGTAAAAAAGCAATGCAAAGCAACTTATTTTAAAAGTATTCTAAACGAACATAAATATAACATGCGTAAAACATGGCAAATACTAAATAGAGCCATCAAAAAGTCCGTCGGAACAACCAACTTACCTCAGTTTTTTATTCACAATGATAAAGAAATTAATGACCCAACAGAGATAGCTAGAGAACTCAATGTTTACTTTGCAAATATAGGTAAACAAACGAGTGATAAAATACCGGGCACCAATAAGTCGTTTCACGACTTCATGGAGACGAATTCTCCTAATAATTTTTACATAAGTCCAACATGTGACTTTGAAGTTATGAATATTGTAAAATCCCTAAAGTCAAAAGGAAGTAAAGATTGTGATGATATTAGTTCAAATCTACTAAAACAAACTATTGATCCTATAGTTAATCCATTAACGCACATCCTCAATTGCTCGTTTGCATGTGGTACTGTTCCAGACAAAATGAAAATTGCAAAAGTTATTCCTATATTTAAAGCAGGCGACCAACATAACTTTACAAATTACAGACCCATTAGCATACTTCCTACATTCTCAAAAGTGTTAGAAAAACTTATGTCTGTAAGACTCTTAAAATACTTAAATCGTTTTAGTATCCTACATCCAAATCAGTACGGTTTCAGGAAAAATCATAGTACGGTGCATCCTGTCTTGCAGTTGTTGAAAACTATATCTGAAGAAAATAACAAAATAAGTAAAAACAGCACACTCGCGCTATTTTTGGACCTTTCAAAAGCGTTCGATACAATAGACCATGACATTTTAATAAATAAACTATACAGATACGGTATTAGAGGTTTGGGTAACGACTGGTTTAAAAGCTATTTATCAGATAGACTACAGTATGTCGCATTTGGCGACTATACATCTGACAGCACAAAAATATCACATGGAGTTCCACAAGGCTCGATACTCGGCCCAACACTGTTCCTAATATATGTCAATGACATCTATCAAGCTTCAAGTTTAAACCTCTTATCTTTTGCTGACGACACCACGGGGCATTCGTCGGGTCCAGACCCAAATCAATTAGTTCAACTCATAAACAAAGAGCTTGAAAAAATATTTGAATGGTGCTGCGCGAATCGACTTGTATTAAATGCAACAAAAACCAAATACATTTTAATCAACCCCTCCGCCAAAAAAACAACAACAATTCGGGATAATATTTTAATAAATGGCCAAATCATAAGTAGAGTAGGTTCAAATAATACAGAAAAATCTCTTAAATTCTTAGGAATACATATTGATGATAGTTTGTCTTACAAACACCATATATCTCAACTCTCTTCGAAGATTGCACGGGCAAATTTCGCACTGAATAGAGTGAAGACCACGCTTCCCCGTGAAGCTCTGAAAACACTTTATTATGCTCTGATACACACACATTTAGTGTATGGGATAAATGTATGGGGAAATGCTAGAACGATTAAAAAGATACTGCTCCTCCAGAAACGCTCCATCCGCATAATAAACAATAAGAAATATAATGCACACACTGATCCTCTTTTTCGGGAGAATAAGATTCTTAAAGTAAACGACCTCTTTAAACTCCACGCTTGCCTGTTTGTGTTTGACTGGTATCATGAAAACTTGCCAATATCCTTCAGATATTATTTCCACCCTGTAGTCAACACTACGGGTAGAGCTAGCAGAAGGAGAGATGGCCTCCAAATTGATAGAACAAGGACAAAGTCTCTTGAATACTTCCCAACACACATTTACCCCAGACTCTGGAACGATTTAGATACTGAGCTACGTAACATAAACAACAGAAACAGTTTTAAAAAACAACTAACTACAAAATTGTTGTCCCAATACGCCGATAACATTGACTGTAATAATCCATACTGTACTGACTGTGCCATTTAATATTAGGTAGAATATTGTCCTACCCTTATTGATAACATTGACTGTAATAATCCATACCATACTGTCTGTGCCATTTAACATTTAACATTAGGTAGAATATTGTCCTACCCTTATTGAGGACTCCACATTTTGCGTTGAGCTGTAAAGTGCTGGAGCGGCGCGTGGTGTTGGACTTACCAGCGAGGGCGTAGTAGTGCTTATAGACCCATCTTTGTAGGTTATGTATATGTCTGGACAAATTCTCGTCTCTTAACTCACTCGTGTTGGGTACACCAGCCCCCATCGTCCTAGACCAAGAATAGATAAATGGTGTTAGACAGTCCGATTCCAATGCTGCATGATGAAATTTGCCGGAGACGACAGGTAGACAGCCAATCTGGCTATGCCGTCTCCCTGCGGTGTACAGGTATATTTGATAATGTTTGTTATATATATATTACTTATGTATATTTTTGTTGTATACTGCTAAATAAAGATTCATTCATTCATTCATGAAGCAGGAGGTATAAACAGAGTACTGTTTCAGACTGCTACCCAATTGTTTACACACTTTCCTTGGTTAAGGTAGACTACTGCTGTTAGTGGGCAATGGGGACAAATAGGAAACTATGTGGGTTAGACTGCTATTATACTCTTATAGACTTATGCATACATGTATATACTTTTCCCTAAGTCAACCATATATACATATATTGTTATGATGTGATACTATGAAAGAGACCTGCTAATGATAAGTGCAAGCTATCAATAGATAACTGCGTGAGACTCACTGCACTCAGCAGGCATACATGCATACACATTGCCCCAGGTCAGCTATATATATACATATATACATGTTCCTTGTTAGGGTGTGGTACTAAGATAGAGAACTGCTGTTGATAATTAATAGATTTGAATAAATTTTTGTAAAGAAATTCTCTGCAACTCAACAGACATACATGTACATATATTGCCCCAAGTCAACTATATATGCATATGTTCCCTGTCAGTGTGTGATACTATTCTAGGGTAATTATTATAATCTTATATTATTCAGGTAAACCTATGCATATATGTTTATACATTTCCTTAAGTGAACTATATATATATATATATATATTGTTAAGGTGTGATACTATTATAGAAAACTACCATTGAAAAGCTGGCTGTCAATAGATTATTATGTGAGACCCATTGCGCTCAACTGACATGTATGTTTACACAGTGCCTTAAGTCAACCATATATATATTGAGTGAGGCTTAATGCCTCACACAATATATATATAGTTGACAGAGACATGTATACACTACCCTAAATCAACAATATATATATATACTGTGTGAGGCCTATTGCCTGGAAGTATATATATTGCTTGGGTGTGATACTCAAGAGACATGTATACACTGCCCTAAATCAACTACATATATATATACTGTGTGAGGCCTATTGCCTGGGAGTATATATATTGCATGGGTGTGATATTCAGGTAAACGTATGCATATATGTTTATACATTGTCTTAAGTGAACTATATATATATATATATATATATATATATAGATATTGATAAGGTGTGATACTATTACAGAAAACTACCATTAAAAATGCTGGCTATCAATAAATTATTGTATGAAACTCATTGCACTCAAAAGGCATGTATACACTGCCCTAAGTCCACTATATATATATATATACTGTGTGAGGCCTATTGACTGGGAGTATATATATTGCATTGGTGTGATACTCAAAAGACATGTATACACTGCCCAAAATCAACTATATATATATATATATATATATATAACTTCGTCAAATTGCCGTCATGCTCGGAAGTTTACTTCCTTCTAAGCGGCTTTCATTTTTGACTAATACTTATTCCGTTACGTTAAGTGCCGTACCAATGTGTATCGCGTCATGGGAACGTAAAATTTAGCGTCACGCTGATCCTAATTGTTGAATGGGAATTATAAAATTGATCGTGATACGTGTACGTCTTACAGATCGATTTATTATTTGGCAAGTGACTGCCTAGCTCCTAATCACGAACCCGTCTGTAAAATCGCCGATGCATGTCTTCCTTGGGTGGCAACAAGTAAAGATATGTTCCGCATTACCCGTTGTTCACTGTTTTTAATTGTAAATTATGGACAAACAAGACCGTATCATATCTTCCTTAGGTGGTAACGAGTGGAGATATATTCCGCGTTATTGCGCGCATTTTTTGTTCTCAGCCTTAGAATTAGAAGCATTCAATCATTTATCTCAACCTCGCCCTGGTAACAGAGGCAGAAGCGAGTTCGCATGCAGTATTCACACATTCAACCATTCCTTGACCCGAATTGTTCAAACGCGTTGTTCTCCATATTCAAGTGCATTGCTTGTAAAAACACCGTATCATATCTCCCTTGGGTGGTAAAGATATGTTCCCCGTTTCATGTTGTTCCCCGTATCCGAGTCTATTACGCGCAAAATAACTGTATCATATCCTCCTTGGGTGGCAACAAGTAAAGATATGTTCCGCGCTTCACTTTGCTTTTTGTATTCAAGAGTAAATTATGAAAAAATACCGTATAATATCTTCCTTGGGTGGCAACAAGTAAAGATATGTTCCGCGTTATTACGTAAATAACAAATATGAATTAGACACTATTTCTAAAACCTCGCCCTGGTAACAGAGGCAGAGGCAAGTAAGTTCGTATGCCATATTCACACATCCAACCACTCCTTGGCCCGAATCATTCAATCATTTAAAAGCGCGCCTCCATATCTCCGCCACAGTACCCAACCCGCGTCAATCAGACATCAATACCGCTGATGGAAAATATAATTTTTTTATACCCTCCTTGCGTAGTAATAACCTCCCCCCCCCCCCGGCCCAATCCTTCCAGGGTGTGTAAATGTATTGTCCCCGCCCACTATTGCAGCATATATATGCCCTCCACCACTGATCTAAGGGCAGTCCCTCCTATAATGTCTACACCGACAATCGTAGGCTAGGGTTCCATACCCCCCCCCCCCCCCACACCACATACACATGGTGTACGCACTGACATGTACCAAACGATCATAATCTCACAACATATACACGCTATGTTCAACACCAATGCGTGTTCAGGTGTAATTGCTCTGTACACTAATTTATGCCCCCCCCCCCCCCCCCCGTTCAGCAAGTTTATAAATGAGAATATTTGGAATTATTCTTGTCTATTGAGCCCATTGGGTTCTAGTGTTTGAAGTTTGTTAATCCAAAATGCTTCACGACCCCTCCTGTAAGCTGTATTTTGTTTATTAATTTGTTCAATCCCAATAATCTTAAAATTGTTTATACTATGGTTTTTCGTCAGAAAATGATGTGGTATCGGTTCATCCATAACCTCAAGTTTTATTCTGCTCAGGTGGTTTTGCATTCTCTCATACAATTTTGTCCCCGTCTCCCCCACGTACACAACTTCATTGCACTTGTCGCAGAAAATCCCATATATCACATTCCTGGACAGGCAGGTGATTTTTTTGCCTATGTGGTAGGCCGTCCCGTTCTTGTCTGCGAATTGTTTTGTTTGGAGCATAAACCCACAGATTGCACATTTTCTCTCGCATCTATCAGATCCCGTCCCTTGATTGTTGAACATTTTATTATGCTTGCTGTGGACTATGATATCTCCCAAATTTTTCAGTCTTTTGTACGAAATCAGGGGAGGTTTTTCGAATGCCAACTTCATGCGTTTTGAGCGGTGTAAAATGGGCATCCGCTCCCGCGTTATTTTCCCGATGTCGGGGAGGCGCCGCGAGTAGGTGACCACAAACGGGACTCTTTCGCCGGTTGATTTGTTGGATCGTTTTTCAAGTAACTGTTTGCGCTGGATTTGATCAACCTTTTCTAGTTGTTCGCTTACAAACTTTTCGTCGTAACCTCTGGCATGCAGGTGTTGTTTTATATCATTTTTGTGGCATTCATATTCAGCATTATCGGAACAAATTCTTTTTACTCTTGAAGCTATTCCATATGGTATCGCTCTTTTAGTGTTGATTGGGTGATCTGACTTTGCGTGTAGGTATTGATGCGTGTCCGTGGGTTTTGTATATAAACCGGTTTTAAGAAATCCGTCTTCAATTTTGACTATCGTGTCTAAGAATTCTATCTCATTTTCAGACCACCTTAAATCAACCTGTATTCTTGGATGTATCGTATTTGCCAAAGAATGATATTGTTTCAGAGACTCCAACCCATGCGTCCATACTCCCCAGATATCATCAACGTACCGTACCTGTTCAAGGGGGTGTAACTTCGATGCTTTTGACAGTTTCTCTTCCCATTCACCCATATATGTGCACGCATAATTCATCCCTAAGCGCGAGCCTATTGCAACGCCGTCGGTTTGTAAATAATGTCTTCCTTTAAATGAAAAATTGTTGTTGTCCAAAACAGTTTCTATTAGTTTAAGACCTATCTCTGTTGGGAATAATTTTCCTTTAGAGTTTTCTAGTGCTTTTTTACATGCTAATATACCTTCATTACGTGGGACGCTTGGATATAGTTTCTTGACGTCCATACAGTACATTATGCTGTTTTCAGGGAGTGGTTGGGGTATACTGTCCAGTCTGTTCAAGAAATGTGTGGTGTCGCGTATGTAGGATGGTAATGACTCAACGTGTTGTTTTAATTCAGACTCCATCACTTCTGCTATTTTCTCTGTTGGGTGGTTTATTCCCGAAATTATCGTTCTTAAAGGGGCTTCATTTTTATGCATTTTGGGGTTACCTTTTACTCTACCAGCCTGTGGCTGCTTAGGTATCATGTACGCTAATACTTTTTTGTCTATCAGTTTGTTTTTTTCTAGTTTTTTGAGTTGGCTTTTAATCTTGTTTGTTATTTTCTCTGTCAGATTTACAGGTACTTCTTTGTATGTTGTTTGGTCCCCCAATTCCATCAAGATCTCATTTTCATATTTACTTGCATCCAAAACGGTTATTCCAGACCCTTTATCGGCTGGTCGCACGACTATTGTATTATCATTTAACAACTCTTTCAGAGCCTTCTCTTCCATTTTTGTTATGTTGTTTCGCACGCGTTTTTTTATGCCCTTCAAAATATCTTCCCGTACTATCTCTAAATAAAGGTCAAGGTGCTTATCTCTACCTTCTTTAGGGGTCCACGGGTTACTCTCTTTAAATTTATCATTAATATATTGCTGTTTATTGTCTAGGAAATACTCACATAGTCGCATTCTTCGCTCCCATTCTTTTATCTCAACGATAAGGTTCGCTATATCCAAAGTTCTTTCCGTTGGGACAAACTTGAGACCCCTTTTAAGTAATGTTCTTTGGTGTTTTGTTAGTTTCATACTGGATAAATTAAACACATTATTTTGCTGATTTATTTTAGTTTCGTTGTGCACAATTTTACTCTTTATATCCACATACATGTTATTTTGATCATCGCTCATATTCTCAACTTCTACAGATTCATCCTTTATGGAGGGTTTCTCAGACTTTTTGTCGGTAATTTGTTTTGTATAACCCCGGGGATTCATAGATTCGTCCTTCTTGGAGGGTTTCGCAGACTTTTTGTCGGTAATTTTTTTTGAATAACCCCGGGGATTCAGTTTTGGTTCATCCCTACGGAACACGGAAATATTTTGTGACTGCAAGTATTTGTATTTGATTGTTTTAGGCCCATTTGTCTTTTTCATACTTCCAATCATTTGTGCAACCTGAAAATGAGAATCATTCAAAAAGAGATAGAAATTTAATTCATTTGTACTCACCGGTTTTTCAGGTTCGAATCGCACCCACCTGTAATTTTGACCATACTTACAATATACATGAATCCCTATTTCCAGCATATTCACCAAACCTATTATATCCTCATCTGTTGCCCAGCTCTCAATACTACCATTCGTTTTTGATCTGTTTCTAATGAATCCTGATACTGGCCCATCTATATATTTAGACATTATTTTCGCGTGATGTTCCACATACTCCATTACTCGTTTCCGTATTACATGATGATATTCCTCATCGCCTGTACAGATTTTGCTGATGCATCTATAAAAACAATTTCCATCAGCTCTAACATTTTGCAATCCAAACCCTTGCCTTCTCAGTTCAATGTTGTGTGTTGCGATATCAGTGTGGCTGGGAAGTTTCTTCTGTAATTTTATTCCTAATACTTTTAACACATTATTTATTTCCAACAGCGATACATTCTTTCCAGGTAGGTCGGTACCGTCTGAATCACCCAGTCCCGCTATCTTCTTATCTTTTGTTCTTTCAGTAAGGACTTGGATTTTATCACCATGGTTCTTTATTATCTTCAAAATTGCCTCTTTATCCGAGATGTTGAAACGGGAATTTATCGAATTTTTTAACTTCGCGAACTCATCCCTCAGAAGACCCAACTGTTCCTCGAATTCTAATCGCGTAATATCTACCAGTCTCTCTGATGTTTCATTTAAAAGGTTTTCATATTCCGATTTTCGTCTTCCACTGACATCCGATGTCATATTCCATTTCACTTTGAATCCTCGCGGTATTATATTTTCTTCCTGGCATTTTCTAAGAAATTTTATGTGTGATTCGCGTTTGTTTATTTTTTCAATTAGTTTCCGTCCCACATTGCAGACCGTCTTCCCTTTTCGCGATAATTCCTGAAAATCCGATTTTATACGTTCCTTTCGCGCATTACTTGGTACGACATCTTTCCTTGGAATTCTTTTAGTCGGCATAAACATACACTTCATCAAATATTTTATATAACTTCGTCAAATTGCCGTCATGCTCGGAAGTTTACTTCCTTCTAAGCGGCTTTCATTTTTGACTAATACTTATTCCGTTACGTTAAGTGCCGTACCAATGTGTATCGCGTCATGGGAACGTAAAATTTAGCGTCACGCTGATCCTAATTGTTGAATGGGAATTATAAAATTGATCGTGATACGTGTACGTCTTACAGATCGATTTATTATTTGGCAAGTGACTGCCTAGCTCCTAATCACGAACCCGTCTGTAAAATCGCCGATGCATGTCTTCCTTGGGTGGCAACAAGTAAAGATATGTTCCGCATTACCCGTTGTTCACTGTTTTTAATTGTAAATTATGGACAAACAAGACCGTATCATATCTTCCTTAGGTGGTAACGAGTGGAGATATATTCCGCGTTATTGCGCGCATTTTTTGTTCTCAGCCTTAGAATTAGAAGCATTCAATCATTTATCTCAACCTCGCCCTGGTAACAGAGGCAGAAGCGAGTTCGCATGCAGTATTCACACATTCAACCATTCCTTGACCCGAATTGTTCAAACGCGTTGTTCTCCATATTCAAGTGCATTGCTTGTAAAAACACCGTATCATATCTCCCTTGGGTGGTAAAGATATGTTCCCCGTTTCATGTTGTTCCCCGTATCCGAGTCTATTACGCGCAAAATAACTGTATCATATCCTCCTTGGGTGGCAACAAGTAAAGATATGTTCCGCGCTTCACTTTGCTTTTTGTATTCAAGAGTAAATTATGAAAAAATACCGTATAATATCTTCCTTGGGTGGCAACAAGTAAAGATATGTTCCGCGTTATTACGTAAATAACAAATATGAATTAGACACTATTTCTAAAACCTCGCCCTGGTAACAGAGGCAGAGGCAAGTAAGTTCGTATGCCATATTCACACATCCAACCACTCCTTGGCCCGAATCATTCAATCATTTAAAAGCGCGCCTCCATATCTCCGCCACAGTACCCAACCCGCGTCAATCAGACATCAATACCGCTGATGGAAAATATAATTTTTTTATACCCTCCTTGCGTAGTAATAACCTCCCCCCCCCCGGCCCAATCCTTCCAGGGTGTGTAAATGTATTGTCCCCGCCCACTATTGCAGCATATATATGCCCTCCACCACTGATCTAAGGGCAGTCCCTCCTATAATGTCTACACCGACAATCGTAGGCTAGGGTTCCATACCCCCCCCCCCCCCACACCACATACACATGGTGTACGCACTGACATGTACCAAACGATCATAATCTCACAACATATACACGCTATGTTCAACACCAATGCGTGTTCAGGTGTAATTGCTCTGTACACTAATTTATGCCCCCCCCCCCCCCCCCCCCCGTTCAGCAAGTTTATAAATGAGAATATTTGGAATTATTCTTGTCTATTGAGCCCATTGGGTTCTAGTGTTTGAAGTTTGTTAATCCAAAATGCTTCACGACCCCTCCTGTAAGCTGTATTTTGTTTATTAATTTGTTCAATCCCAATAATCTTAAAATTGTTTATACTATGGTTTTTCGTCAGAAAATGATGTGGTATCGGTTCATCCATAACCTCAAGTTTTATTCTGCTCAGGTGGTTTTGCATTCTCTCATACAATTTTGTCCCCGTCTCCCCCACGTACACAACTTCATTGCACTTGTCGCAGAAAATCCCATATATCACATTCCTGGACAGGCAGGTGATTTTTTTGCCTATGTGGTAGGCCGTCCCGTTCTTGTCTGCGAATTGTTTTGTTTGGAGCATAAACCCACAGATTGCACATTTTCTCTCGCATCTATCAGATCCCGTCCCTTGATTGTTGAACATTTTATTATGCTTGCTGTGGACTATGATATCTCCCAAATTTTTCAGTCTTTTGTACGAAATCAGGGGAGGTTTTTCGAATGCCAACTTCATGCGTTTTGAGCGGTGTAAAATGGGCATCCGCTCCCGCGTTATTTTCCCGATGTCGGGGAGGCGCCGCGAGTAGGTGACCACAAACGGGACTCTTTCGCCGGTTGATTTGTTGGATCGTTTTTCAAGTAACTGTTTGCGCTGGATTTGATCAACCTTTTCTAGTTGTTCGCTTACAAACTTTTCGTCGTAACCTCTGGCATGCAGGTGTTGTTTTATATCATTTTTGTGGCATTCATATTCAGCATTATCGGAACAAATTCTTTTTACTCTTGAAGCTATTCCATATGGTATCGCTCTTTTAGTGTTGATTGGGTGATCTGACTTTGCGTGTAGGTATTGATGCGTGTCCGTGGGTTTTGTATATAAACCGGTTTTAAGAAATCCGTCTTCAATTTTGACTATCGTGTCTAAGAATTCTATCTCATTTTCAGACCACCTTAAATCAACCTGTATTCTTGGATGTATCGTATTTGCCAAAGAATGATATTGTTTCAGAGACTCCAACCCATGCGTCCATACTCCCCAGATATCATCAACGTACCGTACCTGTTCAAGGGGGTGTAACTTCGATGCTTTTGACAGTTTCTCTTCCCATTCACCCATATATGTGCACGCATAATTCATCCCTAAGCGCGAGCCTATTGCAACGCCGTCGGTTTGTAAATAATGTCTTCCTTTAAATGAAAAATTGTTGTTGTCCAAAACAGTTTCTATTAGTTTAAGACCTATCTCTGTTGGGAATAATTTTCCTTTAGAGTTTTCTAGTGCTTTTTTACATGCTAATATACCTTCATTACGTGGGACGCTTGGATATAGTTTCTTGACGTCCATACAGTACATTATGCTGTTTTCAGGGAGTGGTTGGGGTATACTGTCCAGTCTGTTCAAGAAATGTGTGGTGTCGCGTATGTAGGATGGTAATGACTCAACGTGTTGTTTTAATTCAGACTCCATCACTTCTGCTATTTTCTCTGTTGGGTGGTTTATTCCCGAAATTATCGTTCTTAAAGGGGCTTCATTTTTATGCATTTTGGGGTTACCTTTTACTCTACCAGCCTGTGGCTGCTTAGGTATCATGTACGCTAATACTTTTTTGTCTATCAGTTTGTTTTTTTCTAGTTTTTTGAGTTGGCTTTTAATCTTGTTTGTTATTTTCTCTGTCAGATTTACAGGTACTTCTTTGTATGTTGTTTGGTCCCCCAATTCCATCAAGATCTCATTTTCATATTTACTTGCATCCAAAACGGTTATTCCAGACCCTTTATCGGCTGGTCGCACGACTATTGTATTATCATTTAACAACTCTTTCAGAGCCTTCTCTTCCATTTTTGTTATGTTGTTTCGCACGCGTTTTTTTATGCCCTTCAAAATATCTTCCCGTACTATCTCTAAATAAAGGTCAAGGTGCTTATCTCTACCTTCTTTAGGGGTCCACGGGTTACTCTCTTTAAATTTATCATTAATATATTGCTGTTTATTGTCTAGGAAATACTCACATAGTCGCATTCTTCGCTCCCATTCTTTTATCTCAACGATAAGGTTCGCTATATCCAAAGTTCTTTCCGTTGGGACAAACTATATATATGCCCTCCATCACCGATCTAAGGGCAGTCCCTCCTATAATGTCTACACTGACAATCGTAGGCTAGGGTTCCATACCTCCCCCCCCCCCCCCCCCCACACACCACATACACATGATGTACGCACTGACATATACCAATATATATATATACACTTCATCAAATATTTTATATAACTTCGTCAAATTGCCGTCATGCTCGGAAGTTTACTTCCTTCTAAGCGGCTTTCATTTTTGACTAATACTTATTCCGTTACGTTAAGTGCCATACCAATGTGTATCGCGTCATGGGAACGTAAAATTTAGCGTCACGCTGATCCTAATTGTTGAATGGGAATTATAAAATTGATCGTGATACGCGTACGTCTTACAGATCGATTATTATTTGGCAAGTGGCTACCCAGCTCCTAATCACGAACCCGTCTATAAAATCGCCGATGCATGTCTTCCTTGGGTGGCAACAAGTAAAGATATGCTCCGCATTACACGTTGTTCACTGTTTTTAATTGTAAATTATGGACAAACAAGACCGTATCATATCTTCCTTAGGTGGTAACGAGTGGAGATATATTCCGCGTTATTGCGCGCATTTTTTGTTCTCAGCCTTAGAATTAGAAGCATTCAATCATTTATCTCAACCTCGCCCTGGTATCAGAGGCAGAAGCGAGTTCGCATGCAGTATTCACACATTCAACCATTCCTTGACCCGAATTGTACAAACGCGTTGTTCTCCATATTCAAGTGTATTGCTTGTAAAACCACCGTATCATATCTCCCTTGGGTGGTAAAGACATGTTCCCCATTTCATGTTGCTCCCCGTATCCGAGTCTATTACGCGCAAAATAACTGTATCATATCTTCCTTGGGTGGCAACAAGTAAAGATGTGTTCCGCGCTTCACTTTGCTTTTTGTATTCAAGTGTAAATTATGAAAAAATACCGTATAATATCTTCCTTGGGTGGCAACAAGTAAAGATATGTTCCGCGTTATTACGTAAAGAATAAATATGAATTAGACACTATTTCTAAAACCTCGCCCTGGTAACAGAGGCAGAGACAAGTAAGTTCGTATACCGTATTCACACATCCAACCACTCCTTGGCTCGAATCATTCAATCATTTAAAAGCGCGCCTCCATATCTCCGCCCCAGTACCCAACCCGCGTCAATCAGACATCAATACCGCTGATGGAAAATATAATTTTTTTATACCCTCCTTGCGTAGTAATAACCCCCCCCCCCCCCCGCCCGATCCTTCCAGGGTGTGTAAATGTCTTGTCCCCACCCACTATTGCAGCATATATATGCCCTCCATCACCGATCTAAGGGCAGTCCCTCCTATAATGTCTACACTGACAATCGTAGGCTAGGGTTCCATACCTCCCCCCCCCCCCCCCCCCACACACCACATACACATGATGTACGCACTGACATATACCAAATGATCATAATCTCACAACATATACTCGCTATGTTCAACACCAATGCGTGTTTAGGTGTAATTGCTCTGTACACTAATTTATATCCCCCCCCCCCCCCCCCCTCCCCCGTTCAGCAAGTTTATAAATGAGAATATTTGGAATTATTCTTGTCTATTGAGCCCATTGGGTTCTAGTGTTTGAAGTTTGTTAATCCAAAATGCTTCACGACCCCTCCTGTAAGCTTTATTTTGTTTATTAATTTGTTCAATCCCAATAATCTTAAAATTGTTTATACTATGGTTTTTCGTCAGAAAATGATGTGGTATCGGTTCATCCATAACCTCAAGTTTTATTCTACTCAGGTGGTTTTGCATTCTCTCATACAATTTTGTCCCCGTCTCCCCCACGTACACAACTTCATTGCACTTGTCGCAGAAAATCCCATATATCACATTCCTGGACATGCAGGTGATTTTTTTGCCTATGTGGTAGGCCGTCCCGTTCTTGTCTGCGAATTGTTTTGTTTGGAGCATAAACCCACAGATTGCACATTTTCTCTCGCATCTATCAGATCCCGTCCCTTGATTGTTGAACATTTTATTATGCTTGCTGTGGACTATGATATCTCCCAAATTTTTCAGTCTTTTGTACGCAATCAGGGGAGGTTTTTCGAATGCCAACTTCATGCGTTTTGAGCGGTGTAAAATGGGCATCCGCTCCCGCGTTATTTTCCCGATGTCGGGGAGGCGCCGCGAGTAGGTGACCACAAACGGGACTCTTTCGCCGGTTGATTTGTTGGATCGTTTTTCAAGTAACTGTTTGCGCTGGATTTGATCGACCTTTTCTAGTTGTTCGCTTACAAACTTTTCGTCGTAACCTCTGGCATGCAGGTGCAGTTTTATATCATTTTTGTGGCATTCATATTCAGCATTATCGGAACAAATTCTTTTTACTCTTGAAGCTATTCCATATGGTATCGCTCTTTTAGTGTTGATTGGGTGATCTGACTTTGCGTGTAGGTATTGATGCGTGTCCGTGGGTTTTGTATATAAACCGGTTTTAAGAAATCCGTCTTCAATTTTGACTATCGTGTCTAAGAATTCTATCTCATTTTCAGACCACCTTAAATCAACCTGTATGATTTAAGGGTATGGAACCCTAGCCTACGATTGTCAGTGTAGACATTATAGGAGGGACTGCCCTTAGATCGGTGATGGAGGGCATATATATGCTGCAATAGTGGGTGGGGACAAGACATTTACACACCCTGGAAGGATCGGGCGGGGGGGGGGGGGGGGTTATTACTACGCAAGGAGGGTATAAAAAAATTATATTTTCCATCAGCGGTATTGATGTCTGATTGACGCGGGTTGGGTACTGGGGCGGAGATATGGAGGCGCGCTTTTAAATGATTGAATGATTCGAGCCAAGGAGTGGTTGGATGTGTGAATACGGTATACGAACTTACTTGCCTCTGCCTCTGTTACCAGGGCGAGGTTTTAGAAATAGTGTCTAATTCATATTTATTCTTTACGTAATAACGCGGAACACATCTTTACTTGTTGCCACCCAAGGAAGATATTATACGGTATTTTTTCATAATTTACACTTGAATACAAAAAGCAAAGTGAAGCGCGGAACATATCTTTACTTAATTGTTGCCACCCAAGGAAGATATGATACAGTTATTTTGCGCGTAATAGACTCGGATACGGGGAGCAACATGAAATGGGGAACATATCTTTACCACCCAAGGGAGATATGATACGGTGGTTTTACAAGCAATACACTTGAATATGGAGAACAACGCGTTTGTACAATTCGGGTCAAGGAATGGTTGAATGTGTGAATACTGCATGCGAACTCGCTTCTGCCTCTGATACCAGGGCGAGGTTGAGATAAATGATTGAATGCTTCTAATTCTAAGGCTGAGAACAAAAAATGCGCGCAATAACGCGGAATATATCTCCACTCGTTACCACCTAAGGAAGATATGATACGGTCTTGTTCGTCCATAATTTACAATTAAAAACAGTGAACAGCGTGTAATGCGGAGCATATCTTTACTTGTTGCCACCCAAGGAAGACATGCATCGGCGATTTTATAGACGGGTTCGTGATTAGGAGCTAGGTAGCCACTTGCCAAATAATAAATCGATCTGTAAGACGTACGCGTATCACGATCAATTTTATAATTCCCATTCAACAATTAGGATCAGCGTGACGCTAAATTTTACGTTCCCATGACGCGATACACATTGGTATGGCACTTGACGTAACGGAATAAGTATTAGTCAAAAATGAAAGCCGCTTAGAAGGAAGTAAACTTCCGAGCATGACGGCAATTTGACGAAGTTTTATATATATATATATATATATATATATATATATATATATATATATATATATATATATATATATATATATATATATATATATATATATATATATATACTGTGTGAGGCCTATTGCCTGGGAGTATATACATTGCATGGGTGTGATATTCAGGTAAACTTATGCACATATGTTTATACATTACCTTAAGTGAACAATATGTATACATATTGTTAAGGTGTTATACTATTACAGAAAACCGCCATTTAAAATGCTGGCTATCAATAGATTATTGTGTGAAACTCATTGCACTCAAAAGACATGTATACGGCCCTAACTCAACTATATATATACTGTGTAAGGCCTATTGCCTGGGAGTATATATATTGCATGGGTGTGATATTCAGGTAAACTTTTGCATATATGTTTATACATTGCCCTAAGTGAACTATATATATATATATATTGTTAAGGTGTGATACTATTACTAAGCCAACTACATACATGTATTAGCAATGAGAGTATGATATTGCGATAGAGTACTAGCATTGATAAGTACCAAATATCGACGGATTTATCTGTGAGACTTATTGCACACATCCTACTGTCCTGATACTATGGTGGGTCACCACCACCATTAGTACTTATTAGTTATTAAGTGATTTCTCTGTGAGGCTCATTGTACTCATTATACTCAAACATGAGTACATAACTTGGACAGAATCAATTACATATAGGTTACCTATTAGAATGTTATACTTGATAAACTTCTACTATTGGTATATAGATATTATAAGATAGGGTGTTATTATATGGTACACTACACAACTGGTGAGTACTTGGTATCATGAGATTTCTTTGAAGGGCTCACTACCCTAAATACCCATACCTATATATATTACACCTGGGTCAACTTCACACTTATGTCGCCTGTTAATTTATGATAATGTGAGAGACCTATGCATGGGTAAGTTCTAGGCATCAAGTAAAATATATGCACAATAAGACATTTCACCAAGTTAACCATATTCCCATACCTATATATATTACACCTGGGTCAGCCCCACACATATGTTATCTGCTGATTTGTGATAATGTGAGAGATTTATGCATGGGAAGGTACTAGGCATCAAGTAAATTATACACACAATTAAACATTTTACCAAGTTAACCATTTACACATGTCACCTACATAGAGTATTATGCTAAGTGAGAGTACTGTCAAAAGTATGATACTAGGAGATCTGACATTGGTAAGTATAATTTGCTATTGTACGCTTTACTCTCTGTATTCCTTCCAAGCAGCTGACATCGATTCGCGAAATTCCAAAACTACCCTTACACCTATGACCCTGATTCTAGTCTTGAAGCCCTTATCAACTCGCAGCCGATAAGCAATACTAGATAGTCTGCCTCTTTCTCTCTTTAGTGAAGGGGGGAGGTCGGTCCTTACACTCATTTTGGTCCCTCTCAAGTTGGAAGAAGCCTTCAATACACGTTGCTTGTCTCTGTCGTTAGCTAGTCTTATGATGAGTGGTTTAGGAGGTGGAGGTGACTGAGGTCCACCATATGTGGAAGCAGGGAGCCTGTGGGCATTGACAGCACGGTTTACCACACCAGATGAGACTGACTCCTCGAGTTTGAGGTTCTCTTTGAGGAAGTGTTCAATAGTTTCATACGGATCCTCGCTAGGCTCTTCACGAATTCCATACAAAAGAAGGTTATACTTTCTATCATGAATTTCCCCAAGGAGACGTTTCTCCTCAAGCTCACAGCACTTTGCATTTAACTTTAACTCAAGGTCGGGTATAAAGTTATTTTCTACGGCGTCAAGCCTTTGGGCAATGTACTCAGTATCTCTAGAGAGCTGTTGATAGTCTGCCTTCATATCACTGATCGTTTTGTTGACAAATACCAGCTCACTTTTCACTGATGTCATTTCGGTTTTTAGACCGCTTATCTCCTTTTTTAAGCTCTCAAAACCTTCAGTGAATTTTTTATCAAGGTCCGTAATTAACCTTTTAATCTCGGCATTTGAAACTGCATCAGACCCGGGTTTAGTTTTGGTGCTCATTCTTCAGAGTGCTTCAAGTTTAAGATCGATTTCAAGCAATACGCAACTCAGGCTCCGAGAAAAATAAGTCGAAAATAGGATTCACGACGAAAGGCATGTAGTCATAAAGGCTAAATTAGGCTGGAATATCCATCAGGATACACACAAAAACACTAGCAAGTCAATAACATATGTTAACAGCTACAATCACGACATAGTAATTGTTCTCTCGTGAAAGAATTTAGTACGGAAGGAGCTTTTTCCACAACAAAAAATCAATCTGACCCTCGTTTCGCCATCTTGTTAGCGGGTTTGTATGCCCCCGCCCCTAGTAGTCGGGCGATCTGAACCTAGCGGGTACCTCCACCCCCCCCCCTACTTAAGGGGGAGGGGGTGTAGCCGCAACATTCAAATCGCTGAACTAGCCCCCTAGATATTACTGTTGCTCCTCAGCTTTAATATCCAGGCTACTTGCCTGCATGGGTTAATAGGTCGAACGTCGAGATCACCGTTCGTTTAAATCCAATTTTGGTTTCCGTGCAACAAACAACTAGTTTCCTGATGCGTACAGGCACGTAACCAGGATATCACAGTTTAGGGGGGGGGGGGGGGCAAGAGTAATATCTAGGGGGGCTAGTTCAGCGATCTGAACTTAGTGACCCCCCCCCCCCCACCACCACCACCACCTTATAGTGGGTTGCCGCACGTTCAGCTCGCTGAGCTACTAGGGGGCATACAGAATAGGATGCCAGCATCATCCGAGCCATGTAGCCGCGAGCACAAGATACCCCCCCCCCCCCGGGGGGTGGGAGCTTCACCGGAAAACGTGTAATTTCGAGACAAAACAAATGCACTTTCCTTGACTCTGGGTCTGTTGGTGTCCATAAATTATAAGTTGTGAAAGGCATGAATAATTAGTTAGGCCACGTCACTGGGGTGGGGGGGGGGGGGCAAGTCTTAAATTGGGGGAGGGGGGGAATAGCCACTGGATGTGTACGAAACTGTAACTTTATACACAGATTGTAAATAAAAAAGGTGTGGATGATTGGGGTTGCATTTTGGGGCAATTAGGGTAAAGGTCGAGGAAACACTTTCCATAAATAGATGTTTGTTTCTTTGTAATAACTTTAGTTTCTTTAGTAACTGTCAGGCTTCCCACGGGAACCCTGGAAAGTGAAGCAGTGCCTGTTCACTGCGGTAAACAATCTCTGTTTTACTGGTAAAATAGAACCCAGTCACCAATGCTTGGTAGGTGCAAACCCTCTCTAAAATGGGCAACATGGCTTATTAATGCTCACCCTTGGTCTTGAGTTGATACTCATGTTGTGGTCATGATTAGCCATTGTGCAAAAACTATGTGACCTTAAACACCAATAAATAAATAAATAACTGTCAGGCTATCCAACTTGGAGAACGCATGATTTTTTTTGTTTTGTTTTGTTCAATCCACATTCAAAATGGTAGATATTTGAATTAAAGTTTGGAAAATATTATTCTGTTATCAGACATTTGAGTAATAAATGTATTTGATTGATTGATAATTGTTACGGACAAGTGTGAAAGTGATTATCTGTCCAAAAAGTTAGTTTTTAACTTTTTGCCTAATGAAATAGTCGCATCCGGTGATCCGCCTACAAAATAAGCTCTGTCAAACAAGAGTGAACCAGTTAAATTCCTGGTTGCATTATGGGAAAAAATTCATATTTTGACCTAAGTGTGTGTTTTGTTTTTATACCCCCAACAAAGAGTTGTGGGGGGGGGGGGGGGGAGGTATACTCGAATCACCTTGTCCGCCCGATCGTCAGTCTGTCCATAGACATAATTTTGTCTGGAGATTTTCTCAGACATTTATGGACCATTCTCATCAAAATTAGGTATGAATGTTCACCACTATGGGAACCTGTGCACCAACGATTATAGTTCTGGTCCGATTATTTCTGCCACAGTTATGCCCCCTTTTAACGTTTTAGAATGCTGGAATTTTGTCCGTAGATTTTCTCAGATGTTAATGGGTCGATTCCTTTGAAACTTGGTATGGATATTCACTACCATGGGAACCTGTGCACCACCGATTAGTTTTGATCGGACTTTTTTTGGTTTTTGGCCAGAGTTAGGTGATAATTGGTGGGCCATTGTGAGGGAGAGTGTTCATCGGGCCTCCCTAGGAGATTTGCATAATTCAGTGCACAGAGAGCTTATCTGGGGCATTAAGCCTGTGTAGCCCTTTATTGGAGACCATTTTGGGACTCAATATTGCATTGGTTGGGCCAATGTTTTGAGGGGGGGGGGGGCGCAAATGTTAGGGAAGACCAAGGCCTCTCAGATCCCCTTCCTCCCCACCCCCAGTACTAAACCTCTGAATGTAAAACATACTGTAAATTCTAATGTTTGGGAACCTTCATCCTTGAAAATATTTGAAAGATACTTGGAAAAAGTCCATTCTCTTGAGATAATAGTTTTATCTGGCCATCACGGCTCACAAAATTATCATTCAAAGTAGATTATTTTTTTCAAATTTTGCCTCCAAAATATAGTTTATGACCACTCAATGGAACAAGCTCATTCCAGTGAGGGGTAATAAGCTTTGGAGTTAAAAAATTGCAATGTTTAGCTATTTAAGAATTTTTTTTTAGGAAGTGCTGTCTTCTAGTCCAGGGATACTTCTGCCTTCATTGGGAAAGGGTCCGGTGCTCATGCAATTGGGAATCATGGCACCTCCTCCTAAAAAATTCAATTTTTTAGGGGAAGGAAACTGGAGTACCAGTGGAGAAAACCACAGAGCAGTAGCGAGTAATAGAGTCAGCCTGCATCTTACTACCTTTGTAGAAGTAGGGTGGGCATCAAGCCTGAAAATAAGCAGTCTGACATTTGCAGAATGAGGTCTCCAGAGGGTGAATTTGATGATGATATCCTATATAGTGGGCCAATTTATCCTTTGGGTACCTCTTTCTATTTAGTTTTGAGATTCAGATTGAGGTTCACAGGGGGTAAATTTAGTGATGCTACCCTGCTTTGCAGGGTAGCATCAGTAAATTCACCCTCTGGGGACCTCATTTTGCAGATGATAATCTGCTTATTTTCTGCTTGGTAGGCATTGGTTGATGGGCACATGCACTAAAGGTGGGTGGTATACCGAAAATACCGAATGGTAAAGGTATTGTAGTAGTACTGTGTCAGGGACACCTGAGGCCCCGTAAGGCCTGGGCTGACGTGGGGTTATTTAGTCCCGCTGATGAAGCTGCGGGAAAATTAGACCAACGTGGAGGGTCGGAATCCAAGTGTCGCGAACTCGGCGCAGGGAGCTGAGTTAGGCCGACGCCGTGATTCCTTCTCTGCCAAATTGGCCTGAAATAGGTTCGATTTCCGTTAGGTGTGATTCCTAATCACTTCAGGCTGTGTAATGGAAAGAATGACTTAAAGTAACAACGATTCTTTTATTTACACATAAAAATAAAGCCGTTTCATATTTCAGCAATCAACAATTCGATTCTTTTCACAGAAATTTGGTTGCTAGAGTTAAATAATTCTCAACCATCATATAGTCATTCTATAGCCCTGTACTGGCACTATAGTCTACACACTGGAAATGTTACTACCGTGAGCTCGCCATAAGAGCTTCACAAATCTGAAATGTTACTACTGTGAGCTCGCCATAAGAGCTTCACCCGCTTAGGCTCAAATGTCAACGTCTGCGCATAACTGTACCTCTGGCTGTCGGAGGGTTCCGACCAGCAATGTTCGTCATCTATGAAGCCACCGTACTTCTGATTTGGGTCAGATATTGTCTACTCATACCTTATGTGCCTTTTGAAAGTCCTCCGTGAAAGTCCTATTGAAATATTCACCGTTCCTGGTTGAATTCACGATTCACAAATGCCCCTTTTGTGCTAGGGCGAAATTGTCACTCACACCGATCTCCAGTCGGTATTACGATGCTTCGACAGCAAAACAAACTACTCAGAACGCAATCAGTCTGACGCTTCAAAGGGTTAATACGCACAATACAATTAACCTACAATTCTGACTATTGCAGGCTGATATCTGCTACTCGACAATCTAAACTTTAACGTTTCACCTTGGGTGTTCCTTCTCACGAATTCGGCTCTTGTAGCCGCCTATCAACCTTAAGCTAAATCAATCGTGGAATGCCCTGTCTGGCAATTCCAGCCGTTTTAGGGTCCTGTGATCGAAGGTACCCTTATGCCAGGAAACAGAGTCCGCCTGTCCTGGACTTCACCAACGTGTGTGTGACCCCAAGTGTGTGTCTAACGCTCTGCTCGTCAAGGTATATATACCTTTTACCCTAAAGTGTCAGGTGGACGGACGCTCATCTGTCCACCTGTCAAAACGGTGGGAGATGACATATATCGAGGCAGAATCAATACAAGTCATCTTGCGCGCGACTTAACGGTATTTCACTTGTCGAGAAAACCGATTCGCTTCTGCCATTCATGGTCATGACAAACATTTCTATCTCTTAGAATCTTGTTTCTCAATTGGCCGTGACGATATCCTGCCACAAACCGATTACGTCTCGTAAGACTCGCGACTACTGTATAAATTAAATGAGATTAGACCTTATCTAACATACCGTTTCTCCCCTGGGTCCCTGCGCTGAAGCTGGATATACACCACATGCGTTTTTTTCCATGTCCAGCTTCACAGAGAAGTGAAATTCACGTAGGGTTTTCGCCTTGATGCGGAATATCTTTTGAACTTACACTATCTTTATATATGAGGCCCCCTGCCCATATATTTAGGCTGGCTTTGCCCTGACATACTGAAATACCAAACCAAAGGAGGAAGAAGACACTGATAACCTGGTACTTTAAAATATCTGCCACAAACAAACATAATATGAAGGAACCACCAGAGTTACCGGTATGTTGATTCTGACCAAACATGGCAAATTTATAGCCCAATAAGTAGGCAAAATAAGGTCAAGACATCCAAAATACCTTGTAATTTTCTCAATAAAATTATACAAATTTGGATGTCATAGGAACTGGCTCAATGACATCCATATTTGTATGGTTTTATCAACATCAGTGATATTTTTTTTTAAAATATCTAAAATATTTTTTATTTCCTTGTGTTGAGTAAGGGATTATTGGTCAAATATAAAATTTTGGTGCACTAAAACTATTTTTTTGTAGGTACTGAATATCTTACTGAAACTGAGGTATATGGTCAGAAAATACTGGTACCAATCCCAAATCTAAAATTTCAATACCACTCATCTCTAACATGCTCTATGAACGTGCTTTAGCACACACACTGTCATCGTCAGGTCTGAAAATAAGCAGTTTGACATTTGCAAAATGAGGTCCCCAGAGGGTGAATTTGAATATGCTCTTCCATATAGTGGGCCAATTTATCCTGTGGGTATCTCTTTCTGTTTAATTTTGAGACCCTGATTCAGAATGAGGTCCATAGCAGGTAAATTTAGTGATGCTACCCTGCTGGGCAGGGTAGCAACAATAAATTCACCCTCTGGGGCCCTCATTTTGCAGATGACAGTCTACTTATTTTCTGGCTTAGTCACTGTTCTCCCACATGGGTATTAGGGTTAAGTGATGATCCCAAGACAACACAGATGATGCTGGTTAGGATCAAACCTATGATGTTTGACCTAAGTCCAATGTGCAAACTAATGAGCCAATGCATTATCATGGTGATAAAGGCACCATATAAGGAAGAGAGATTTGTTTACTTTGAAATTCCCACCTCTGATATTATTTTAAATTCAAATTAAATATACACAAATTATGCACCAAAATGATGGTTGTGATGTATAAAACACATAAAATATATGCATTCAACTCACAGAGTTGACAGCAGGCACAAGTGGTTCCTGGAAGTCTGCTACTGTATTCATACGAGAACTGATAATAAAATAATATTTCGGGCAAACAATTCGTGGCCAGATGTGCTTCAGATAACCAAGAACAAAGCTAGGACATCAGAATTCTTCAAAATGCAACGACAGAGCTGCGAGGGAGTAAATTCCCAAAAAGTCGGCTTTGTTTACATTGTATGTTCATTTCGATTTATGGTCAAGGTCATCGAACGGAAAAAGCCTTGATATAAAATGCTGTATAAAATCAAATAATGAGAAAGATCGCCTTTATACAGCATACAATTATTATATACAGACTGCACAGTTGCCATATTCTATGCAAGGTATCATGAGACCTTGTGAAATTTCCTAGAATTACTAGTTTGTTTTTCGGTGGAAATTCGTGGCATTGAGTGATTTGTGCATGTACGTCGAAAATTGAATCCATCTTCAATAAAAAATGCAGACAGTGTTGTCCTTTTCCCAATTGCACTCGTATCGCTGCATCCTAAAAGTGTTTTGAATGTCTAGCTTTGTTATTGGATATCTGAAGCACATTTGGCCACAAGTTGTTCTCTGGAAATTTTTTTTTTTATCAGTTCTGGTACAAATATGGTAGAAGACTTCCAGGAACCATTGGTGCCTGCTGTCAACTCTGTGAATTGATTTCATATATATATCTTCTGTGTTCTATGTATCTAACCCTTCATTTTGATGTATAACTTGTGTATATTTAATTGAATTTACGTAATATCAGAGGTGGGAATTTCAAATTAAAAAGAATTCTCTTACTGATATAGCACCTTAACAATAACACCCTTGTGTTACCAGAAGACTCTATTTCATCTGCTTGGGGAGTTTGCTATTAACACATCTTTGTATTTTAAAGCGGAAAAGCGTTTTTACTTCACACAAGAAAAGATATGTTGTGACAAGCTTTACGACAAAGTGACAGATGGTAAAGAAAACTATTGCTGTGGAGACAAAAAGCTGGTATCAGGAGAAGATGATGGGCTCTGTTGTCACGGTGACAAATTTGTATACTATCCAAATAGTAAGTCCTTATTGTAATGTTTTTGAACGTTTTGTTTGATTTGTTTAATAATTTGAGCTGGTAATTTTGGGGTTTTCCATTTTTTCTAGAAAACTGAACAGCAAAAACTGATCAAACTATCTTACTGAAAGAGAACTGGACTAGTGCTGCTTCCTATGCACTTTTGTCACTTAGTCTATCTGGCAAAAGGGCAAATATGTTTTGTTCTTATTGTCATGAATGTGTCAATAATGACAGGCTTGGCAATTTCAGGAGAGCGATTTTTTAGCTCTCTTTACTGCCCTCCTGAAAGAATTAAGGAGAGCAAAAAATTGCCCTCCTAAATATTTTGGTCTGGGATGATTGAGATTACATGTATTATGCTCACATTAAATTTTTGTTGTAAAGCAAAAATGTAATTTAACTTCGAAGTCACATAACATCACGTAATTTCATCTTGAAAGTGGTTTAGTGGTAAAAGGTAATGGCTGCAACCATACACAAACACAGTTGCAATCCTTTGAAGCAAAATGGGTCACAGCAATATTTTTTATTCTGTCAGTTTCAAGTTCAACAACTGACATCACAGTTTGAGGGGTAATTATTCAAGGAATATTGACACTATAATATACTACCATTGCTACTATCCTGTCACTTGAAGCACTTGCACCAGGATGTGACTGTAGATTCAAGCAGACCTGTTGTCCAAGAAAGTCATATGCCTACCACTACCACCTTCAACCCCCCTTGGGGGTTGAAGGTGGTAGTGGTAGGCGTATGACTTTCTTGGACAACAGGTCTGGGTACACACACAGGTCTTGTCAAGTGTGTGTTCGGTTGTTGAGTGAGACATCTAGATGTCTAAGAGATTTCGCTTTACCTTAGTAAAGTTAATAAAATCACTGATGTAGTCTGTTGGTTTCAGTTTCAATGAGTTTGTTGAACTGGACACTTAAAAAGCTGTGTAAAGCTAATTGCTCTCCTAAGCTGATTGAGGAGAGCGATTTTTTGCCCTCCTGCATTTTTCAGAATGCCAGGCCTGTAATGGAGAAAATATGACAGTGAGAACACAAACTAGATTTGGTGAACTTTATTTATTTGTTACCCTGATTTATGTTTTTTTCTGACTCAATAGCAAGCCAAAAAATAAGCAGAATGTCATCTGCAAAATGAGGTCCCCTGAGGGTACATTTTGTGATGCTACCCTGAACAGCAGGGTAGCATCACTAAATGTACCCTCTGTGAACCTCAATCTGAATCAGGGTCTCAAAACTTAACAGAAAGAGGTACCCAGAGGATAAATTGGCCCACTGTATGAGATAGCATCATCAAATATACCCTCTGGGCACCTCATTCTGCAAATGTCAGACTGCTTATTTTCAGGCCTGCTCAATAGGCTTAGCAACTGAGCCCCTAGAACCCCTAAGAATGATCAAAAGGAAGTTAGGTTGAACCCGATACTTACAGACAGGGTTTTTGTGGTGAGTGATGTCATACAAACTATTTCAGATTTGTTGCAAGTTAACCCTTTACCCAACGAATCGCCCGCATCTGCCCGCGTAATATGCAAATTCAGCAGTTGAAAAAATATTATTTTTCAAAAAATTTCAACAAAACCATATCATGTGACCCCTCGTTGGAACGAGCTCGATGAGCTCGTTCCAACGAGGGGTCACATGATATGGTTTTGTTGAAATTTTTTGAAAAAAATTAAAAAATGATATTTAAAATAATAAATTTTGATATCGTCTGCGTTGGGTAAAGGGTTAAGGAGAGTGACATGTTATTTACTATTATTACCACTCAATCTATAAGTTACTAGTCGATTAACATAAGTTTGGAGGCCCGTTAAAACTCCATAATTTCAGTGACGTCATTCGACGGAGCCGGGCCGCGGACGATAATGATATAAATAGCCATTAGCGGCCCGCTGCCTGGCTATTTTTAGATTCCATGGTCTAATGAATTACTCCCATTCGGATGACGTCCCTTTGTATTTCTGAACTGAAGTCGAATGCAGGATCGAAACCGAAATATCGAACCGACTTTAGTGATTATTTCTTCCAGCAATTCTCTTGTGCGGTTACCTGTAACAGGGAGTGGTAATAATAGTAATAACATGATTGTTGTCAGGCATCATGATTAATTAGCGGCCCTGCAGCAATGATGAACAGCCCTTGGGCTTATTAATTTAACGTCCTTTGACTTCGTCTCGGGCCTTTAATAAACCCTCGGGCTAATGAACCATAATGGCCTCCAAAATCATGTTATTGTTATATTATTTATGTTCCTAACGCTGTGTATTAACGCATACTGCACATCCATGGTGCACATGTATTCAACCGCTGTAACCCTGCTTGAGTGGAGCTTGAACAGAGTTGGAATGTTGAGGAGCTAACAGTTGCTCATCGATGCTCAGTGGTTCTCTCCCGGTACTCCGGCTTCCTCCACCTGTAAAACTGTCATGGTCATGATTAGCCATCGTGCATAAGTATGTGACCTTAAACACCAATAAATAAATACCATACATGTTGGCTGAGATAACTTATAATGGTTTATTGTTCACATTTTCGTGCATGCACTGTATTATTTGGTCTATTTTCCACAGACAGATTTTAACACTTTACAGAAAACACACGATATCAAAATTTTTATTTTAATCCCCGCACCCCTCAATTCTTAAAACACTTTCAACAAAACCATTCAGGGCAGTCAGGAGGTCAAATGATATGGATTTGTTGAACTTAAAAAAAAATTTTCTCCATCACAATTTGTATATCATGCATTGGATGCATCCGATTCGTTAGGTAAGGGTTAATTGCTCGCCAGTTGCAACCAAGGCACACTGTTGTCTACTTGCAAAAAGTACAAATTGCAGGTGTGATAGTGCGTAAGAACAACAGCTCACCTCAAAATCGAAAGACGGCTTGATAAGCTTGTTTTAATGGGGATATTTATTTATTTATTAGGGTTTAACGACACATTAACACCCAAGGTCATATTGTGTCGGTGACAGTTTTACGGGTGGAGGAAGCCGGAGTACCCGGAGAGAACCACCGAGCAACGACGAGCAGCTGCTCTACCGATGGCTTAAAATCGACCGATGTCAGAATAATCAGATGCAATTGCCAAAATCTGTTGATCACTAGTCTCATGTCCCCACACCCCTTCCTGATTATCTGTTCATATCATTATGTGAAATACTCACATGATGTCCATGTGTCTAACAACCTTAACTCTTGATCTTTCCATGAGCAGTCTGACTCTCTAACCCATAAGAAAAGAAATCTGTAACTTTTGTTTTGTAAAAAGGTAGCCGTCCACTAAAGTAACACTCATGCTTTTTAAAAAAATCACCATTCAAATTTTATTAGTTTTCCAATTTTTTGCTCTAAAACATAGCTTAACCTTTTACCTAACATGAAAAGCAGACAACACTTTCCAAAATTCCTGTATAACTAATTTTTTTCATGTTTTGTCTCGAGCTCGTACCAACAGTGGGTCATAACCTATGTTTTTGAGACAAAAAAATGAAAAATTAATGGAAGTTAATTGGCGATTTTTGAGAATAGCGCTGGCCGGTTTTGGCTATTACGTTGAGTAAAGGGTTAAGACACCTTATTTGAAACAAATTCATTGAGCTCATTCCACTGAGTCGGAGTGGTCATAGGCTTTTTTGTTTTTGAGGCAGAAAATGAAAATCTCTAGTTATTCAAAGTGTATCATCTGTTGGTGATTAGAGCTGTAGGTTTTTAAATTTCTTGTTCGGTTTCGGTTTTGGTTTTTCAGGTAGAGAAAAACCTCGGTTCGGTTCGGTTTTCGGTTTATTCATGAGGCCAAGTAAAATTCAATAAAACTCATTCTTATGACCAGAGTCATAACTGAATGGTAGTGAAATTGAGTGAAACTCAATGAATGCCCAAAATAAGCTATAATACATGAAGAATCAGGAAGGCCAATATAATAATTACCTAAATATACAGAACTTTTATTGTGCTTGGCTATTTTTCGAGGTCTGACACCTACACGCAACTTGAGGAAAGCTGCAAACACAACTAAACTGAAATGTCGGAAATTCACAGAATGTAGCCTTCCCAGAGTAGTGAGAGTACCCAGACACTGCCATTGGCAGAGAGTATTTAATAAAAAACGAAAAACCTTAGATTACGGGATGTCAACGGTTTCGGTTTCGTTTTTTTAAAAAAACTAAAAACCTCAGTTCGGTTTCGGTTAACCTACAGCTCTATTGGTGATGTTATTTAAAGCCAGATAACAGAAGTGTTATTCAGATTTGATGCATTTTCTATTTTCAGTCAGTGGAGAGGTAAAAGAATATCATGATTGTTGTGGACATGAAACTTATAATACTTATGAAGAACAGTGTTGTGAAATTGATTATGCTAATTCTGTCAGTTACAATGTACAGCCTTACCATCGTGATCTAGAATGTTGTGGACTGAATGTGATCAATCAAACACAGTGGAAATGTGGAAAAAATGGGGTGCAACTGACATTTGAGCAAGAACAGTGTTATATAGATGGTAGGTGGAAAGTGTACAACAAAAAGGAACAACGATGCTGTTATGATGAATCTGACACTGGTGAGTATAATATTGGGCTAGATTAAGGGCCCAGTGAATTGGAATTTCTATCACAGAATTGAATCTCAAATCGATTTGAGAGCCTGGTATCAATATCAACTTCAAATCCAAACTGAATGAGAAGAGTAGACTGAACAGGGTTTTATCAATTGCAAAGTTATCGTGAAGTCACACGTTATTTTACCAAATTTCATATCCCTGCACAGGGCCAGAAGAGGGTGGGGCCCAGGGTAGTAATCCCGGGGCCTGGCACTTTGGGGGCCTGGGGTTGGCCCAGGAGTCAAGGATTCATTGGTCAGGCCCAAGTCCCCCTAAGTTCTGGGGGGCCTGGGGTAGGAATCGAGGATTCCTGGGTCAGATCTGGGTCCCCATAATTCTGATCCCTGTACCAAGCCTGGGCCCCCAATCATCCAGTGAGAATCAGCAAGATAAGCTGCCTGTCATATTGGAATACTAGTTGTCACTCATGTAAAGAAGAAATGGGATTGCCCTAAAGATGCTCAATCAGTTAACTCATTTTAACATGAAAAGCAGACGACACTTGCAAACAAAATTATTGAATATTTTTTTTTCTTTCATTTTTTGCATCAAAAACATAGCTTATGACCCCTCATTTGAACAAGCTAGTTGTATTGAAAGGTCAAAGCTATGCTTTTGAGGCAAAAAAAAGTGTAAAAATAATGAAAATCAAAAGGCAATTTTTGTGACTTGCGCTAGCCAGTTTTGGCCATTATGTTGGTTGAAGGGTTAATAGACTGTTATCTATATACATATGCACCAGACCTGGTGTTATCACTTCAAGAATTCTTCACTTCAAGAACTTTGGCATCTGCACCAGTGTCCCTACACTTTCCAGTGGGGGCTCGTCACAGAATTAACACAAGGGCCTAAATTTCCTCTCCTCGACCTGTCCCTGCGACTACAGATTACACGTGTACCCGAATGCAGAGGTTACAAGTTACATTGTTACAATAGTACTTAAAAAGTGGAGCACAGGATTCTCGTGCTCCACTTTATAAGTACTATTGTAACAAGGCACATAAGCTGATTGGACTGAAGATGCAACAGGTAACTGTTCTTTCCTTTCTGAGACATGACTTCACCAACAGAAGACATTTGCCATCCTGCCCTTGTGAAAAAAACAGGAGTTACCCTATTCAAAAATATATGAATCAGGAGGCTGATTCGATGATGATCTTGAATCAGGCCATCAACATCAAATCAAATCTTCAAAGCAAGGCCGTAGTCTAGACTGTCAAGTGATAATCTATTAATTAATTATTTTATTTCTCCCAAACTGGAACGAGCTTTTTGGGATCATTTGAATGAGGGATTAATAAGATAAAGTTTGCCTGCCTTCCGAATTTTAACCATGATTTTTATACACAGCACTGGTTGTACCCAAATTATTGGGTAAAGCCAGGTTTCAGAAGCTCTGTTTCCAAATTTAGGAAATAATTTATTTTCTACAGTATCAACCGATAAATTCTTTCTTGTACTTCTCATGTGATCTGTTCTGATATAAAATACAGGGCTCAGAAAAACTCCTCTGGTCATCCATCAATGAAAAACAGGTATGGTGAATGCATAGAATCAAAATCTTGGTACATATCATTTGTTCTTTTAACTCTTTACCCAACGTAACATCCAAAACCGGCCAGCGGTATTCACAAAAATCACCATTTAATTTTCATTTTTTTGTCACAAAAACAAAGCTTATGACCCCTCTTTGGAACGAGCTCATTCCATTGAGGGGTCATAAACCTATGTTTTTGATGCAAAAAATAAAAATAAGTTTTCATGAGCAGCTGAAACCAGTGAGTGAAAACCAGGGCTTATATTTTGACGAGAATCCGTGAATCCATTCCCATAAAGGTTTGTACAACAAAGCCAGTAAAAATCCATGTAGATTCTCGCTGCACCTCAGCTTGAATTCACGTAAAAAGAATTGAGTCAGTTTAACCCTTTACCTAACATAGCAGCTGCAAATTAACCAATACAAGGCTAACATGACCTGACACTTTGTTAATAAAATTGAAGAAATATGGCAGTCATTGGAACCGGCTCAATGAGGCGGTACCAATGGCATCCTTATTTTTAAGGGTTTATTGGTAAATATTGTTTATTTTTTTTAAATTATCAAATTCAGTTTATATGTTAAAAATTAAAAAGCTGTGTTGGGAAAAGTGTGAACATGTGTCATCAGTATACAACAGGGCTTCAACCATGGTGGCCTCATGGGATCATGAGACACTCATAGCAGGTATAGATTCTCCTAACCATTTTTGCAAGAATCAAAATGGATTCTCCCAACTTTAGATGAAATATTTGACCTGGAAAACATAGCTTTTCCTTGCTGTCACAAATGAGATAATTCTGGTACCTACCCAAAAAACAGTATGTATTTCTTTTTATACGCTCAGTTAAAAAAAACAGTTATATTATGTAATCAGTCAGTCTGTCTGTCTGTTTATTAACATTTTTGGTTTCCAAACGATAACTCCAGTTTGGATTATTTGATCTCAACCAAAGTTGGTATGTGTATTACCCAGCTAGTAATACAGGCCAAGTTTGATTAGGGGTTCCGTCCAATTATTATCCCCCCGAAAAAAAATTTGGGGGGATATAGTCGTCACGCGTTTTTTTTGTCCGTCTGTCCATCCGTCCGTCCGTCCGTCCGTCCGTTTACATTTTGTTTCCGGATGATAACTTCCCTTGAAATAGTTCGATTGTAACCAAACTTGATATGTGGCTTAAACATATAAAAATACAGGTCAAGTTCGAATCCGGGTTCATCCTGATTAATATTACCAGAGTTATGCCCCTTTTTAATTTAGAATGATTTTTGGTTTCCGGATGGTAACTTCCCTCAAGATAGTTTGATTGTAACCAAACTTGATATGTGGTGCAATGTACTTTTAAGTTTCTGGATGATGACCACACTTTTTTCGGGGGGATCAGCTGCCCCGTGGATGTGGCAGCCCTCTAGTTTTTACATGAGTTATGACCCTTTTTTTACTTAGAATTCAAATTTCTGTTAACATTTTTGGTTTCCGACCAGTTTGGATTATTTGATCTCAACCAAAGTTGGTATGTGTATTACCCATCTAGTAATACAGGCCAAGTACGACGGTACTTTTGTTATATGTGTTGCAATATTTAATTACAATTAAAATATGTTTTAATTACAATTAAAACACCCAAATCTTGAAAATGGACAGTTACATCAATGTAACTTATTGGTAAGGCCCCACAAAGTAGATTTTCTCTTTCTCAGGTCATTTTTTTTTTGTAAAATTACCTGTGGGCGGACATTTTTTTTTTATTTTCTTTTTTATTTTTGTAATTAGTTCTTTGCCATCAAAAGTTCATGTTCGTGGTTTGTTTTATGTTTTAGGCCTCATATAATCTATAGAAGAGCGTGGGTGGTGGTGCATTTCGTCCTTTGAGTACAAGAAGGATTTGCAATGCTAAAGCATTGCAAAAGCCTAGTTGCACTCAAGGGACAAATTTATCAATTTTATTAACTTGTGTAAAATATTAGAAATAAACCATTTAATTTTTATTTTTTCAAGTTTGCATTGGTTATTAAAAGAGAGCATGCAGCATTCAAAAGAATCATGTGGCAGGATCTGAGAAACAGATTTTTAACTTTTTTTTAGGCCTAATGCATCACTTCAAGAGAGATATTCTCTTATACCTATCATGTTAACAGATAGGTAAAATTATTTATTAGATATTATTTTCTTTCCCACAATTGCCCATTATCAAGCTTGGCTGATAGGACTTCAGACTTGGTTGATATGATGCTGATCCCAGTCAATATGAGCCAAACTACAGTTGCCCCCCTTGATACATTACTAGGCACAGCCATTGTGTTTACAGTGAAATCATTCACCATTTTCTCTCGAGAGCAATCAGTTAGTAAAATTTGCGTTACCAGGCAAAAGGGAGTAGTTTTTGTGAGGTGAGAAATGAATGACAACAGTAAGTAAGGATTAGGTGGATGAAGAGAAGAAAGAAGAGAGTTGTACAGAAAATTCATCACAAACTAAAATTCAGAGTTGTAAGCAGAGATTTGTTGAAGTGGGAGAAGAGGTAGTTTAGCCACCCGAACGTGAGGGTTTCCACACTGGAGAACCCGACACATTCAGATAGCTGAACTAAGTGTATAGGCGAAGAAGAAACTTCAGACTTTGTGAAAAGAACGAGAAACAATAAAACTGTCAGAAAACTGTAACATTGCATCTTAATAATGTGAGGTGCACTTTTTATACGCTCGTTTTGAAAAAAACGGGTCATATTATGGTATACCACTGTCCGTATGTCCGTCTGTCCATCCGTCCATCTGTCCGTCCGGTCACACGTCGTATGATAACTCAAGAACGCTTTGAGAGATTTTCGTGATTTTTGGGTAGGTGGTGTATATCGATGGAGGGAAGCTCCCTTTCGTTTAGTGTCGCCGTTCAATTAGTCTTTCCAGAGTTATGGGACTTTATTACTTAGAAAATTGTTGATTTTTTACATGTCATACGATAACTCGAGAACGCTTTGAGAGATTTTCGTGATTTTTGGGTAGGTGGTGTATATTAAGACCCCTCATTGGAATGAACATGTCACAATAGTTCCAATGAGGGGTCATAACCTATATTTTGAAAGAAAAAAATAATTTTTTTTAGTTTGCTACAGGTGTCGCCTGCTACTAGCATTAGGTAAAGGGTCAGGGATCAAAAACACCATTTAATGAAGGAATTCACTGGGCGTCAGAGACAATCAAAACAGTAAAAGATGGTTTTCAATAATTTTTTATTCAATTAACAGGAGTTTTAATTTAAAGCCCATATTCAATTATCAGGACAAATTTGTATTATATGTATATATATAGTAAATGGTTTTGTGTTTTGAAATTTTATTTATTTAACATGAATATTCAATTAAAAGATATACGATTGAGTAAGCTTTACTGTATTGTGTTGGTTTTGATTATTGTACATGATAAAAAAAAGAAGGAAAAAAAAAAAAATAATGTTGTGACTGATGACATTGCAATAAAATATTATTTTTTGGACCTCTCAGCTTAGCTCACCCCAAGCACCTATGTTGAAAACATATGATAAGGCAAAATAATCACCACAATGAAATTAGTCAATCAGCTTTTGAAAATTTTAAACGTATTTAGAAAAAATGGTAAATTATGTTTTTAGCTTAACTTAACAAAGTCAGGATAAGCTATTGCCACCACAAAAGTCTGTGAGTCTGTTCACATTTTCTTTAGCACAGGCTACACCCTGTAGTTGTTGTCTGATCATCACAAAATTTCATATGTAGGTTTGAGGTCATGTCTAGATGAGAATCGTCCCCTTTTGGTTGTGATTGGTCAACCGTGATTGCTACCTGAGCCTGAAACCTGAAACCTGAAAACCTTTAGCATGGTCTACAGGTTGTATTTATGAAGGGATTTCATAGTTTCATTAGCACAGTCTACAGATCGTATTTATGAAGGAATTTCATTGTAACTTGCTAGGATGACTCCATATAATGTCTAGATGAGAACGTTCCCTTTTGGTCGCGATGGGTCAACCGTATTAGCTACGCAGGCCCAAAGCCTGAAAACCTTTAGCACAATCTACAGGTCATATTTATGAAGGGATTTTATTGTAACTTCATTGGATGACTCTGTATAATGTCTAGATGAGAACGTCCTTTTTTGGTCGGGTTCAGTAAACCATGATGGCTGCAGGGGCATGTTACTTAGATTCCTTTAGCATAGTCTACAGCTTGCATTTATGAAGGGATTTCATTGCAAATTTGTAAGATGATGCAGGGTATGTTTCAATGAGCAATTCCGGTTTACTTGGTTTATTGTGAACATGCGTGGATACACGGAATAAAAACCAGGTCATTTTATTGAGCAGTTTACATTCTGGTTTATCATTCTGGATTAAACCAACTAAACCTCCTGGAGAGCAGGGTTGTCTGGTTTATCATTCTATTCTTGACATGCGCAGTGGAATGCACATAAAAGTTCTATGCCTCGCACAACAACAGTAAAAAAACATTCGATTTCGAGTGTCAAAAAAGAAATAAACAGTGTAAGGTTCATGAAAAATGCTATAAATCAAGAGAGAGAAACAAAAAAAAAATTTAATAACATTTATTTAGCCCATAAAAGCGGCTTTTCAAAAATATTCAATTCTCAACTGAAATGGTGTTTTTCTCTCAGAAAAAATTGTTACAACTTTCAGAAGATCTTTTTTGACCATTTTATTTCCATGATAGCAGCAACGCAATTTTTGACACCATCACTGGAAAGTTTCTTATGAGGGCCTTTTTTTAATGATGGTTTTCTAAGATTGTTTAGAAATGAAAGCAGGAATATGTTTCCCAATGTTTGGATATCCCCCTCCTGACAATACATATATGCTTCGTGTTTCCTAGTGACATCAAGCAGGGGTTTATGTGGAATAGTATGCGCATTAAACATATCGTTCTATTGGGGTTTCTGAACCACAGTTTAGGTTTACATGGAATAGTAAACCAAGTAAACCGGAATAGCTCACTGAAACATACCCTCAGTATAATGTCTAGATGAGAACATCCTATTTTGGTCATGATTGGTCAACTGTGATGGCTGCACAGGCACATGACCAAGATTTGTTTAGCACAGTCTACAGTTCATATTTATGAAGCAATTTTATTGTAACTTGGAAGGAAGGATAACTCAGTTTGATGTCTAGATGAGACTGTCCTGTTTTGGTCACAATTAGTCAACAGTGACTGCTGAGCCATCATGTGACCTATATTCCTTTAGCAAAGTCTACAAGTTATTTTTATGAAGGGATTTCATTGTAACTTGGTAGGATGACTCGTTTTGGAACAATTTTACCATAACATGGAAACTTTGGTTGACATATGTTAACTGTGAGGGCCACATTAACCCAGACCTCAATTCTTTAGTACAGTCTGCACCTCAAATTATTCTTATTCATAGCATACAGGGAACAGAAATTAACATATTCTCAATTATCACAATTCTTGTCATATTTTATAATCCTTTCATAAAAATTGAACATTTTCCTTTTCATCAAACACAGAACACAGTCAAGTTAAGCTACAGTGTCATTGACACTTTCATTTATGAAAAGCAATGGTATTTTATTTCTCTACCTAACAATAATATAACTAGAAAGAGTAAAAAATGACACTTGCAAAAAAATTTCTTGAATAACTGAAATTTTTTTATTTTTTGCCTCAAAAAAACATATACTCGCCCAAAAAAGAAAGTGTGCATTGCAGAAATTGATCAAACTCCAAAAAAATAATTTCGTAAGTGTAAAGAGTGTTAACCTGTTCATGAATAAGTTATATTGAACACAAAAACAGCTTTCCCCGTTAAAATTGCAGCAACGTTAAATGACGTGCTGCACATTTGTGAAAAGGCATGTTTTGCACGTGGAGAGTCTGAAAATTCATGCAGCAATGTGAATCCTTGGGTATTTAAACACTAAAGTAAGGCCTTCCTATCGTTCACATTCAGACTTGCGCTGCTGTTGAAACGACTCCACATTAGCATGCCAAGATTGACAATGAATCAACGTCTCCTTGCCCTGGGTATGATTAGAGCTGGCAGAACACACAGAGAGGTTGCCCAGCATTTGAACTGCCACCGTAACACTGTAGACAGGCTAGTCCATCGACATGCACAACATGATGACGTTCGAGACCGACCCCGCTCCGGGAGACCCCGAGTTATCACCCCTGCACAAGATTGGTATATCCGTGTCGTCCATCTCCGGAACCGGCAACAAATGGCAACGACGACAGTCAGGAACATCCCTAACCTGAGACGGATACATCCTCAAACAGTAATCAACCGGCTGAGAGAATACGGCTTACGTTCTCGAAGACCTGCAATTTGTCCGATTTTGACGTTACGTCACGGCCCCCGGCGTCATTCTACAGCAGGACAACGTCCGACCCCACGCAGCTCGTGTTGTTCAACAGTATCTGCAGCAACAACAAGTGGATGTTCTTCCCTGGCCCGCAAATTCGCCCGATATCTCACCCATTGAGCACGTATGGGATGAAATGAAACGTCAGCTACGCCGGCTACCCCATGCACCGTCAACGCTTGTGGAACTCCAAAGACAGCTTATCAGAATATGGAACAACATCCCACAACATTTCCATGCTAACTTGTTCGCTTCCATGAGGCGCAGATGCACAGCAGTAGTCGATGCAGACGGAGGTCATACCAGATATTGAGTGTGTGACTTTTGTGTTTGACCCGTAGTGTCTTTGACTCTCCATGGCACCAAGAGTATTCGTCGCAGCGTAATGAAATTTCTCGTGTTGATCACAAATTGATTCATCTGTGATTGAATAAAATTTCCATGAATGAAAATGATATATATCGTTTTTTAGTGTTATTTTTTAGCATGCACACTTTCTTTTTTGGGAGAGTATACCAAACTGTGACCCAGTGAGAGGAACCACCAGACCCGAAAATAAGCAGTCTGACATATGCAGAATGAGGTCCCCAGAGGGTGAATTTGATGATTCTATCCCATACGGTGGGCCAATTTATCCTCTGGGTATCTCTTTCTGTTTAGTTTTGAGGCCCTGATTCGGATTGAGGTTCACAGAGGGTAAATTTAGTGATGCTACCTTGCTCATCTTGCAGATGACAGTCTGCTTATTTTCCAGCTTGGGAACCACACCGGCTATGTGTCCTGAACATACTTGTCGTGAACATACTTATCCAGTCAAAGAGTCATTGGACTGAACTTGTTCCACTTTGGGATCATAAGCTATGTTTTGGGGGCAAGAATTGATATAATAATGAAATTTCAATGGTGATTTTTGTAAATAGTGCGGTCTAGACATCGCTGCTATATTAGGCAAAAGATTACCCCCCTACACACTGTTGTTGAAATACCAAAGCTTAAATATTTCCCATAATGAAAATAGAAATTGAACCAATTCCGTCTTGACAGATCTTATTGAGCTCTGCAATCCTTTACCCAATTCAGATGATATCAAATTGTATTATATTGAATAGTATTTTTTCAAATGTTTAAAAAAATTTCAACAAAACCATATCATGTGATCCCTCATTGGACCGAGCTCATTGAGCTTGTTCCAATGAAGGGTCATATGATATGGTTTTGTTGAAATTTTTTTAAAAATAATGTTTATTCAAGTGCACAATTTGTATATTACGAAGGCAGATATGGCTGATTCATTATATAAAGGAAAAAGAGTTAACCCTTCACCTAACATAATGACAAAAACCGGCCATCACTATTCACAAAATTACCATTCAATTTTCATTAGTTTTTCATTTTTTGTCTCCAAAACATTGCTTATGACCTAGCATTGGAACAACCTCACCTAGCTTGTTCCATTGAGGGGTCATAAGCTATGTTTTGACGCAAAAAAATGAAAAAACATAGTTATTCAAGAATTTTATTAAATTTCTTTGCAAGTGTCATCTGCCTTTCATGTTAGGTAAAGGGTTAAACAAGACTGAATTGGTTAAATTCCTGGTTGCATTACAGGAAAAATATGCAGCTTGATAACTTGCAATTTTGACATAAGTGTGCAGAGGGTTAAATTAAAATCTTTTTTGATACTCTGTGTATTATGTCAAAAGCACTGAATCTAAATGATCACAACTTCTAAGTCATCTGTTTTTTGTTTACTTTTTAGAATCTCTCCATAATTTTTCCGAGTCAGATCACTCAGTTCAATGCTGCGGAAATCATTTAATACATGCAAAGGAAGAGAAGTGTTGTTCTAGAGGGCATGCAATTCCAAACCAGATGCAATATGAGTGTTGTGGTGGAGGTAATTTAATTTTCAATAGTAAGCATGAACAGTTAAGGCCCCCCCCCCCCCCCCCCCCCCCCCCCCACAAAGATAGATCTTCTGTTTTTCAGGCCATTTTTTATAAACTTGCATGTGGACGGGCAGTTTTTTATATTTGTAATTATTTCTTTGCCATTAAAAGTTCATGTTCTTGGTTTGTTTTATGTTTTAGGCCTCATAATCTACAGAATAGCATGGGTGGTGGTGTATTTCATCCCTTGAATAGAAAAAGGCTTTGCAATGCTGAAGCATTGCAAAGCCTTGTTGCACTCAAGGGACAAATTTTTCAATTTTATTAACTTGGGGAAAATACCAGACATAAACCATTTAATTTTAGTTTTTTTTAGTTTACATTGGTTATAAAAAGAGAGCATGCAGTAGCCAAAAGGACCATGTGGGAGGGCATGAGAAACAGGTTTTTAACTTTTTTAGGCCTTAGTTAAGTTAGTATATGGTCTCATTCTCTTCTCAAAGTATATGAGTATGAATAAAGCCCAAATATGGGCTTCCAGCACTCTGCCAGTTAATTCCTCTTTGGAATGAGCATAATTAGATTACTCCCATTATTCTTAAAAAATTCATATCTTTTAATTTGAATCATGTTCTGTCCAAGTTCTAAAATTTCATCTTTCATGATTGAGCATATACTTTTGCAGAGTAGATCACGTCCTGACTCCATTTGAAGGTATAAATTTCCATTGGTAAACACATTTACAGTACTGTGATCACAAAATGACAGGCTCACGATTTGGTTGTGATCAGTGGAAATTCCCTATTTGCTTTCCTCCCCTTAACCCTTTACCTAACATGAAAAGCAGACGACACTTGCAAACAAAATTCTTGAATGACTAATTTTTTTTATTTTTGTCTCAAAAGCATAGGTTATGACCCCTCTTTGGAATGAGCTCGACAAGCTTGTTCCAAAGAGGGGTCATAACCTATGTTTTTGAGACAAAAAATGAAAAAAAAATATAAAAATTAATTGGCGATTTTTGTGAATAGCGCTGGCCGGTTTTGGCCGTTATGTTGGGTAAAGGGTTAATACCGTAGGATCTCATCTATATAAAAGGAAATGTGTGGGCATCGAATCTGAGATGCTATTTTCAGATGTTTTTATGCCCCAACCATAAAATGGTCAGGGGCATACAGTGTTACCCTTGTCCATCCGGCATTCCATCTTTCTGTCTCTATCATTCTGAAATAACAGTTTTCCCCACTGTTTTCACCATACATTGAGATAATTGGTTTCTGGTATGTGGCTTTGACATGGTTATCTACAAACTGATTTCAAGTTTGGTCCGAGTCAGATGATTTTTCACGGAGTTATTGACCTTGAACTTAGTTTATGATGAGAAAACTTAAAGAATCAGTTTTCCTGACTTTTTTGCTTGTGGGAGGGGGGGGGGGGAGCATGCTTGTCGTTCTGACACATCTAGTTCTTTATGCCGTCTTGAATTTGCAGTCTTTTTTATTAAGGAAATATTGTCCCACAGGTGCAAGTGTTTGGGATAAAATCATGATCTTATTCAGGCTTGTCGATTTGAGGCGAATGGCAGTTTGAGTCGCCTGGAAGTTACCTAATATGAAAAACATGTGATCGAAAAATGGGTTGTTCCAAATTGTCACCGGGTCATGCAAAATGTTTGCCAAGTTGATTGATCTAGTACTGATGATTGTTTGATGCTCAACATCATTTTAAACTGTTGATCATCTTAAGATGTAACATGCATGTAGGTACAAAATCAGGAAATGGCAATAATTCAGGTCTCTGCCACAAATTCTGATTATGGATGGCATACTGTTCTGCAGCATGTTAGCCCATGCCAAGATTAGGCAATAATTGCAACTGATCTGTATCTGAATTGCAGCAAAACAACCTCATTATTCTTCTTAAGGATGCATCTCTATTCATCAGGATTTTCCTCATAGGAGCAAGAACTTGGCTATGATGCAACAGTTCATATACCTCAAGGTTGTGATGCATATATATTTAGGTTACCTAGTGGGTTACCCGAATCAAGTACAGAGGAACAAACTATAGGTTACCAAAGCTCATACTAGGTGAATGATAAATGGGTTACACAAAATTTTGAAAACAGCAGGCCTGTTATTGAAAAAAGGCTGTTTTTGTGATCACAGTTCTGTACATACAAAACTTGATAACATTTTTACAGGATACATAGATAGAAGAAGAGAAAAATGTTGTAGTGGCCAAGCTGTTAATATCACAGATGATCACAAGAAATACTGCTGTGGTACAGAATTGATCAATTATAAAAAACAGGATTGCTGTGTTGGTCAACCATACAACAGAACTGCGGAGCAATGTTGTGGGGGTAAGTTTAGCTTCAGTACTTTCTCACTCGCTCTTACAATGTCAGCATTGAACTTTCCCTGAACTAGCCTAAACATATTTGACCAATTTTAGAAGTACCCTGTGAATTGAATATATAACTTCCAAACACCAAGCCATTTGGAGTAAAATCCTGTTAATTGAATAGAAATGTTTGCAATATGTTGAGAAATTACTCTAACAATCACTGACATTTCCTTTGTTTATAGACCTATTTGGCTCCAGTAAATCCAGTACAGGTATTTAAATCTATTATATATTGCTTGACAGAACTCAATGAGCTCTGTCAAAGAAGATATAATAGAATAAATGCTCTGTTTATCTCTAGAATACAGGAAAGTGACAAGATCCCTGTTAATTGAATACTCCTGTTACATGAATAATTTTCACTGACAAAGTGGCTATTCAATTAACAGAGTGCTACTGTGTTTGTTTGTTTGTTATGGATATTGGAGAAACCGATTTTCATTCCTTTGGTCTCAGGCTGATTTGAAATTACCTTGGGCTGATATGAAACTAACCAAGTTAATAACCTCCAGTGTTCATGATGGCACGTGCCAAATGCACATTTTTCAAAAATCTGGCACATAAATGTGAGTGTTTGGCAAAAAAATTTGGCATATAAATTCAAAATCACGAAACTTGGTATATTTTTGATTTTTGCAAAAAACAGGTATATAATATTACAGTTTCTCCTAATGAAGCGAACAAATGATAAGTTAAATTATCAACATTAAGTCTGAAAATAAACAGATTTTCATCTGCAAAGTGAGGTTCCCAGAGGGTGAATTTGGTGATCCTACCCTGCTGTGCAGGGTAGCAGCACCAAATTCACCCTCTTGGAACTTCAGTCTGGATCAAAGTCTCAGGCCTTACAAGAAAGAGGTACTCAGAGGATAAATTGGGGAATTGTAACCCACCATTTGGGTTAGGGTCAGCAAATTCACCTGGGGACCTTATTCTACAAATGACAGATTGCTTATTTTCTGGCTTGATCAACATGAAAGCCCACATCATTAGTTACAAAAAAAGTAATCTTGTTCAACTGTGCACACAATGACCAGTCACTTTACAGTTGTCCTTATTGGTGACCTTAGATTAAGAGGTTGTGTATTGTGTAAACGACTCATGCTTTGTTTCTTCACCAGCAAACAATAGACCAGATTATCAGTTGTCTTTAATTGTTGGTGGTACTTTCCCCACTGACCAAAATCAAAGATTAACACAGTAATAAAATGACCAAGGTTTCAATTCATATGTCAATCAGTTACCATATGGATAGTTGAGGTGCGAATTTGTATTTAAAAATGATTTTATGTAGTTTTATGCTTTTGATCTTTCTCGAATAAAATATAAAAAAAAAAAGTTTTTATAGTTCTCCCACATAAAATACCCAAGGCACAAAAAATCTCATTTGGCACAAAAAATTCTCATTTGGTACAAAAAAATATTCAGCTTTGGCACATTAAAATATTGAGCTAGCGTGAACACTGATAACCTCTAAATATCTGTGAGTATTGTCCACTGAAGATATTTTTCAAGACATTTACTTAACAAAACCATTTCCTCTATTTTACCCTTTGAACCCTAGCAGCTGTTTTTACGGCCAGGAACATGATATGTCATAACGTCATTAAATTGGATGGCCATTCAGTAAATGTGTGGGGTACACCAAGCAATATTTTCAATGTGCAGCCTCGGGGCTGCACATTGAAAATATTGACTGGTCTACCCCAAATAATGAATATGGACTCTTCTAATTGCTGCCATTGAACTGACATGGAAGATACCACTAGAGTTCAAAGGGTTAAATACTAACCAATTAATCGATGCATTATAAAATAATTCTGAAAAAAACAAACTTTATTTCAGTTAACCATCAACAAACTGATGTAGAACTACTGAAATTTCAAGCAGCAAATTTTTTCCCATAATACAACAGAGGATTTAACCAATTCAGTCTAATTTGGTACAGCTCAATGAGTTTTGTCAAACAATATTGAATTCATTAAATTCCTAGTTGCATTATGGAAAATTATTGTAGCAGGAAAATGTGATATTTTGATAACAGTGTGCCAAGGGTTAATGTTAAACTCAGTCTGAAGACTTTAATGTGTAATAAGGCTCTACAAAGTAGATCTTCTGTTTCTCAGGTCATTTTTAGCTTAACTTGACATAGTCAAGATAAGCTATTGCCATCTCGCGTGCGGGAGTCTGCGAGTCTGTTCACATTTTCCATTAGCACAGGCTACACCCCGCAGTTCTTGTCTGATTGTCACGAAATTTCATATGCAGGTTTGAGGTCATGTCTAGATGAGAACATCCCCTTTTGGTCGAGATCGGACAACCGGTATGGCTGCCCGAGCCCAAAACCCGAAAACCATTAGCACAGTCTACAGGTTGTATTTATGAAGGGATTACATTGTAACTTGGTAGGATGCCTCTGTATAATGCCTAGATGAGAACGTCCCCTTTTGGGCATGATCTATTAACCGTGATGGCTGCCCAAGCCCAAAACCCCAAAACTTTTAGCACAGTCTGCAGGTCATGTTTAATATGGAGGGATTTCATTGTAACTTGGTAGGATGACTCCTTATGATCTCTAGATGAGAATTTCCCCATTTGGGCGTGATCTGCCAACCGTGACGACTGCCCGAGCCCAAAACCCGAAAACTTTTAGCACAGTCTACAGGTCATATTTATTGAGGAATTTCATTGTAACTTGGTGGGTTGACTTCATACAATGTCTAGATGAGAAAGTCACCTTTTGGTCCTGATTGGGCAACTGTGACGGCTACAGGGGCCCGAAGCCCGAAAACCTTTAGCACAGTCCACAGGTCATATTTATGAAGGGATTTCATTGTAACTTGGTAGGATGACTCCAAATAATGTCTAGATGAGAACGTCCCATTTTGATCGCGATCCTTCAGCCTTGATGGGTGCCCGAGCCCAAACACCTTTAGCATAGGCAAAAGGTCATATTTATGGAAGGATTGCATTGTAACCTGTTAGGTTGACTCCTTATAATGCCTAGATGATGACATCCCCTTTTGGTCGCGATTGATCAACTGTGATGGGTACAGGTGCCCGGAGCCCAAAAAACCTTGAGCACAGTCTACAGGTCATATTTATAAAGGGATTTCAGTGTAACTTCATAGGATCACTCCATGATGGCTGCCCGAGCCCGAAGACCGAAAACCTTTAGCACAGTCTACAGGTCATATTTATGAAGGGATTTCATTATAACTTGGTAGGTTGACTTCATATAATGTCTAGATGAGAACATCCCCTTTTGGACACGATTGGGCAACTGTGACGGCTACAGGGGCCTGAAGCCCGAAAAGCTTTAGAACAGTCTACAGGTCATAATTATGAAGGGATTTCATTGCAGCTTGGTAGGATGACTCCAAATAATGTCTAGATGAGAACATCCCCTTTCGGTCGCGATCATTCAGCCTTTTTGGTTGCCCGAGCCCAAAGCCCGAATACCTTTAGCACAATCTACAGGTCATATTTATGAAGGGATTTCATTGTAACTTGGTAGGTTTGACTTTATATAATGTCTAGATGAGAACGTCCCCTTTTGGACACGATTGGGCAACTGTGACAGCTACAGGGGCCCAAAGACCGAAAACCTTTAGAACAGTCTACAGGTCGTATGAAGGGATTTCATTGTAGCTTGGTAGGATGACTCCAAATAATGTCTAGATGAGAACGTCCCCTTTTGGTCACGGTCATTCAGCCTTGATGGCTGCCTGAGCCCGAAAACCTTTAGCATATAGGTCGTATTTATGGAAGGATTTCATTGTAACTTGTTAGGTTGACTCCATATAATGCCTAGATGATGACATCCCCTTTTGATCGTGATTGGTCAACTGTGATGGCTGCAGGTGCCCGAAGCCCGAAAATCTTGAGCATAGTCTACAGGTCATATCTATGAAGGGATTTCATTGTAACTTCGTAGGATCACCCCAGATGATGCCCAGATGAGAATGTCCCCTTTTGATTGCGATCATTCAACTATGATGGCTGCCCGAGCCCAAAGCCCGAAAACCTTTAGCACAGTCTTCATTTCATATTTATGAAGGGATTTCATTGTAATTTGGTAGGTTGACTTCATATAATGTCTAGATGAGAACAGCCCCTTTTGGACACCATTAGGCAACTGTGACGGCTACAGGGGCCTGAAGCCCAAAAACCTTTAGCACAGTCTACAGGTGATATTTATGAAGGAATTTCATTGTACCTTAGTAGGATGACTCCAAATAATGTCTAGATGAGCATGTCCCGTTTTGGTCACGATCATTCAGCCTTGATGGCTGCCAGAGCCCCAAATCCCAAAACCTTTAGCATAGTCTATAGGTCATATTCATGGAAGGATTTCATTGTAACCTGTTAGTTTGACTCCATATAATGCCTAGATGATGACATCCCTTTTGGTCGTGATTGGTCAACTGTGGCAGCTTCAGGGGCCCGAAGCCCGAAAACCTTCAGCACAGTCTACAGGTCATATTTATGAAGGGATTTCATTGTAACTTCGTAGGATCACTCCAGATGATGCCCAGATGAGAATGTCCCCTTTTGGTTGCGATCATTCAACCATGATGGCTGCCCAAGCCCAAAGCCCAAAAACCTTTAGCACAGTCTTCAGGTCATATTTATGAAGGGATTTCATTGTAACTTGGTAGGTTGACTTCATATAATGTCCAGATGAGAACGTCCCCTTTGGACGCAATTGGGAAACTGACGGCTCCAGGGGCCTGAAGCCCGAAAACCTTTAGCACAGTCTACAGGCCATATTTATGAAGGGATTTCAATGTAACTTGATAGGATGACTCGTTTTGGAATAATTTCACTGTAACTTGGTAACTTTCGTTGATATACATTAACTGTGAGGGCCACATACATTAACTGTGAGGTCATATTAACCCACCCCTCAGCTCTTTATTACAGTGTACACCTCATATTATTTTTTATCAAAAAACATAGCATACAGGGAACAGAAATGAACATATTCCCAATTATCACAATTCTTGTCTTATTTCATAATCCTTTCATAAACATTGAACATTATCCTTTTCATCAAACACAACACACGAGTTAAGCTACAGTGTCATTGACACTTTCATTTGTAAAATTGCATGTGTGCAGGCTTTTTTTTATTTTATTTTTGTAATTATTTCTTTGCCATCAAAAGTTCATGTTCTTGGTTTTGTTTTATGTTTTAGGCCTCATAATCTACAGAATAGCATGTGTGGTGGTGTACTTTGTGACTTGAGTGCAAGCTTTGCATTGCAAAGCCTTTTTGCACTCAAGGGACAATTTTATCAATTTATTAACTTCGGTGAAATATCTGACATAAATCATTTAATTTTCATTTTTTTAAAGTTTGCATTGGTTGTAAAAAGACAATCTGCGATAAGACCTGAGGAACAGATTTTCAACTTTTTTAGGCCTGAGTGGTTCTGAATATCAGAGATTCTAAAGAATATCTAAAAACCTCTTAGGAGAAAAAAAATCTGAATCATTACAGCTTTTAATAATGTGGTCTGTCCTAGTTGTTTCCAAAGATACTATTTCAAAGCTTGCAAAAAGGAATTTTTAGAATTTTTCTTTTTAACAGCTACTATTCTGCCAATTGAAGACACATGCTGTGGGGAAGCAAAACAAGAAAAAGGAGACAAATGTTGTTTCAACAGAATTCTCATCAAAGATGTCCCAGAAGATCACAATGATTGCTGCTACAATGTATATAAAATGGAAACCAGAACCTTCAACAACCGAATACAGGTATGCACATCTAAAATTATTTTATCTTGCAACACACCAGCAGTTTCATAATAAGTGCAATTAGTCTGAACCATAACTATCTTCAGAGATTGGCAGAGAATGTTGGGGGTGGGGGGGGGGGGAGGGGGGGCTTGGGGTGACTTGTACTTGCCTGACCATGACATGAATTTAGCTGATGTGTTTTGCTCCCCCCCTCCCCCCGAAGTCAATCCCTTATTGAGGTTACACACCCCTCCCCATTGAATGGTTTTATAGGCTTGCAGTGTCTTCCAAAATTATTATGACACTTTAAAATTGTACCTTTTATGATTGATGCACACTTATTTTCATCTTACTACAAAAGTGTATTTGGCCCAATACAAGAAAGAATGTCTAGACAAAATACAAATCTGTATTCAGGGTAACAACTGCATAGGCAAACATTCGATTAAGGAAGAGAACATTGTTTTTACCTGCACTCAATTGGCATTGAGTTATTACACATGTCGAGGCCACTGTTTTTAATAACAGTAATTAAATGATAAATAAATCACCAGCTCAACAAAATAAATTACTGAGTAGACTAGATCATTTTTTGCCATGATGACATTTTTATATCATTCTACCATGCGTTAAGAATAAAAAAAAAGAGACACATAGCTGAAACACTGAGCTTCACTGCTTCAAGTATAGTACAAATAGAACAAATGAATGGGATTACATCATGCACAGTACAAGAAGGCAATACCATGATGTCATCTTCATTCCTAAAAAATCAAATTGTAGACAATGAATGATTGTCAAAACAAATGCCGTTAAAAACTCTACCAAATCCCTTCATTATGCAAACAAGTCAAGAAAGGGAAGAACCTTGTAAGATTAAATGGTTATTACCTATACGTGAGTTTCCGAGATGGTGAATTGAAGTTTCGACTATACCTATGGGTCATATATGGACTTGTCCTAATCGACTAGTCAGTATATGACCCAGAGACGAGGTCTCGTCTTCAGTACACCATCCTGGAAACCCACATGGTGATAACAAAGCTTGATTAATATACTGAGTCGGTTTATTATAATTGTTTTTTTAACCCTTTACCTAACGAATCGCCCACATCTGCCTGCATAATATGCAAATTGAGGAGTTGAAAAAATAAAATTTTTCAAAATTATTCAACAAAACCATATCATGTGACCCCTCATTGGAATGAGCTCATTGAGCTCATTCCAATGAGGGGTCACATGATATGGTTTTGTTGAAATTTTTTGAAAAATTTTAAAAAATTATATTTAAAATAATAAAGTTTGATATCGTCTGCGTTGGGTAAAGAGTTAAACATCCATGTAGTTTATGTTCTGCAGAAAATAAGTCAGATATTATATGGATACATGTAGTATCTATTTTTACAAAAAGGTGCATAAATATGACTGAATGCAAATGTATTTGATATTTATAGCTTACTGGTAGAGTGCTAAATTTTCTTTGCCTTGTTACAAATTACAATGTATGAGAGAGTACCTATTGGCACGTTCCCATAAATTATAGCAAGCAAAATCCATCCAGATGGAATAAATTCGGTTCAAAGATAATTTAAACTTTATCCATGGAATTGAAACCTTTGAACTGTAAATAATTCCCTTCCCTCCCCCAAGTGAAAAATGAATTACTCGAGAACCAAATATATTTTTTATTTGGCCTTATGCACACATAACTATGCATCTCTGCAAGCTGTTAAGATGAGGAGTCTACAATCACTGATATTGGCCATGAAAATTGGCATAATCTGGGTAAAAGCCATAGCAGACTGTCATGACTTCATCAAGGCATTGCTGATCACCCTGGCTAATTTCTTGGGCTGGTCTGAATAACATATCATTAAACTACCAACCACCCAGTTTTATGCCTATTCTAGTTTTGCAAATCAGACTGCAAATATACTGGTCTGAAACCAGTCCAGACCAAACCACCTCTTCTTTACCACTACACAAACGAGCTGAACTGGTCTAGAGTGGTCCAGGGTGGTCAAGAGAGGAATTCTAATGTGTCAAATTATCGCTAGTTCAGAACACAATGCTCATTTTTTTAGCTCAACTTTGGCGAAGCCAAATTTGAGCTTTTGTCATGGCCCGTCGTCCGCCTAGCCGTCTGTCCGTGGATACGGCTCGGGCTAGAGGCCGTATTTATGAACCGATCTTTGCGAAACTTCTTGGGTACCTTTGTTATGGCCGTGGAACGAGAACGAGTGTTTTTGGGTCCGGTCCGAAATTCAAGATGGCTGCCAGCCACCATTTTGTACCGATGATGCAGAAATCTGCTTTTTGCACAGAACTTCCATATGAAAGCGCTGATTTGAATAATTTTTTGTATGAATGTTTAGTACCATGGGATACATCACATTTAATACGGGTTTTTTTCTCGTATGTAAATTATGCAAATTAGACTAACTTTGATGTACTTAGTGTTACTTTCAGCACTGTAAGTGCAAATGCCAATACAGCTCGGGTTAGAGGCCGAATTTATGAACTGATCTTTACGAAACTTCCTGGGTACCTTTGGTATCACCGTGGGACGAGAACGAGTGTTTTTGGGTGCGGTCCGAAAGTCAAGATGGCCGCTGGCAGCCATTTTGTTCAAAATTAGGGGCAATCAGATTTTTGCGCAGAACTTCCACATGAAAGCTCTGATTTGAATAATTTTTTATATGAATGTTTAGTACCATGGGATACATCACATATAACACGTGTTTTTTTCTCGTGCAGAAATTATGCAAATTAGATGAACTTTGATTTTTTCAGTGCTACTTACACACAGTAAGTACACATGTCAATACGGCTCGGGCTGGAGGCTGTATTTATCAACCGATCTTCATGAAACTTCTTGGGTACCTCTGCTATCTATCACCTTGGGACGAAAACAAGTGTTTCTGAGTGCGGTCCAAAATTCAAGATGGCTGCCAGTGGCCATTTTGTACCGAAATTAGGTCTAATCAGTTTTTTGTACACAACTTCTATACAGCTCAGGCTAGAGGCTATATTTATGAACCGATCTTTACGAAACTTCTTGGGTACCTTTGTTTTCATCGTGGGATGAGAACGGGTGTGTTTGGGTGTGGTCCAAAATTCAAGATGGCCACCAGCAGCCATTTTGTACCAAAACTAGTGCAATCAGTCTTGTGTACAGAACTTCTGTATGAAAGTTCTGATTTGAATAAATTTTTGTATGAATGTTTAGTAAAATGGAATACATCACACACAGTACGTTTTTTTTTCTCGTGTAGAAATTATGCAAATTAGATGAATTTTGATTTATTTAGTGCTACTTATACACTGTAAGTGCACATGTCAATACGGCTTGGGCTAGAGGCTGTATTTTTCAACCGATCTTCACGAAACTTCTTGGGTACCTTTGTTATCACCTTGGGACGAGAACGAGTGTTTCTGAGTGTGGTCCAAAAATTCAAGATGGCTACCAGTGGCCATTTTGTACCGAAATTAGGTCCAATCAGTTTTTTGTCACAACTTCTATACAGCTCGTATTTATGAACTGATCTTCACGAAACTTCTTGGGTACCTTTGTTTTCACCTTGGGACAGGAATGAGTGTGTTTTGGGGTGCCTTTGTTATCACTGTACTATGAGAACAAATATTTTGGGGTTCAGTCAGACCCACTCTACTCAAAGATTTCTTTTCTAGTTTAGCATCTGACTGTCACCCACCTTTACAATACTTTACCTATATATTTGTTACAGGCTACGGTCAGTATTTATGTACAGGCCGTTACAATACTTTATATGTACCTTTGTTATCAGGTCATTACCTAGATGTTTGTCATTGCTGTATCACATACTATACATGTACATGTCTTGACAAGTTGAGCTACAGAGTCATTGACACTTTCATTTTAATTTACCTTTAACTTAACCTGTGAAATAACTGATTAGTCCTGGAAATACACTTCCTCCACAGTCTGAGATCTAAGTCGTTCCAGATAGGAGACACCTGCCCATTACGAAAGAAATGGTCCTTATACCTTGACCACAACAGTTGCATGGATATCAACATGTTCTGTGTGCAAACACCTTGAGAAGGTTTTGCATGTCCAAAATTGGGTCATAGTGATATCTATCATATTTGATTGCTTGTGATCATCCATAACATAACATAAGATTAGATTGTGAAACTTGCACAACAGGTACATTTTGGGAATATGATAAGTGGCTTTCCAAAAGAGGTTATTTCAGACATTTATTGTTGAATGCTTATGTAATGAAACTCTTTGACAATCGATTATGTGAGGCATTCATCGGTCAAGACACTTAATTGCAATTGCCCAAATGAGAGCACAGTGGTGCAGTGTGCTAAGGCATATTGCACATCGATTATACATGGTGCGGGCTGCCGTGGACTGGTCACTTTCCATGGGTGGGCAATATTTCCATGGACACAATAATATTATATTTCAAACACTAATTATTGGAATAATCATTACAAATTTAATTAATGAAGCACCGGGTGCAACCCGGTGCTTCATTAATTAAAATTTTGATGATTTTTATTACCTGGTAAACACGTGTGGACATCACTGCCCACACATGAATTCTGACTACTTCACGGTGACTGTACTGAACACTGCCTTCAACCGATGATAACATGCCTTGTGCTGGTCTCCTATGCCTTGATTCAGCCTGACTACGTCCCTGATATGAAATCTTTCACAATTTTTTTTTTTTTTAAATTCTGAAGCACCCTTGCTTTAATGATATATTGAATACTTTTTTTATTTGATAGATAATTCTGTGTATTTTTTTGTGCTCAGGAATGTAGAAATGGTAAGATCAACACAAAGAGAACTGACCAATCTCTTGGTTCTTGTGGAAATGAGTTATACCATAAAACAAAAGATCTCTGCTGTAATGAAAAGAAGTATGTCGATGGCATCAAGGATGGTTTGCAATGCTGTGGAGCTGGCACTGAAGCTTATAACTCTTATGAACAGATGTGCTGCTTTAGTAAGGTTTTTGATATACCAGAGAATAGTGGAATGTAAGTCTTTCAACTGTTTCAAAGCAGACAACTTGAGCAGCCCAGCACTGCTGACATCATTATAGGAGTGTTTTTAAACTTTTTACATAATGTTACCCTAATCTGGACAAAGATTTTCACTAAAATCACCAATCAAAGTTGATTCTTTTATCAATGTTTGCCTCCAAAACATAGCTTAATATGGCTCCTTTTTGGAATAAGTCTTTGAGCTCGTCCCCATGATGGGTCATACATTTTGTAATTGAGGCAAAAAATGAAAATTTTTAGTCATATATTCAAGACATTTTTTGGCAAGTACAGTGGATCCCACTTAATTGGATATCTCTTAATTGGATAACCCCATTAATTGAATATAATTTACAAAACCACTAACCATATTTTCAGTACAAATTTACAATATGTTAATTGCGTATACAGAGGGTGGGGGGGGGTGGGGATGGCTCAGTAGGTAGAGGTGCAGGCTGCAAGCCGAGAGGTCCTTCCTCAGTTTGAATCCCACCTGCGGCATCAGCGTTGTGTCCTTGGGCAAGAAACTTCACCCCCCCCCCCCCATTGCCCATGTAAGGGCACAGTGGCATTGTATACTAAGGCTTACTGCACATCAATGGTGCACTTGTCTTCAGCCAATGCTAACCCTGCTTGTGTGGAGTTAGTATGTTGGGGAGCCTGATAGTTGCTCGCCATTGCTCGGTGGTTCTCTCTAGATACTCCGGCTTCCTCCACCCATAAAACTGTCCGACATGAGGTGACCCTGGATGTCAAAAGTGTTGTTAAACCCTAATAAATAAATAAATAAATAAATAAATAAATAAATAAATAAATAAATAAATTGCTTATATGTTATCGAGTAAACTCTTAGAAATCTAAATTTTATAGTAAATTTCCTTTCTTATTATACCTACCACAATTGTTTACTTCAGGCTTGCACTACAGTGGAAGTCCCTAACTCGGATAAAATACTCTCTATTTTTGTCTTTCCCAAGCAATTTGGGAAAGAAAAGTGGTGCAAAAGCACCAAGAAAAAATAAGCCAAAACTGGGTCGAGTGCAACTGGCGCAGACCCAGTACGGGACGCTCTCTCCCAAGTACAACTCCACGACTTCTGTTGCCAGTGCGCATATACCGTCTCTAAAGACTCATTCTTTTTGAATCCGTCAACGTTAAGAGTTATGTGATCAGCGGGGAGGAAAGATTCTTTACCTGTAAAGAAGACGGGAGGGCCTCCATGTAAACTATTGTGGTAGGTATAATAAGAAAGGAAATTTACTATAAAATTTAGATTTCTTATCAACCTACTCACAATTGTTTACTTCAGGCTGAATAGACAATAGGCTGGAGGGAATCGCATAACCAACCCACACATAACCCCAGTGCACTGGAACTGTGAAGCAGAAGGAAGCTGTCCCGAGGCTTATCAACCATAACGTCACAATCATTGGTAAAGGACAATGAAAGGAGACATATGGGCCTGTGTGACACACAGACAGAAAAAGGGCAGTAACAGCACAAGGCTGAAACTGACCTTCAAGAAGCCTAATGGCTATGGCAGACAACAGCCTGAGCAGAAGAAAGAGGACCCAGGGCAAAAAGGTCCTCCGACTGCTCCTGCAACTGGCGCAGATAAAAGGTGGAGAAAGTAGAAGCATTTCTCCAGTAGGCTGCCTGCATAACATCCGACAACTTGACGGAGTTAGAATAAGCCCAAGAGGTGGATAGTGCCCACACCTCGTGGGCAGAAATACGATTGGTAATACAATCGCCAGCTGCTAAATGACCATAAGCCGTACGAATAGCAAGACAAATCCATCGAGAAATGGATTGAGGAGAGATCTTCTGTCGACCCGGAATAAGAGACAGAAAAAAACATTTCCTGCCTTTCCGTATGAAACGTGTCCGATCGAGATAAATGCGAATAGCACGGACCGGACAGAGCAAAGGGCGATTACCCTCAACAGAAGGAAGAGCCCTGATACAGATAGGAGGAGGAGTAGTATCTGGTAACTGATTCTTGGCCAAAAAAGAGCAATCAGGAGTAAAAGTAACACTGTTGGGAGAGCTCCTAAAAAAGGCCGGGTCAACCGTGAGGGCGTGAAGCTCACTAACCCGTCTGGCCGAAGCAAATGCCATCAGAAAAGCCATCTTATATGTGAGAAAATGCATATCCACCTGGGATAAAGGTTCAAACGGTGCCCCCCCCCCCCCCCCCCCCCAAGCAAAGCAGCACCCATGAAAGATTCCATCGTGGAGTAAGCTGCAAAGTCTGAGGCCTTTTCAAAGAAAAGTGCCGAACAAGCTTGGAGAGGTAAGGATTAGTGCCGATACGACGCTTCCCCACATAAGAAAAAGTCTCTGAAAGCATGGACCTGTAACCCTTGATTGTAACAGGCTGGAGACCCCGAGAATCAAACAGATATACCAGAAACTCCGCAATCTGTGAAATCGAAGGATTGGCATAATCAACAGAGTGATCAGCACACCATCGACAGAAGACCTTCCATTTAGCTGCGTAAGCTAAACCAGTGGAGTGCCTCCTTGAAGAAGAAATGCACTCCACTGCTCGTCTCGAAAAACCTCTACGGAGGAGACAGGACCTGACAAAAGATATGCGTGAAGGCACAATGAAGTCGGGTCGACGTGAAACCTCCTCGGACGACCTTGACAAAGAAGGTCACGACGTAGCGGGAGACATGCCGGAACCGCCGCCATCAGCGAGCGGAGCTGATTGATCCACACCCACTGAGGCGACGGGAGTGATCAGAATGATTCGACAACTGCAGGTTCGAATTTTGGCTAGAACTTGAGGAAGAATCATAACTGGCGGGAAGGCGTAGACGACTAGACCGTTCCAATCGAGTGACAGAGGGTCTGGAAACGGGGACACGAAAGTGTCCACCTGATGGTTCCAACGAGTCGCAAAGAGGTCGATGTGGGGACGTCCCCAGAGATCGCAAAGCGACTGGAACACTGCCCTGTGAAGCATCCACTCGGTGGAAATAACCCTGCCCTGTCGGGACAGGGAGTCAGCTAGGATGTTCAGACGACCGGGAATGTGACGAACAACCACTCCGGCGTGAACATCCTGAGCGAGCAGTAGAAGATCCTGAGCTAATTTGTACATCGGGACCGAGTGTGTGCCGCCCTGGTTCCGAATGTAAGCAACCACTGTCGAATTGTCAGATAGCAGAAGGACCTGGCGATTCGACAGGTGAGGGATCCACTGCCTGAAACTCAGAAGAAGAGCAAGAAGCTCCTTCTGGTTGATGTGTAGAGCTGCTTGATCCTGGTCCCACATCCCGTGTAGGGAAAGACCGAGAGGATCCAACGTCGCACCCCATCCGAGATCGCTGGCATCTGCCGTCAGAATGCAATCGAACGTGGGTAAGTCCAATGGAACACCCTGCGCAATCCACTGAACATCTGTCCAGGGAAGAAGGTGAGGATGCAGAGATTCCGGAAATGGAAGCACCTGATCCAGAGAATCTACATTTGGCCTCCAACGACTGAGCAGAAAGTGTTGGAGAGGTCTGACACGCAGCCGACCTAGAGGAATGAGATCCGTCACCGAACCGCAGAGACCGATCAGCCGGAGAAAACTCCGAGCAGTCGCGGATGTGGACTGGGACAGAGTCAGAGCAAAAGCTGAGAGAATCACAGCCTTGGCCTGGGGAACCGCTACCAAATTGAATTGGGTTTGGAAAGACATCCCCAGATGACAAAACGACTGAGAAGGTCCGACTTCTCCTCGTTGACTCTGAATCCTAGCGACGTGAGCAAGCTCAACAGAGTGGCGACATCCGACTCCAGTAAGGCAGCATTGGAATGCCTCTGGAGGATATCGTCCAGATATGCCGAAGTAGTCACCCTGGACTGTGTGCGATGGAACGCTATCACATGCGACATCAGTCTGGTGAAGGCCCAAGGAGCCAGGTTGAGGCCGAAAGGCATGGCCTTGAACTGGTAAGCGAACCTGAGATACTTCCGTGACGCCCGATGCATCGGAATGTGGAAGTAAGCGTCTCGCAGGTCGATGCTGGCAGCGAAATCTCCCTGGTGAATTGATTGGCGGACTGACCTGAAAGTCTCCATGCTGAACTTGGGAGCAATGATAGACTGGTTCAGGATACTCAGATCGATAACCGGTCGGAGTCGGCCGTCCTTCTTCGGCACCAAGAACAGGCGGGAATAGAAACCCACTGACTGAATATTCTTGACGACCTCGATCGCCCCCTTGGCCAGGAGATTGTCTATCTCCATGGACAAAAGCTCCCGACGTAAAACGTCTGAAGGAACTGTGGTTGGAAGAGGCACTCTGGACAGAGTGGGGTGCCGTCGGAAGGATAGTCGCAGCCCGGACCGAACAACATCTAACACCCAGGGATCGGTTGTGATGGTGGCCCAATGGTCTGCGAACTCTGCTATCTTTCCTCCAACCTGGGACGAGTCGAGGTGAGGACCTTCATTTCGAGGCCCGCGAGAGGAGAAACCACCTCCTCTACTAAAGGAAGAATCCTGAGACTTCCCTCGATTCTGCCGACCCTTACCCTTACCCCTTGAGTAAGAAGTGGAGGCGGCGGCAGAAGGACCAGCCTTTTGCTTCACAGAGGAAGCAGAAGGGTACTTGTTAGGCTTGGAACGGCCCTTGCCTCCCCTAGAAGGCTGATCAAGCTGACGAAACAGCAGCTGATCTTTGGAATGACGTAGGACGTCATCCCGGACCGTCAACACGGAACCATGGAAAAGTTGTGGACCTGCCAAAGAAGCAGATCGAAGAGCAGCACACTGCTCCTCGGGAAGGAATCGTCCTGTGTCCAGCACAGCGTCCCTTCGAACTAATTCCAGATTAGCCGTGTTACAGGCATGCGTGTGAGTAAGATGCATAAGCGCCTTGGACAGCACACGCAAAGGAGCCTGTACCTCGTCAAACTTATCTGGAGGCAGATAAGCAGCCAAAGCTGAGACGACGTGATCTGAGAGAGAAAGCATGCCAAGCATCTCTCTAGATAAGCCCAACGTGGACTCCAGAGTCATTGGAATGACGGCAGACTTGGGCTTGGAAAGCCCGAGGGAAGTGGAGTCCTGATCCAGAACCGTCAAAGTCTGGCAGACCGACGGATTGGCGGAATCGTAGGAACGATAACGCACAGGAGGCAAAAATGTGTCAACCCTGGTGAAGAACGAAGTCTTCAGAGCCTTGGAATTCAGCTTGGAGTCCAATGCTGAAAAAGCTTCAACCACCTGTACCGACTGGCACGGTCGAAGGCGCCCAGAAGCAGGTTGCTCCATAGGCTGTAGGCGCGTGGCCGATGATCGCGGCCAGGCTGACACTGTCGGCTGGTTAGTAGGTTTGAGATCAGGCAGAAACCCAAACACAAAGTCAAGAGCTGCCCCCAAGTCCGAAGACTGCTGGCCCTCAACATCAAGCATGTCGGACTCCTTCCCAGAGTCGGAAGACACATAGCCCATCGTGGGCAAACCAGCCGACGCCTCCCATGGTATCGGGACACCAGGGGAATCAGAAACCGGCCTGTTTCCAATCCCGGGAGGCAGCGTCATAGGAGGCGCCTGGAAACCACTCATTGCCTCGCTGGAAGCAACAGGAAGGCTCTTAGATAGAACCTGAGTGAGTAAGGAGAGGGCCTCCCTAAGCTCACTGCCCGTACCGGCCGGTTCGACAGGGGAGCGAACCGGCAAAGTGGCTTCACCTCTGACCCTCTTAACCAGCGAAGGGTCACGATCCTCCAAAACACCCGACGTGGGACGACGGGCGGCAGCCGAAACATCTCAAGGCAGACGTGTATAGGGGTACGAGGCCCCCCGAGGATCAATATGGCGAGAACTCATGAGAGTTACCGCGGACCTCTGCGGGGCAGAAGGTCCAGGCTGCACAAAAGGCGTTGGTCCCCCAAAACTGGTCGTGTGGCCAGAATGAGTGGACGGAAACGCCACGGAGTTCATAGTGTCTCCACTAAGAACATCCAAATCCAAAGACACACCTGTGGTGCTCGACGGCGAAGAGACCACAGAGATGGGTTCGGCCGGCAGCCCCTTCCGACTTCGCCGAGTTGAAGTCAGGGAAGGCTGAGGCCGATATCCCACGTCTACAGTACCGGACATTCCTGCAGTCCCCTGCAGCGAAAAGCCAAGGCCGACTGAAACTGACGACGAAGCAGACGGACCAGCAGTAGTAGTAGATACGTCGGGAGTCGTTGAGGCTGGTGAAATAGTGGAGAGTGCACACCTGCTCGGCTCCGAAGGAGGAGTCACAACCCTAGTGACAGCCTCAGATGTCGACTGGAGAGGGACCGTAGTCCCGGAACCAGGCACCTCTTCATCAGAACACTCAACGGCTCCCACAGTATCCACCACAGGAAAAGACTGCACATCCCCCACGGAGGAGGAATAACTCTCACCAGACAAGGTCGGCTCGGGAGCCCCCGAACGACCATGTTCTCCTTTCCCGTGGGAGCAGGAGGCACGGCCACGAGAACGAACGACACGGTTAACTGACGCCCAGAAAGTGGATGACCATGATCCACAGACACCACATGGCCGCTTGGCCGAACACCCATTACAGGAGGAACAAGACGAATGAAAATCGTCCACATGCTTTGGCAGCAGACATTGCCCACAAGGAATTGTCCTGGGCATGATAGAGGTGAGAGGAGCAGAGAAGGTGAAATCAGAAAACAGAAGAACACCCCCAAAGAAGAGAGAAAGGTGACAGAAACAAAGACCCCAGACGGTCGACCGGGAAGCACACAACAGGATGACTACTCTCAAAAGAAAGAAGAAAAACTGTAGGAGTGGTACCCCGCTGACACCTAACTCTAACACAATTAGAAAATTTAGCAAATAAAGCATTAACAATAATTGTGAAAAATAATAAGTCCGAACCGCATGGCACACGAAATTCGCGCGCGACTCGAGAGAGAACAATTAAATATACATTATGGATATATAATATTGAAGAGAATATAAAAAACACTGTTCCTGAGAATACAAAGGAAACACTGATGCACTATGAATCATGAATCATCAAACAACGAGCTGGATAAACACTGATAAGCGTGCAAAAACATCTCGACACGAAGCGGATGATAAAAAGAATGAGTCTTTAGAGACGGTATATGCACACTGGCAACGGAAGTCGTGGAGTTGTACTTTGGAGAGAGCGTCCCGTACTGGGTCTGCTCCGGTTGCACTCGACCCAGTTTTGGCTTATTTTTTCTTGGTGCTTTTGCACCACTTTTCTTTCCCAAATTGCTTGGGAAAGACAAAAATAGAGAGTATTTTATCCGAGTTAGGGACTTCCACTGTAGTGCAAGCCTGAAGTAAACAATTGTGAGTAGGTTGATAAGAAATTAGTGTCATATTTAATTATTTATTTATTGGTGTTTAAGGTCACATATTTCTGCACAATGGCTAATCATGACCATGACAGTTTTGTTTAAGACAAGTGCACCATCGACATGGAGTATGCCTTAGCACACAATGCCACCATGCCCCCACGTGGGCAATGGGGTGAAGTGTCTTGCCCAAGGACGCAAAGACATTAGTGTCGTATGTCAAAAAGTTACCTAAACAGTCACTGAATTCCCCTTCTTTATAGACCTAATTGGCCTCAGTACATCCAATACAGACATTTAATCTATTACATCTCCTTTGACAGAGCAAGATATAATAGAATGAATGCTCATTTATCTATAGAAAACAGGAAAATGACCAAATACCTGTTTTCTGAATACTCCTGTTAATTGAATAATTATCACTAGGTGTGGTGGAAGTTCAATAAAAGTGGAGGGGTACATATTTACAATGCTACCATAGTTCGGCCCAGTGTGAGAAAGGTAACATTCATATATCGGTAAATGTACCATGACTCGCTATAGTCTCTCATTTAGATGAATATGACGCTGTGTGATCAATGTCTTGTCCCTTTCTTCTACTTCAGCCATCTTCCAACCCGAAGGCCAGCCTTCGGGTTGGAAGATAGTTGAAGTAGAAGAAACGGGCCGGAGCGACCAAAAGTGGGATTCTTTGACTAAATATTGTTTGGATTTGCAAATAATGTTACAGGAATGCCTGTATATTGATACGTTTACATGGGTCCATTTTAACTCATTGTGTAACTGAGAAACATATCTGTGGGGAAACAAGTGGAGGGCACGTACTCCCCTGGCTCTGCTGCCTCTGATTTTCACTAGCAAAGTGGTTATTTCAATTAACAGGGTTTCACTGTATTGTCTATTGGTCATGTCACAGTATTCTGATTACAAAAGTAGCGAATGAGTTTTGACCTGATCACGACTTGGTTGCAATCTAGTCAAAATTCTCTGTTTGCTTTCTACCCCACCACACTCTACAATTTAACTTGTCAAAAAAAGGAAAAATTGAGAATATTGAATTTCAGATGCCTTTTACGTTTATTTTCCTGACAGTCTTGTTCTCACAATATTTTATATATGAAATGTCGACTGGTGTAAGTGTGTCGTGACTGGATTGTGCAGTCATCATTATAGGAGTGTTTTTAAACCTTTTACATATTATTACTGCCATATCCAGCCAAAGATATTCACAAAAATCTCCATTCATATTTGATTCTTTTGTCAATATTTACCCCCAAAACATGGTTTAATATGGCCTGTTTTTGGAATAGCTTGTCAAGCTTGTCTCCAGTCATAAGCTATTTTTCTGAAGCAAAAAATGAACATTTTTAGTTGTACAGTGGAGCCCACTTAATTGGATATCTCTTAACTGAATAACCCTGTTAATTGAATATAATTTCCCAACACAAAACCATTTACCATACCTCCAGTGCAAATTTGAACTGTTAATTGAATACAGGTTATAGAGCAAACTCCTGTTAATTGAATAAAAAATTGTGTAACCTGTCTAGAAATTACCCTGACTCTCAACAGTTTTCCTTTGTTTATTGACCTATTTAGCCTCACTACATCCAATACAGGCATTTAATCTATTACAATCTTGTTTGACAGAGCTCATGTAGCTCTGTGAAACAAGATATAATAGAATACATGTTTAGTTTATCTCCAGAATACAAGAAAGTGACACAATCCCTGTTAATTGAATACTCCTGTTAATTGAATAATTGTCACTGACAAAGTGGCTATTCAATTAACAGGGTTCCACTTTTTTATAAGAGATTGTTTGTTTATTTTATGGGAAATGACTATTATTCGACTGTCGTTTAATGGCTATTCAATTAACAGGGTTCCACTGTATTGTCTGCTAGTCATGTTACAGTACTGTGATTATAAAAGCAGAGTTTCAATTGGATCATGATCCAGCCAAAATTCTCCGACTGCTTTCCTTCCTACAATATAATCTCACTTGTCAATAAAAATATGGTAATTTTGAAACATCAAATCATTTAATATTGCTTCACAACAGGACTGTGGTTCTGCTGCTACCCCAGAAGTGCTCACATGCAGGCCTGAAAATAAGCAGTCTGACATTTGCAGAATGAGGTCCCCAGAGGGTGAAATTGATGATGCTGCCCCATACAGTGGGCCAATTTATCCTCTGGGTACCTCTTTCTGTTTAGTTTTGAGACCCTGATTCAGATTGAGGTTCACAGAGGGTGAATTTAGTGATGCCACCCTGCTATGCAGGGTAGCATCACTAAATTCACCGTCTGGGGACCTCATTTTGCAGATGACAGTCTGCTTATTTTCTGGCTTGTTAACATGGCAAACTAGTGTAGATTTTCACCTGAATAAGGAAAACTCAAATTAGATACATCATCAGTATGATGTATGTGGAAAGACCAATCTGAGTAAAATGATTGCTATATATTTGGCTGCTCATGCACAATGCCCGCATTTTATCCAGTGTCTGATAATACAGAACACATGAGGGTGGTGTATGGGTGGTTGGAATTAATGACAAAGGAGCACATGAAATACAGGAAAGACTCCAACAAGGATCATTGATTCCTGTCCTCTGTACTCTACCAAGGTTGTGTTCTGGATTTATACCATGATTCAGCTTGAAGTAAGTGAATGACGTTGATATTTTTCAAGACAAAAATCATGTTCGGGGTCTGTTTATATTCTTGCTTGACTCTGTTTTGTGTCAAAGCATTTCATTCACATCATAACAACTCAGATTTGCAGTGACCAATCAGATGCTTTCTTACATATGTTCTTACACTTGGGCCAGATTCCATTCATGACACATTTCTCAATGTCTGTATTATATCAGGTAACATTGAATACACTCAGTAATCGTGGTATAACAGCATTTACCAATTCACTACTTTCAGGTGCTGTCGGGGAGTTGGCTATAAGATAGATGATGAATCATCTCCTTGCAAGACCATAATGTGTGGTGGCGCTCCAATAGATCCTGAACAGTTTATATGTTGTCGGAATCGAAAGTTCTCAATCATTGAAGGTGATTCCTGCTGTGGCAATGATCCCTACTACAAACAAGAATCTACCTGCTGTGGTGACAGGAGACTGTTTGATGGTGCAAACAGAGCTTGTTGTGGTACCAAAGCTTTCCATGACGATGGTAAAATGTGTTGTGGTGATTTGGAGATCATGCCTGTTAAAAGTACGAAGAGAAAGTGCTGTGGAAACTTGCTTCCATATTGTCCATCTGATAACCTGTGTGATGAAAATGGACATGTCAGTATCTTTTACATAAAGAATCCACCCCCCAAAACGGTTTGTCCATTTGATGAAGAAGAAATGCAAGGCGTACGTGACCAATGGCCTATGTTTTATTGCAGCCACAAGATGGGTAAGTCTGTGCCAAAATTCATTGAAAATGTTATGACATTTAACCCTTTACCTAACAAAGCTGCACCATTTGCCCATTTAATTTACAAATTGAGCTCAGTAAATTACAATAAACCCATATCATGTGACCCATCACTGCATCACAGGATATGGATATGTTGAAATTTTTGTGAAACATTTTTTTAAAAATAATAAAAATCATGAATTTGATATAATGTGCATTGGGTAAAGGGTCAAAGGACTTTATGCACTGGATACATTGCAAGCACTCTGATAAAGAACTGAATAACAATGGTTCCACTCAGTTGGCAATTATGATATTGTTTGGGGGCTCTGATTTCAGTCTTATTGAAGAACAAAGACAATAACTAAACTGAGTCCACTGTCCAAAGTGATTATGCCAAAATTAAAATCAGTGATTTCAGATTTTAGTTTGCATGTAGTCTTGATGCAGACAATTTATTCTGTTTTATCTTGTTTAACCCTTTACCCAACGTAACGGCAAAAACCGTCCAGCACTATTCACAAAAATCCCCATTTAATTTTCATTATTTTTTTGTCTCAAAAATATAGCTTATTCCCCCTCTTTGGAACGAGCTTATTGAACACATTCCATTGTGGGGTCATAACCTATGCTTTTGACAAAAAAAATTAAAAAAATTAGTTATTCAAAAATTTTGTTTGCAAGTGTCGTCTGCCTTTCGTGTTAGGTAAAGGGTTAAACCTTTACCTGACAAATCAGCTGCATCCACCCACATAACTTTCAATTTGAGTAGTTGAAAAAAGAATATTTTTCCAAATATTTCTAGAAACCCTTCATTGGAAAGATCTCAGCAAATGGTATAATATTTAATATAATAAATTTTGATATCCTGGGTGGGAGCGCGGTGGCTCAGTTATAGACTGTTTGACTTCTATGCTAGAGGTCCCAAGTTCGATCCCCATCCAGGACGACCCGCATTGTGTCCTTGGGCAAGGCACTTTATCCCAGTTGCCTACATGGGGGCACGATGTTGCCATGTACTAAGGCGTACTGCACGTCGATGGAGCACATGTCTTCAACCGCTGTAACCCTGCTTGGACGGAGCTTGAACAGAGTTAGAATGTTGAGGAGCTGACAGTTGCTCCTCGATGCTCGGTTGTTCTCTCTGGGTACTCCGGCTTCCTCCACCCGCTAAGCTGTCACGGTCACAATTAGCCATTGTGCATAAAATAAATAGATATCCTGGGCATTGGGTAAAGGGTTAACCCTTAAATTCTAAGATTATTTTTTACAATAATAACTCCTGTATACAGCTGTAGACAGGCCTGAAAATAAGCAGCCTGACATTTGTAGAATGAGGTCCCCAGAGGGTGAATTTGATGATGCTCTCCCATACAGTGGGCCAATTTACCCTCTGGGTTCCTCTTTCTGTTTAGTTTTGAGACCCTGATTCAGATTGAGGTTTACAGAGGGTAAATTTAGTGATGCTACCCTACTATGCAGGGTAGCATCACTAAATTCACTGTCTGGGGACCTCATTTTGCAGATGACAGTCTGCTTCTTTTCTGGCATGGCTGTAGATGACTTAAAAGTGTTTCTACACCATTGTTGGCTGCCTGTACAGATAAAATGCAGACTGCAGGTTCTCAAGGAAGAAGAATACACTTGGGCCAGGGAGGGGGGCAGAGGTTGGGGGGAGGGGGTTAACTTTTTAAAACTATATAGTTGCTCGCCGTTGCTCGGTGGTTCTCTCCGGGTACTCCTGCTTCCTCCACCCCTAAAACTGTCATGGTCATGATTAGCCATTGTGCAGAAATATGTGACCTTAAACACCAATAAATAAATAAAACTATATATAGAGGTCGCAGTTTGCGGCTTTGTGGGAACTTGAATGTTTACAGAGCTGCTGAATGTGTCTAACCAGATGAAATTATTATATTTGAGAAATTGAGGTTAATTGGTTTATTAAACTTGGGAGTTCAGACAACGTTTATATAATTTCTGGATTTATTTATTTATTTATTTATTGGTGTTTAAGGTCACATATTTCTGTGCACAATGGCTAACCATGACCGTGACAGTTTTACAGGTGGAGGAAGCCGGAGTACCCGGAGAGAACCACCGAGCAACGGCGAGCAACTGTCAGCTCCCCAACATAACAACTCCACACAAGCAGGGTTAGCATTGGTTGAAGACAGGTGAACCATCGACATGCAGTACGCCTTAGTACACAACGTCACCATGCCCCCACCTGGCAATGAGGGTGAAGTGTCTTGCCCAAGGACACAACGCGGTTGCCGCAGGTGGGATTCGAACCGAGGATCTCTCGGCTTGCAGCCTGCACCTCTACCAGCTCTATAGCAGTGATATATAGCTTATGACCCATCATTGAAATAAAATAAAATCTTGTTTGTTAGGCACCACTCTCTTCATAAAAACATTCCGAACTCACTCGTGATTAAACTTCTGCTGTTTTATTTTAATCAGTCAAAATCTACACAGACTAATGCCAATTCTTTTCAAACTTTGATGTGTAGTAGATATGATGGAGATTCTGATATGTAAAAAACAATCAATGGTTGAATGATTAATGATTCCAAAGGGTCTAAGCATTTCAAATTGTATTCAGGGATTGGGGAAAGAAAAGAAAAAAAAACTTCCTCCTTTGTCCAAGAATTCAGAAAAAATTTGTGAGAAACAAGATTTTTAATGCCCTAATTAAGAAATTTTGCTTTAAGTGTCATGTCAGGTGAAAGGATGAACTTATCTTGAGAAAAATATCATCTGTGAGGGCCATAACTATATTTTGAAAAAAATGTTAATGTGTATATTTATAATTGGTTTGTTCTTTTGTATGGGTTGGGGTCAGACCTTCATTTTAATGGTGTGCAATCGCTCCCACGTGCCATCACTCGCACAATTACAATTTGCAGTGAACGATCAATCGCGCACATGGAACAACTAAAAGCAGTTACTTTTTATGTTTACATCAACGATGTCAGAGTTTCAGAAGCTGAGTCTGTAAACACTAGGGCTGTTGCGACTATTTGATTAATTGACTAACTTCTGAAAGATGCCATAGTCGAGAATTATTTTTCATAATCGACTATTTTTTTAGTCGTATACATCATGCCTCTGAATAATATTGGTCTGCAAGGGGCACATAACGTTTCTCGGCACCTGTTATCCTTCGTATTCATTGACTTTGTTCATATCACGAAAATAGGCAGTAATTTTGACTTTACCCTCGCATAAATGAAATGGACGTTGTCATACGTAAACTCTGCTCTGGATCAAGCTATTGTGAACAAATTGTTGATAATCCATGTTAATTGTTGCCATTCTAATTTTTAAACCCAATAAATTAAATATCAAATTGGAATTTATTGACACGAAATTAGTACTGAATGAATTTCCATTCTTTGAAGTGTTAGCATCATGTGATACAAAGTTGATTATATCAATGAGGAATTCCCGGTAAACCCTAATTTTTAGATGATCCAATTGGCTTGAATAAATACTGCATGCTATATTCCTGGCAATTTTCATCAAGCGACAGTTGTAGATCCCCAAAATGACCCAAATGAAAACTTCAGAGTTCAGATGGTGCTTTGATTTTCTCTTGTGTTGTCAGGATTTTGAACTCTATTTACTTGCACCTCCCTAAATATTCCACTGTATATTATGCTTAAAAGTTAGAAATTTAGCGGTAAGAAATTGTACTGTTTGTATCATTAAACCGACTTCCACTTTATTTCAGTGCTTTATATTATTATTTCATAATTGACAAAAAGTTGTAATTGCATTTCCTTTTTTATGCACTTTGAGGCATTTTCTCGAATCGGCGCACCACCAAAGAAACTGTGAGCCTTGGGGGTCATCTTGGGCAAGTGATGTATAACACCTGGATTTTTTTAAAATGGAGGTTTGTGGGGATGGGGGAGGGGGAGGGGGGGGGGGGGGTAGGCAGATGGGGTAGAAATATAAATATACAATGAAAACCTGTTGATTGAATAGCCTCTTTTCCAAATAAAATTATTCAATTAACAGGAATTTGGTCATTTTTCTGTGTTCTAGAGATAAACTGTGCATTTATTCTATTATGTCTTGTTTACAGAGCTCATGGCACTCTGCCAAACAAGATATAATAGATTAAATGCTTGTACTGAGGCCTATTAGGTGTATAAACACAGGGATTTTGGTGACTGTGAGGGTCATTTCTGGACATAATACAAGATGTTTTATTCAGTTAACATGAGTTTGTTCTATAAACAATGTGCAATCAATGGGTCAAATTTGAACTGAAGGTATGGTAAATGGTTTTGTGTTTGGAAATTATATTCAACAGAGCTATTTAATTAAGAGATATCCATATATGTGGGCTGTGTAAACTGGGTCATGTGATTGTTTTGATGGCCACAGGTTTCACTAGCTACCCACTAACTGTTGCAGTAGTATATGAACCACTGTCATTTTGTGACATCTTTTTATTTTACAGTTATGTTTGGTCAAGTTTTCAAGATTGTACAAACTGACAAGAGGACCCTGATATTTCTGAACAGACTCCGCAGAGTATCGAATGAGTTTGGATACCGTTCTTGGATGGAAAGACTAAGAATCATTCTCCCAGATTTCTGCAAAAACTGTGAGCATCTGGTTGGTAAAAATTTGATGATTTCAACTGATAGACTTCCAACACGCCAGGCCATTAGCTTTAGATCTGCACACAAGTATTTTGTGACAACTTTGGATAAAGATCTCAGAAGGAAAGTAAAATCCTACAAAAAATGCCAGCAGCTGCTAGGATGAATAACTCCTTTAAGGCTAAAAAAAAGAGTGGGTTTGGGTTCACAGGCAACTTCTCACTGAAATGAAAACCCTCAGTTTACCCAACGTAATGGCCAGCGCTATTTTCAAAAATCGCCAATCAATTTTCATTATTTTTTCAGTTTTTGTCTCAAAAATATCGGTTATGAGCCCTCATTGAAAATGAGCTCATTCCAATAAAGGGTCATAACCTATGTTTTTGAGACAAAAATGAAAAAAATTAGTTATTCAAGAGTTTTTTTTGCAAGTGTCATCTGCTTTCCACGTTAGCTAAAGGAAAGGGTTAAAAATTTCAATGAAATCGCAACACTTTAAAATTGTACCTTTTTTGATTGATATATATTTATTTGCTTGTTTACAACAAAGCATGATTAATGCCTTTTACTTTAAAATTGTACCTTTTTTGATTGATATTATAAGTTACATGGCGTGTAACTGGCTGATACAATTCCAAACAAGGCGATGAGAGTTCATATCAGGTGAGGCGAACCCGAACTTGATATGAACACCCAAAGCCTTGTATAAAAATGTTTCAGCCAGCTGCATGCAATGTACTATACTTATTTTGTCAAAAGTCCATGAAAATCAAGGGATTAATAAATTTTCCCGAGAAACAAAGAACGACCAGACTTTTATTTTTTAGAAACCACTAATGATAGCACCTCACAGAATTATCAACAATAACTGGCACCAGTGCGTATCCATGGTGGCAGTAAAAAATCGTCGTTGTTTGAATTGCAATATTTGTTTTAAAAAAAAGCATATCTGAAATACCCTTGCATGCATTTACTGTCATTACCACCTAAAAAAGGTTAACAAACCACTTTTAAATATTCAAAAAATACCTTTTAATCTGTTGAATAAACTGTAAAGAAAATGTTCACTTCAGCATAAAAAAATCGATAGAACCATAAAAACAACAAAGAACTTTTGAGACTACAAATAATATTTTCTGTTCATTTTTTAAATATTTAATGTTTTAAATCAATAAATACGGTACCTTGAAAATATTTTTGGTACTTAAATTCTCTTATTTTGTTTTAATTCAAATTTTGAAAATTTGAAGTGAGTGGAAATTCATCAAAATAGTAATGGCAGCTACTCACCTGAGATCAAATCAAATAATAAGGTGAGTTACCTGATATGACGGAACCCTTAGATGGTATTCCAGCATTCTGATTGGACAAACTAACTTTGAGGCATAATAAATATTTATTTGTATGTGTTTGGAACAAAGCATGATTCACCCCTTTCACACTGATGTTGAAATATAAATTTTCAACCTGCACATTTTTCCCATAATGTAAATGAGAATTTAACCAATTCAATCTTCTTTGACAGAGCTTAATGAGCTCTGTCAAACAAGATTGAATTGGTTAAATTTCAAGATGCAGTACACGAAAAATTTGCTGCCTGAAATTTAGGTATTTTGACATGAGTGTGCAAGAGTTTAAAATACAGTGTTTATTTATTATACCCCCACTCTTGAAAGAGATTGTTACACAGCCACTCTCAAAGAGATTGAGGGGTATACTGGATTATAAGTGTGGGTCTGTCCATCTATCTGTCCTTCCATCTGTTGGTCCATCCCCCATCCAATCCATCCATCCGTCCATTCAGAGCCATATCTCTGCTCTGAGCAGATGGATTTCAACGAAATTTGGTATGCGATATACTTTGGATGACCCACTTCCACCACATATTGAACAGAGTTGCTCACCTTATTTTCACCTGAGTTATGGCCCTTACTTTATCAAAATTTCAGTACCATCCATCTGTCTGGATCCATATCTCGGCAGTTAGTGGATGGATTACAACAAAATTCAGCATGCAATATTCTTGGGATGACCAGCTTCTGCCACATGCTGAATGAACAGAGTTGTTCACACCATTTTGGCCCAGCGTAGATGGCCCTTACTTTGGTCAAATTTTCAAATATTCAAATATTAGGTGGACTGTCTTCATTTTTCGAAAAAGTTGCTTAAATATGACAAATAAAAAATTAAAGTCTCCATCCTTCATTGATTTGAAAAATTAATTGCCTGTGAACCTAATGTATTTTTTTTGTTTGGCCTTAGTCATTGTTTTTCACATTCCCAGGCAGTTTTATTACCAAAGCTGACCAAATTGGCCGAGAACTTAGATCTGCTTGTAGTCACAAAAAGACGGTACATGTATGTATTCTTTTCATCATGGGCACAGCAGTGTTTTGATCTCACTGAAAACATGTTTTGATTTGCATGAGTACTTGAAAGCTATTCTATCATAATAGGTATCAAAAAATATTTTTTAGTCATTTATTACTATCTACCAGGGAAGTTTGTACAGTGGGGCCCACTAAATTGTATATCTTTTTATAAAATAACCTTGTTAATTGAATAGTATTTCCAAACACAAAACCATTTACCATACCTGCAATTCAGATTTGACCTATAAATTGCATAGAGAATAATAATAATAATTCTTTGGCTTTCTGCTGATTTGCTACAGTTCTCTAATGAGGAGGCTTTCATACACCTTCTCACCCGCCTAGCTACTCATCCCCCTAGAAAGTTAAAGTGAGAAAATGTTGAAATGTAATGTCAAACTCATTGTGGTTTGTACGCTTCGACAAATTATGAATGAAATGATGTCAAGTATTTTAAGAGAATTTTACGCACTACAAAAATATATAGAGGATTTCAATGCTGTTTTAGTGAATCAGTTATTATCTCATTCTTGTGGACCTGAAATATTATTTTTCACTGGCGCAGGCACTCGACAAAAATAAAACTTTCAGGTCCACACTCATGAGATAATTCCTGATATTCACTAAAACAGCGTAGATTTTCATTTTATTATATGCCATGTGCCAATTTACTGTGCAGCATTCAGCCCAATTCAACTGAAAACAGTTTCAAGACAATAACAAAAAGCTGTTGATCGTTCCTTCAAGACAATGTTCAAGGCGACGTCATGCACTGTAGTGTAATGTCATTTAGGAAGCTACTGAAAAAATTCACCATGTGGACCTGAAAATATTATTAATAAAACTTTCAGGTCCACCACACTCATAATTCCAGATACCGACTAAAATAGAGTAGATTTTCTTTTTTTTATATGCTACAAGACATTTTATTGCACAATATTCAGCCCAATTCGACACCAAATGCATATATTTTAAAACAATAACAAAGATCAGGTGATCGTTCCTTCAATGCGGCGTGATGCGGCATACTGATGTTAATTAGGAAGCTACTGAGGGATATTCCTCGATATCCATCAAGTCGATGGATATCAAGAAATATCTTTTAGATAATTTGCGATAATTCACAGGCCAGCATTGTTGTTTTCGCAAACCACCCACCTATCTCTTGGGTGACCTCATGAATTGAATTGAATTTGGATTGAAATATCATTGCCCTACTGAAAGGGCATACCTCAGCTGAGTTTGATTATTTTTTATCACCATGTATAATTTCATTCATATTAAGGATATTTCCTCACGTGCCATTGGGTTGAGAGAAATAAAAATAGAGCCCATTATTTTATCAGTCGAATATGTGACTTTTTGTTTGTTAACTCTAAGAAGCCAGGGAATCATAACGGATTTATTGAACATGACATACCGCGAAAAACTTACAGTAAAGTAGGTGCTTCTAGTCAAGTGTCGTCTGCCTATTCAGGCAGATGACACTTGACTAGAAGCACCTGCTCAGTGTTTAATTCTCCCCCAGCCCAAAGATAGCCAAACCGTCACTGCCAGATTACCTGCCGTATTACATCACAGGCAAGAAAACTCGACTCCCAGCTTCTAAGAGTTAATAACTATTTTTGAGAAGTCATGGTTATGGGTTTTGTTGACTGAGGAGTAGATAAATGTTTTATGTGTTCATTGTGCTTGTACACAATCTTTTATTGCGACTGTACTCATTTTTGAGGAAGTATTGCTCCTCACCTCACAAGCACGACTATGAAGGTCATCCCACACACCTACGCCATTGGGCCAAGGAGAGGCGTTAATATAAGTTGCATAACTTGTTCACCAATCCTGGTAAAACAAATAAGATTAAATAAATAAATAAAAAAAAAAGCATGACTTGTAGATATATATCTCCAAAAGCAAGTCTCAGCGCGATAAAAAATTCTGTACAAGCATAATGTGCACATAACACATATTTATCTCAAAACAAAGCATGTAGTTCAAGTCACTGTTTGTTTGTTTGTTTGTTGGTGGTTAACGTCACATATTTATGCACTATGGCTAATCGTGACACAACATGGAGATGAAGTCAAGTTTAGTCAACTGTTGATCAACATGTTGCCCATTTTAGAGGACTTTCACCCCAAGCATTGGTGACTGGGTCCTATTTTACTAGTAAAGCGGAACTGGTTTACTACAGTAAACAAGTGCTGCTTACTTCCCGGGGTTCCCACGGGGAAGTTCAAGTCACTCATATCCCTGAAACATTGAAAACTTCAAGAATTTAGCTACTCTGTCTCTGTCCTAGGATGATTTAAATTTAGTGCAATTCATAGTAACATAACTAGATTATGAATGTGATGTGTGTTATACTTGTCTTACAAGGATATCACCTCTACTTCTCCAACCAACAACCTATTATGTGTTACACCATCATCTTGATGTAAACTTCTTTTCTGTAATTTTTGTTTATTCTGTGGAAAACGTTTTATATAAGCTTGCAAACTTAACCCTTTACCTAACATGAAAAGCAGACGACACTTGCAAACAAAATTCTTGAATAACTAATTTTTTTCATTTTTTGTCTCAAAAACATAGGTTGTGACCCTTCATTGGAACGAGCTCGTTCCAAAGAGGGGTCATAACCTATGTTTTTGAGACAAAAAATGAAAAAATAATAAAAATTAATTGGAGATTTTTGTGAATAGCATTGGCCGGTTTTGGCCGTTACACTGGATAAAGGGTTAATGCAGAATTCACTAGTTATTGTACGATGTTTACATCATGTTCTGAATTATAAAACTAAATATTGTTGAAACTAAACAAAACAGAAAATCAAAGAAGTAAACTTGGTGTCTTTCTTAATAATATGTAGCATTTTGGGGACAAGGTGCTCCCTGGCAGATTTACTTATTACAGTGGAGCCCACTTAATTCATATCTCTAAACTGAATAACCATGTTAAATTGAATAAAATTTCCCAACACAAAACCATTTACCATACCTCCAGTACAAATATGACCTGTTAATTGAATATTGGTTATAGAGTAAACTCCTGTTAAAAATCTTGTAACCTGTCGAGAAATTACCATGACTCTCCTCAGTTTTACTTTGTTCATAGACCTATTAGACCTCAGTACATCCAATACAGGCATTTAATTTATTATATCCTGTTTGTCAGGGCACATGGACCTCTGTCAAACAAGATACAATAGAATAAATGCTAAGTTTATCTCTAGAATACAGGAAAGTGATACAATCCCTGTTAACAGAATACTCCTGTTAATTGAATAATTTTCATTGGCAAAGTGGCTTTTCAATTAACATGGTTCTACTGTACTGAATAATGAGATGGTATATTGTTGAATAAAATTCATTTCATAACCTGAGACCAAATTACATATCTTGTGCGGCTATAAAATTAATTTTTATGTATTTTTACATGAACTTGAAATGGGTTAACTCATTAATAAAAAATGTTTCAGGTTCAAAATGTACGTTAAAGTACAAATTTAGTGGGAATATTCAAATCAGTCAATTTTGTTTTAGTAATCTGTTTTTTGAAAGCTTTTATTTTTAACTGTTTTGACCTCTTTTTATTGGATTTTGTATTTGTCATACTTTTAAAACAAGAAATGCTCCAGTACTCCAGAGAACTGTTTAAGTTTCAACAGAAAAGTGAACCACTTCTGTTGTGTCACAGGCAAAGATGACTAATTAATGCATTTAATTAAAACTTGAAGCAATTGTTTTGATTAATTTTTTTCTCAATTCTTCCATCACCTTCCCATATTTTTATACTGTACCAATGACCCAGACACAGCTGGTGCTAATTCTCAAAATCTAGGGCCAAACACAAATTTTGCCCCCCAATCCCCAAAATTTGCATCTAAAACCGAAAAAATCATGTCCTAAATGGTCCTCCATACTTTTCCTCCACTGCGCATGCGCAGTGTCAAGGAGGTCTCGAAATTGGCACCATTTATCATTCTTTGTTTGGCCCTTCATCAGTTCATCTGACTGATATTTGTGTTGTAAATCTCAGTTTAAATGATGCCAGACACATAAATATTAGAGAAATGGTGGATCTAAAGAGGAATTAGAAGGAGGAGAGGAAAAATGAGTGGCAGGAAATAATCAGGGCTGTAACTTAAATTTTTTTTATGAAATTATGTTATGTTGCCTAATTTCAAGGCATGGGCCTGTTGTTGTCATTCTTGCTGTAAAGTTACACTGCTTGTTCAGTGTTTCCTCTCTCCCTTTCCTTTAGTCCCCCCTTGCTATTCTCCCATGCTTTTGGCATATTTTCTGTAACATTATTACTAAAATTTCTTGGGAGTTTTAGCTTGGTAATAGAATGAATTCTGTTCTTTTCCCCATGTTTACGTTCTCACCCATGGGTGTTTAGGCGTTGTGTTCTGCATCTACCATCTGATGTTCTGCAGTTTCTTCCCTGGAAGTCTCTGTTTTGCATCAGATAGTGTTGTTATTGGTAACTGATTTCGGGCCATGTTTATCAGTGCCTGGAGTCATGTTTCTGGTGTTTATACACTTCTTGTTTACATTGACAATGGTTTCTGTTGAGAGGGATTTCTTGTCTTTGTATTAGCTTAATCATAACAAGATACATTATTATTATACGTAAGTGTTGCATTAATTTTTTTTGAAATATTTAAAAAATTTTTGTCCACACTTTGGCTTTTTTGGGATCCATTGGGGCTCAACGTTACTTTCAGAAACTTTTTTGATTTCAATTATTTTTTCTATGTTAATGGATCATGTTATTATGTATCTTTGTTTTCAGGGGTTGGTGCGAGTACTAGGACTTTTTGTGTTCTTTTCACAATGAAAGGATATTGTTCAAATTGTAATAAGAGGAAATCTTCCTCTGACTTTCATAATCATTGTATTAATTGTAGTCAGTGTACTCGCACTAACTCCTGTTCAGTATGTGTCAATTGGGATGACAAACATTGGAAACATGTGTCACGGTATGTTGTTAGCGGGGAAAAGGCCATGCCGGTCCTTTCTCCACAGGGTCACTCTAGTTTATCAATCTCTATTTCAGAGGAACAAGAACAGGGTGATGTTTCTGTGATGTCTTCCAAAAGTGTGCCTCCGTTGTCACAGTTAAATGAAGAGCTAGCGGCAAAAGTGCTCATGGAAATACGTCAATTGCCTAAGCGGTCCCTAGTAGGATCGACGGCATTGGCGTCCGCTAGCTCGCCCGGTGTAGCGACCATTCATCGAATGGCTCGGCAGCCGGGTTCGTCCGTTGCAGTCCAGGAAGGAGATTTGGGTGATGCAAGCACTATAATAAGACAAAGTGCACACCCAGTGACGACGGATCAGAGGAGAGAACGGAGGAAGCCTATTAGTCTGGTTCCTAGCTCGTCCAGGTCCATCCGGGCTGCAAGCGAGAGAGGTCCCTCTCTTGTACAACAACATCTGGGACCAGATGTTGTGGTACAAAACGTTTCGCATTCGGAGCATACGTCCGCCGCTTGGGATGCTCCGTTATATAGACAGTCCGGAGAGACTGTCGATATGGCTTCCTCATCCACACGGCAGCGCACACGACCACACCTTGGCTACGTGACCACGGATATCCAGCCAGCTTCACCGATCAGGGATTCCACGGCGACCAGGTCACACCATCCGGTAGCCAGGGACACGAGGCCTGTAGACTCCGGACGTTCGCATAAAAGAAGTATGCAGGAGTCAACGTACACAGAGCTTCCAGCTGCAAAGCAACGTAAGACCGCTACTCCACAGGCCTCAGTGACGGACGTGCTATCCCAAATAGCACAACTTATCGCAGCATCCCAGCAGACGACAAAATGTCTGTCGGATCAGGAATTATCCGACGACGCTGGGTCGGTACACTCCACTGAAGCATCAGGTACGGACGACCGAGAACTTCATAGGGTCCGACAGGATGGCGAAAGGGATTCAGAGGATTTGGAGCTTTCCCTTTCGGAACAACATAAAGCTGCCGTAGATTTTATCCGGCATTATCTTCCAGAGGTTGTTCTGTCGGACCAGAATGCTGCGATGCCGGATAAGAGACTGATAGCGTCATTGGACACAGAATTTTTTGATCGGTTCAGGGACATCGTCCCTGAGTTTCTGACACAGTCCAATAATGTCACAAGAACATTCAAAATTATTGAATGACGCTATATATAAGCTTGCTACCAAAACGAGCAAGTCTGGTTTCTTGTCCGCAAATGCTCTAAATCTGCCTTTCATCAATTCAAGGAATAAATTCGAAACGGCAGGACAGGGCATACCGAGAGTTCCTCTGCGTCTAGACGACCAGGCTGAAGACTTAGAATTGTCTATACCGTCGTCTATGTCAATTCTAACCACGACATTGGAAATGACAATAATGTCTAACAGAGTTAACTTAGACGCTTTATCATACGCAGATCACCTTACTAAGGCGTTATCATTACGTCTTCAAGGGAAAGAATTCCAGGATATACAATCCTCATTAAGACTTCTTTCAAGGGCAGTAGCTTATTCCACGTATAACTCTGCCCTTTCAGTGGCAAACCTGGAGTTGGTTAGACGTGACACAGCCCTAGCTACATCCACGCGCGTGGATGGTAAGGTGAAAAACTCTCTCAGAGTCGCCTTGTTCTCTGGAGAGCTTCTCTTCGACGGCAAGCTTTCAGCAGTCTATGATAAGATAACTAAGAAAGCTTCGGATTCTCTGCTATTCAAATCTGCTTCCAAAAAGTCGGATACAGCAGAAAAGAGTAAGACAGGCACTTCTGGGACAAGTACGCCCAAGAGAAGTTCCTATAGATGTTCCTATGTGTCCTCTAGGTCTTATTCTAGAGACCGTCAAGGCAGCGACTCACGTGGGGGACGTTATTCTGGCCGAGATAACTGGTCAGATGTCCCTAGGTCGACGGGGCGAGGTGCGGGTCGTGGAGGACGTAGTTTCTCCTTCCGCAAGCCTCGCAGGTCCAGGAGGTGATGGTTTGAACCTCTATCGTGTTCCGGTAGGCGGAAGATTATCGAGTTTTATAAACGATTGGGCGTCAGTTACAGACGACCCCTGGGTTCGAGGGGTAATTTCGGAAGGACTAAGAATATCCTTCAAATGAAAGCCTCCATTAACTCGAAGTCCAAAATGGACTCAGCTTCCGTCAAATCTGCAGAAAAGAGACGCTCTTTTATCAGAAGTACAGTCTCTTCTGAAGAAGAACGCAGTAGAGGTCGTAGAAGACCAGGAATCACCGGGTTCCTACAGCCATCTGTTTCTGGTTCCAAAACCAGACGGCTCGTTCCGTCCAGTCATAGATCTGAGCTGGATAAACAAACTGATCGACACTCCGAAGTTCTATATGGAGACAATTCGATCTGTCAGAGCGAGTATTCGGGTGAACGACTATGCTACAAGCATAGATCTCAAGGATGCGTACTTTCATGTCATGATACATCCAACATTTAGAAAGTATCTACGTTTCGCAGTTCTAGGAGTTGTATATCAGTTCCGGGCGATGTGCTTCGGTTTGAACCTAGCGCCCTGGGCTTTCACTCGAATAATGAACTCGGTAATGATATATTTCCGAGCTCATTCGTCTGCGGTAACGTCGGCCTACCTGGACGACATTCTTCAGAGGTACGGCAACGAGTTAATGCTTCAGAACGATGTGCAGAATCTGCTTCCATTACTCCGACGTCTCGGTTTTATAATAAACGAGGAGAAGTCGGATCTGGTGCCGTTCAAGTCATTCACTCATCTGGGAATGAGCTTCGAGACGCACAACAATCTCGTTCGTCTGCCGTTAACCAGAGCGAAATTAATCAGTTGTTACGCTCGCTATTGTCTTCACTCAGACAAAGTCACAGCGAGAGAGTTCATGAGACTGATAGGTCTGTGCGGAGCCGCTGCGGATCTCATTCCGATGGGGCGGTTACGCACTCGTCTCTCCAAATTTTCTTGACTCAGAATTGGAGTGTTAAGATTCATTCGCTCGATATAGACGCTATCTTGTCAAATCAAGTGAAACAAGAGATTCAGATTTGGGCAAACATTCAGTGGTTGACTCAGGGAGTTCCACTGTAGTTGCCGGAACCGAGTTTTACTATTATGACGGATGCCAGTCAAACAGGTTGGGGTGCAACATTGATCCCAACGGATTCGAAGTGCCAGGGTCTTTGGGATCCGCAGTTTCTAGGCAAGCACATAAACATCAAGGAAATGATGTCAATTTGGCTTGCACTACGTCATTGGATGAACATTATTCAGAAAGCACATGTCCAAATCCTGTCTGACAATACGACAGTAGTAGCGTATATTCGGAACCAGGGAGGCACTCATTCCGTTCCGTTATTCAATTTAACGGAAAGAATCCTTCTGTTTGTTCTAGAACACCAGGTTCTACTTTCAGTCCATCATATTCCGGGTCGTCTGAATGTATTAGCAGACTCCCTTTCACGGAAGGGTCGCTTGTTGCCGTCAGAATGGACTCTCAACAAACAGGTATTCAATCAGATTTGCTACCAATGGGAGCAGCCAATGATAGACTTATTTGCGACACAGCTCAACAATCAGTTGCAGACGTATGTGTCTCCATGTCCGGATCCCCGAGCATATGCAGTAGACGCTCTATCGATCTCGTGGGACGGAATGATAGGATATGCGTATCCTCCAGCGCCATTGATTCAGCAGATATTGCTAAAGATAAAACAATCTCAATGCAAAATTCTGTTGGTAGCATCTCTGTCTCCACAGAGACCGTGGATAAATCTACTCAGGTGTCTGCTGTGGGACATACCGCGGAAGCTTCCTCCACGAGAGGATCTTCTTTTGCAGGGAAAATCGCGTCAACTACATCACAACCCGCAGGGTCTCAACCTTCACGTATTTCCGTTGTGCGGTCCTTCTTGCACGGCAAGCATTTTACAGGACGAGCAGTGGACGCAATTTCTAACTGTAGGAGGACCTCCTCTTCGCTAAACTATGCGGCTAAGTGGAAGGTCTTTTGTCGTTGGTGTAGGGATCATTCTGTTGATGTTTTTGATCCCTCCATTCCAGACATTGCAAACTTTCTAGTATACTTGTTTGATGAGATCAACTGCAGCCTGTTACTATTAAAGGTTATAGGTCTATGTTATCTGATACCTATGCACACCATGATAGTTTACAAATTGGATCTAATGTCTCTTTATCTAAATTAGTTAGAAACTTCTCGATAAATAGACCTAGAACCCTTAGATTAATTCCTAAATGGAATTTAGCTTGGGTTCTTCTTAAATTAAAAGAAAAGCCATTTGAGCCTCTTGAGACAGTCGACTTCAAATTCTTATCTTATAAGACAGCATTTCTCTTAGCTTTCTCTTCCGCTAGAAGAGTCAGTGAGCTTCATGCACTATCTGTGGACGATTCTCACTATCGTAGTGTCGGGAACACTATTACCTTTACTACTAATGTTGGATTTTTGGCTAAGAATCAGGCTCCTAATAAATATCCGGAACCCATTGTTATTAAGGCTCTTCCGTCTTCAGACGGGCATAGGCCTTTACTCTGTCCGGTTAGAGCTTTACGTATTTATAAACGAAGATCTCAGTTTATCAGAAAGGGACGAAAACGCTTCTTTCTGTCTCTGATGCCTAATAGAAAGGACATTACGGTCCATTCTATTGCTAGATGGATTCAATTAACTATCCGTACTGCTTATGATAATCTATCTTCAACTCAGCAGTCTGTACTTAAGATTTCGGCTCATGAAGTAAGAGCTCTTTCTACGTCTTGGGCTTATGCAAATAGTGTTGCTATTACAGATTTAATGAAGGTTGCATATTGGTCTCAGCCATCCACATGCACGAATTTTTATCTCAGAAATATTGAGTCCATTTCTGGAGACCTGCATTGTTTAGGTCCATTATCTGTTGCTCAGAATGTCGTCCACTAAACAGTTGCAACTATAGTTATGCAGGCTTTCTGTTCCGGCAGTGACTCTGTCCTGCTGCCCTCTTCGCTCTGGGCTATTTGACCCAGGGCAAGGGGAAGGGGGGGAGGGTGTTCCCTTAGGTCACCTGCTTTATAGTGAAAAGCAAGGGGATACCTCCTCCGGAGTCAGTAATTCTGAGTCGGTACTGGGATGGTTTTAAAGTGTAAAGTTAATGTTTAAATTCATTCATGTCATATTTTTAAAGTGTAGCTCGGTGTGAAGCATTTGTATATGTCATGTGTCAAACGGGCGTTAATATACAATCCTCGGACACTTTTAAAGAGTATAAAGAGTCTCAGTTCTCTGGACTGACTTTATTTATTGGCTTACTTTAAAAATAATTAGTATAAGGGGTTATACTGCATGTTAATAGAGAACATGAATGTTATTATGCTCAATTATGGAGGGTGTTGTGTCTTTCTAATTTATCATAAATAAGAAAGATATATGTAAAGCCTAATACTCCTTTTCGCCTCGAGGGGATAACTCTATTATATATAGTTGAGCTTATTGGATCTTCCTCTATGTCCTAGGCCCTCCAGCCTTTTTACTATTCAGCTATGTCTGGGTCATTGGTACAGTATAAAAATGTTAAAAAATTTATAGTAATTTATATATTTTTTATACTTACCAATGACCCAGATGGGGATGGCCCTCCCAGGAGTTGGGAACTCATACCTCCCCGCTGAGTACATAGCGCTGACCAGGCACTGCTTGTAAGAATGATAACTGGCGCCAATTTCGAGACCTCCTTGACACTGCGCATGCGCAGTGGAGGAAAAGTATGGAGGACCATTTAGGACATGATTTTTTCGGTTTTAGATGCAAATTTTGGGGATTGGGGGGCAAAATTTGTGTTTGGCCCTAGATTTTGAGAATTAGCACCAGCTATGTCTGGGTCATTGGTAAGTATAAAAAATATATAAATTACTATAAATTTTTTAACTTTTCAAAGGAAAAGTGAATTCTCTGTTCCTGTAAAAAAAGAAGAAATTCAAAATTCCATTTTCTAACCTTTAGTGGAACAAGCTCAGTGAATTCCAATGAATGGCTGCAAGCTGTTTGCTCCATTGCTGAAGTACCAGAGCATAATGTTTTTTAAATTTTAGGGAAGATGTAAATGATCTAAGGTCCCTTTGAAAATCCTGGGATGTGGAACAGTGCTTGTTTTTTTCATCTGCTAAATTTGTAAATTACGCTTGTGGATATGGCCAATTCATTAGGTAAAGGGTTAATTCTTTTCCTAACATGGCTAGAAAACACTTGCAAAAAAATATTTGAAGAACTAAATATTTCCATTTTTTCCTCAAAAACATAGCTTATGACCCCACAACGGAACAAGCTTATAAAGCTTATAAAGGAGATTGGAGTCATCAGCTATGTTTTTGCAAGCAAGAATTGAGAAAAAAATTAATTTGAATGGCAATTTTTGTGAATAGCACTGGACATATATGGACGTTATATAGGGTAAATGATTAAACTCTAATTGATGAACAAGGTAATGAAAACTGTACAAATAAAATGTAATCAAACATTTGTGGAGTGGGAAATGTACAGAATGAATTGTTTGTTTATGATGGATGTAAATTACATTTCTCTTGATTATGCCAGTTATAGTTTATTCATTTCATATTGTTTATTACAACTTTTCACCATTGTTTTGGAAATACAGTTACAAGCTGTACATGAGAAAACAAAAAATGATTATATATACATGACTGTGGCTTGTTTGAGAATACAATTACTGTAAACACTTGTTGCGATGAATCATTCCTCACTCTCCTCACCACTTGACATCCAATAATACAAACAATACACACATACATGAACACACATGCCCATCAGCTCTCTACACCCTCGCCCTCACATACATTTATCTTACACACACACATGCACACTCACACCCTCATGCATGTACCCTTACATACACACACACTTGCATGCACACACACACTTATACGGCCCCACAAATACGCATGCACATATTCTAGAACATACACAAATTGTAACATGTATGATATAATATTGTACAAGTACAGAATGAACTTGGCAGAATACCAATCTTGATACACTTGGGACCTTAGAACATCTCCACCTGTAGGATTGCAGTGGCGGGAGTGTAGTATAGCATGATGTAAGTAAAGATGATTAATTCTGAAACATTATGAAGTGTTTTATTTGTACAATTAATAGCCGGAATGCCAAAAATATTTATAGCTTTTGGAAAACTGCCAATGTATATAGTGCATGCAATTTTCTTATTTTGAATTAAATAAATCACTGTACTGTTTAAATGATGATGAGGGTGGGGTGAGTTGGGGTGGAGTGAGGGTTGAGGGAGTAGATGTCACCAGCTTTTAATGAAAAAAGGCATTGTGCACCTGACATACCGGTACTAATGGCAGATAAGAGGTATAATATTCTTTGAACATTTATCTCTGTGGAATGAGCTTATCAAGCTTGTTCCCATTTGGAGTACAGAACCCTTTGGAAAAAAAATAACTATTTGTTGTGATTCTCAGACATTGTACAGGAAGAATCTTGGACAAATGCAGATATTAACTGGTTGAGGGCTAGATTATTTTTGGTGGTCTGAATTTGTTATTGAAAATTTGCTTTATTACAAATTATTGGAGAGTGCCCACAGGTGCTCTCCAATAATTTGTATTAGAACAAATTTATATAAACAAAATATTATTTGCATTTGACTGAATATGAAACATGAACAAGAAAAACATTTACTTTTGCTGCAGTACCCTTATTTTTCTGATAGCCCTGATAGTGGCTTCCAGCACTCAACCAGTTAAGTGATATATACAGATTATCATGATTATGTGCATGTCCTGTGATTTGTATCAGATTCGAGGTGGTGTCCAGAATGGGATCACAATGAGCCAGCTTTGCTGGCGAGTTGTGATCCCATTTTGGACACCACTGAGAATCTGATGCAAATCACAGGACATGCACATTATCATGATAATTCATTTATCTAACAATTCTGTCACATAAACAGATTAAATCTTAAATTATTAATACAGTTTTGGGATATAATGTTGGGCGAGAAAAAGTAAAAAAAAACATATCTTATGGAACTATATTGTTGTGCACTCTAACAAACAATGAGTAACGCAATCACCGCAATTTTCAAAGTTGTGTTGTCAAATTATTCACTCTCAGTGTCACGTCCTATGATGATCTACTTGAATTTACAAGTGTTCGACGTGGGCACATCCTCAGGAACCGGGTAGGTGTAATGTTGAGTTGTGCAGTTACTATTTTTTGTGAAGAGGGGAGGGGTGGGGGGTCATTGGCTATTAATAGTTCTGTCGCTAACTGTAAGGAATTTTGTTTTGTTTTGTAAGCGATCAGCTGAGTCGACCACTGAAATGGACATAGAATGTATTCATGCACCTGTTATGATAGCCTGCCACATTACCGGAAATGAGTCGTCTATATGATACAGAATCAGAATGAGTCGTCCATATGATACCGAATCGGAACACAGTATGTGATACGTACCGTTTCTTATGGTTTTCAGGCCAAAATATATATGATTGTTAGATAAATAGAGGATATCTACGCTGTTTTAGTGAATATGGGGAATTATCTCATGAGTGTGGACCTGAAAGTTTTATTTTTCACAAGTGCTTGTACGATTGAAAATAATACTTTCTGATCCACATGAATGAGATAATTCCTGATATTCACTAAAATAGCATAAATTTTCTTTTCATTATATGCTACGTGACATTTTACTGAGTGATATTCAACCCAATTCCACTGCAAACAGTTTCAAGACTGATCGTTTCTTCAAGGCGACGTTCAAGGCAACGTCATGTGCCAATGCATGACGTCATTTAGGAAGCTACTGAGGGATGTTTCTCGATATCCATCGAGTCAATGGATATTGAGAAATATCTTTTAGATAATTTAAATAATTCACAGGCTAGCATATAATAAATTTTATTCTTTGCTGTTTTCCTTTCAAATATGTTACTTAACCCAACTTACCTTCACCCAATGCACACGATATCAAATTTTTTCATTTTAAATATTTTTTTCCAATTTTTTCAGAAATATTCAACAAAACCATTTCATATGACCCCTTCATTGAAACAAGCTCAGTGAGCTTGTTCCAATGAGAGGCCACATGATAAGGGCTTTGCTGAAATTGTTTGAAAAATAATTGTTTTTCCACTGCTTAATTTGTAAATTATGATGACAGGTGTGGCCAGTTCATTAGGTAAAGGGTTGAATACATGATGTTAACCCTTTACCCAATGAATTGGCTGCATCCGCCCACATAATATGCAAATTCAGCAGTTGAAAAAATATTATTTTTCAAAAAATTTCAACAAAACCATATCATGTGACCCCTCGTTGGAACGAGCTTGTCGAGCTCGTTCCAACGAGGGGTCACATGATATGTTTTTGTTAAAATTTTTTGAAAAATTTGAAAAAATGATATTTAAAATAATAAATTTTGATATCGTCTGCATTGGGTAAAGGGTTAAGAAGAAAGTTGTTCAAACCCACAAATATGTGTATCACAATGTTGTATTTGCTCAAGCACATTCAGTGCATTCTGATTGCTCATTTATAAAATTAGCCTAAAACCAAAATGAATAATTGTTGGAAAATATACTAAATATCACAAACAGCTTGTGGTCCCCCGACCCTTCGGGGGACTATTGTAATCAGCAGTGTCCGTCTGTCCGTCCGTCCATGCGTGCATCCGTCCATCCGTCCGTCCGTCCATCACACCCTTGTCCGGATGATAACTTTAGTTTGGATGATTTTACTGAAACTAAATTTGGTATGTGTCTTACTTGGGTGGAAATGCAGGTCAAGTTCGAAAATGGGCACGCTCCACTGATTTCTACTGGATTTATTCCCCTTTTTCGACTTAAAAAATACAGTTTTTGTGTTGTCCGGATGATAACTTTAGTTAGGATCATTTGATTGAAACGAAATTTAGTATGCCGCTTATTTGGGTGGAAATGCAGGTCAAGTTCGAAAATGGGCACGCTCCACTGATTTTTACTGGATTTATTCCCCTTTTTCGACTTAGAAAATACGATTTTTGTGTTGTCCGGATGATAACTTTACTTTGGATCATTTGATTGAAACGAAACTAAGTATGTGGTTTAATTGGTTGGAAATACAGGTCAAGTTAAAAAATGGCCATGCTCTGCGAACAAATTGCATCCTAACAGCTCCCTTGAATTTGCCATCTTGGTCGGGGGACCAGGGGCGTTGCCCTTGTTTGATATGGAAGTGATTGTTACACTCATGAATGGGGATTAATTAGTTAATCATTTATACCCTTGTTACCCATTTTAGAGGACTTCCATCCCTAGCATTGGTAACAACTGCATCCTATTTTACCAATAAAACAGGGCTTGTTTTCCACAGTTAACAAGCACTTCTTCGCTTCCCAGAGCTCCCTTCAAGCTTTTATTAAATTTTAACCCGTTAGCTAATGAATTGGCCACATCCAACTGCATAATTTACAAATTGAGCAGTCGAAGAAAAGATTATTTTTCAAAAATTTTAAACAAAACCATATTATATGATCCCCTCATTGGAACAAGCCTGTTGAAAGTTTTTGAAAAAATAATATATAAAATATTAAATTTTGATATTCAATGCTTTTGGGTAAAGGGCAGGGACGTGGCTTGAGGTTTCCAGTTGGGGAGGGGGGGGGTAGAGTAGTGAATTTCCAACTGGGGAGGGACTGGGAGAGGGACTCCCTCCCAGTCCCTCTCCATAGTTGGAAATTCACTTCCGAGAAAGATTTTGAAAATGAAGCCATGAAAGGAGGCATAAAATTGATTCTAGTAACTAAAATGCCAACACATTTATGATAGAATTATCAGGTTATTATTATTTGGTAATCTTCTGGGAATTGAATATATGATAAACAAATGCTCAAGCTTAGAACTTTAAACAACTCATGCTGTCCTAACATTAAATGAGATCTTTTGCAGGAATGATCAATTTTTGATGTTTTATCAGTTTGTAACTGTGAATGATGGAATTAATTCAGGATAACGAGTTTACATGATGTGATTTTCTTCTTGAAGTGCATTTCGAGGATTTTTAGCTCAACTTGACAAAGTCAAGCTGAGCTATTGTCATCACTTTTCATCCGTCGGCATACGTACATATGTATGTACGTGCGGGCGTACATACGTACGTCCACAATTTCCTTTGGCACACCTCACAGGTCGCATTTATGATCAGACCACTTTGAAACTTGGTATGTTTGTTTTGGGTGACCTCTAGATGGGAGCCATCGATTTTCTTCCATTTCTGTCAAAAAATGTTGCCGTTGGCAATGTTCTTAGAACTTAATTTAGTCAGACCTCAATATTTCCCTTTGGCACACCCTACAGGGCACATTTATGATCGGATTGCTTGGATACCTGGCATGCTTGTTTGGGGTGACCTCTAGATGGGAGCTATCGATTTTCTTCCATTTCCGTCAAAAAATGTTGCCACTGGTAACAACCTTTGAACGTAGTTTAGTCAGGCATCAATATATTCTTTTGGCATGCCCTACAGGACACATTTATGATCAGATTGGTTTGAAAGTTTGAATGCTTGTTTGGTGTTACCTCTAGATGGGAGCTATCGATTTTCTTCAATTTCCGTCAAAAAATGTTGCCGCTGGCAATGACCTTCGATGAACTTAGTGCAGTTATGCATCAATATTTCCCTTTGGCACACCCTGCAGTGCACATTTTTGACCAGATCACTTTGAAACTTGGTATGCTTGTTTGGGGTGGGCTCTAGATGGGAGTCTTTTTCTCGTGCAGAAATTATGCAAATTAGGTGAACTTGGATTTATTCAGTGCTACTTATACACAGTAAGTACACATGTCAGTACGGCTCAGGCTAGGGGCTGTATTTATGAACCAATCTTCACGAAACTTCTTGGGTACCTTTGTTATCACATTGGGACGAGAATGAGTGTTTGGGGGGGGGGGGGGGGGCGTTCCAAAATTCAAGATGGCTGCTGGTGGCCATTTTGTACCGAAATTAGGTACAATAATTTTTTTGTACAGAACTTCTATATGGCTCGGGCTGGAGGCCGTATTTATGAAGCGATCTTTACAAAACTTCTTGGGTACCTTTATTATCATCGTGGGACAAGAACGAGTGTTTTTGGGTGTGGTCTGAAATTCAAGATGGCCACCGGCAGCCATTTTGTAACGAAATTAGTGCAATCAGTTTTTTGTACAGACCTTCTGTATGAAAGTTCTGATTTGAATAAATTTTTGTATGAATGTTTAGTAACATGGAATACATCACATATAACACAGTTTTTTTTCTCGTGCAGAAATTATGCAAATTAGATGAACTTTGATTTATTCAGTTCTACTTTTATACAGTAAGTACACATGTTAATACGGCTCGGGCTAGGGGTTGTATTTATGAAATGATCTTCAAGAAACTTCTTGGGTACCTTTGTTATCACTTTGGGACAAGAACGAGTGTTTTTGGATGCAGTCCAAAATTCAAGATGGCTGCCACTGGCCATTTTATACCAAAATTAGTTGTAAAATCAGTTTTTTGTACAGAACTTCTAGGACTACGTTTGTTATCATCATGGGATGGTAATGAGTGCTTTTGAGCTTGGGCAAAAATTCAAAATGCCTGTCGGCAGTCATATTTACAGAAATTGAGTGTATTACATTTTTTGTACAGAACCTGTAAAGAAGATTTTTTATGTCAGTAATGTTTGCTATAAATTTATTGGGTGCCTTCTTTATCACTGTGGTATGAGAACAAATATTTTTGGGTTCAGTCAGACCCACCCAGGGACTCAAAAAGGGAGATAATTAAAAAATATATTCCAAAAACACCAGACAAAAATAATGTTTCTTGAATTCAGCATCCCTAGTATGTGTATATTCAAATGTGTTGAAGCCAAGTTCCTGTGTTAATATTTGGTGTTGTTTGGAGAGGGTAAACATTATTAGCACAACCTGATATTCTATTTCCAATGAGAAAAAATAAAACCTCCTCACCCGTGGGAACCCTATGAGCAAAAAGATAAAAAATTCAAATACCTATATTTTAAGAAGGACTGGACAAATATTTATCAATTAGTATGAATCAACCTTAGAAGGGTTTGAAGCAAACAGGCCAAAACCAGTTGCAAACATTTGGCTTATGGTGCACCATACAAAGATCCCCATTGTAACATTAACCCCATGGAGATTTCTCTTCTAGTTAAGCATCTAACTGTCAGCTACCTTTACAATACTTTACCTGTACATTTGTTACAGGCTACGGTCAGTATTTATATACAGACCTTTACAATACTTTACATGTACCTTTGTTATCAGGTCATTACCTTGATGTGTGTCATTACTGTGTCACATACTATACATGTACTTATCTTACACAAGTTGAGCTACAGTGTCACTGACACTTTCATTTTGAAAGCCCTGATAGTGGAATCTAGCTCTCAACCAGTGAATTTATTTGATTTGAGTATGATTGTTATTCTTTCATGAATGGGGATTATTTTACTATGCTTTGCATCAGGAAATAGTATTTGGGCACCTCACTAGAAGGTTTTACAAGCACTTAACTTGTTTGATTCCATAGAATAAGCTTAAATATAGGCCATGTGTTTTTTTTTTGCTGTAAAAGTTGGATGATTGATAAGCTTTAAAATTATACTGCCAAAACATAACCATGTCAACATATTCACACATTTTTCTGTTCTTAGAAATTATAATATATATATATCATGCATAATTTTCCTTTATAAGGACATACTGCATCATTTCAAACAAAAAAATGAAAACATTCTGCACAAATTTTCTGTTTCACTCATAAGAAACATTTGTTGTCGTGTGTGTGTGTGTGTGTTCACTTAGTATTTAAATAGTTAACTCTTTACCTAACATGAAAGGCAGACAATTGCAAACAAAATTCTTCAATAACTAAATTTTTTAATATTTTACATCAAAAACACAGTTTATGACCCCTCATTGGAACAAGCTCAATGAGCTTGTTCCAATGAGAGGTCATACTCTGTGTTTTTGATATAAAAAGAAATGAAAAAATAATGATAATTGAATGTTAATTTTTGTGAATAGCACAGGGCGGTTTTGGACATTATGTTGGGTAAAGGGTTAAATGGTAGCAATTGTTGATTATTGTATATTGAAACTTATACATACCTATCATGCAAGAACATTTTACAATCACGTTTGTGTAATTATTCAGTTTATCTGTCACTTAACTGGTTGAGGCCTAGTTTATTTTTGGAGGTCTGAATTTGTTATTCAAAATTTGTTTTATTACAAATTATTGGAGAGTACCCATAGGCACTCTTCAATAATTTGTAACAGAACAAATTTATATAAACAAAATATTATTTGCGTTTGTCCGAATATGAAACATGAGAGAGGAAAACGGGCTTCTGCTTAGGTACCCTCATTGTTTTGAGTGCTTCTAGCACTCAACCAGTTAATGATGTTTTCAGTATTTTTTTCATAGTGTAAAAGATGTTTATGGATGACTGAAAAATTATTAATCATCATATTGTTATTTTTTTAAGTCATGTTTGTCATATTACAGTGTTATTAAACAGTTTTTTGCATGAGTGGTTTTCAGCTTTTCTGTTCTACACATTAGAATCATAATAAAGTATTAGGCTAATCGCATTCATTTTTTCGGCCCATGTTCGTCATATTGATTTTGGACTCAAAATGTATAAAACTATCATAAGGTGTGATTTTAGCGGTATCTAATCGCGATACATTGATACAGTATTGTTATTCTCTTGATAAAATGTGACACAATTCTTATATGTATGTACAAAATAAATATTTATTTATCTGGTTGAGGGCTGGATTATTTTTGGGGGTCTGAATTTTTCATAAAAAAATTTTTTTTATTACTAATTATTGGAGAGTGCCAACAGGCACTCTCCAATAATTTATAATAGAACAAATTTGTATAAATAAGCTATTATTTAAGTTCGACTGAATAAACATGGGCAAGGAAAATATTGGCTTTTGTACTGGTACCCTCATTTTTTTGAAAGGCCTGATTGTGGCTTCTAGCACAAACCAGTTAACTCTTTACCTAACATGAAAATTAGACGACACTTGCAAAAAAATTTTTTGAATAACTAGTTTTTTCCATTTTTTGTCTCTAAAACATAGGTAATGACCCCTCATTGGAACATACAAGCTCATTCCAATGAGGGGTCATAACCTATGTGTTTGGGACAAAAAATAATGAAAATTAATTGGCGATTTTTGAGAATCGCGCTGGCCAGTTTTGGCCGTTATGTTGGGTAAAGGGGTAAAAAACTACTCATAATTTTTTATCTCCTTTTTTTGTTTTTCTATATTGATTTTGTGTTCAATGATCACTGTTATAAAAAAACTATCAGTGATATCAACATGGAAGCGCTAGAAATTAATTTTAGGCTCTCATAACTGGATAGATAGATAGATAGATATTTTATTTTACGATATATCAATAACGTTTTACAATATACAGATAATCTATAACAAGAAACAAAAATATTGATATATCATAGAGAGATAACATAGCCAGATTGGCTGTCTACCTGTTATCTCCCACCAAATTGGCTGTCTACCTGTTATCTCCATTGAGAAGACCTGGATTTTAGGCATCGGCTACCATTCCATCAGGAATAAAAAATGAAAATAAAAACTGCCCTCCCTCATTCGTTTAAAAAAAAACAATGCCTGAGAATCAATGGTTTAATTTTGTTTGACCTTATGTACTTCCTCTTGCAATAATTTTATGGCATAAAAGTTCTTACAAACTAGATGGGATGTGAGCATTGTCTGCAATGTGATGAAGTGACAAATATCTATTTATCTTCTGGGATTTAACAACACTTTTGACAGCCAGGGTCACCTCGTGTCGGACAGTTTTACGGGTGGAGGAAGCAGGAGTACCCGGTGAGAACAACCAAGCAATGACCAGCAATTGTCAGATTCCCCAACATTCTAACTCTGCACAAGCAGGGTTAGAATTGGTTGAAGCATGTGCACCATCGATGTGCCATGTGTCTTAGTACACAGCAACACTGTGCCACCATGTGAGCAGTGAAGTGACAAATAATAAAGTTACTGTCTCATAATCTGGCTGTGATGCACATCAGTGGTCGATATTGCATGATAAAGATGTTGATATCAAGATCAAATCAAGAAAAACAAACGAAAATAACATCTGAGATTCAATGTTCTTGCATTTCTACCTTGGCAGGTTAGATTACAGCCCAGTGGGACAGTTTGAGTGATGAACTTCATATCGGTAACTTTGTGGCCTCACTCTTCTTGAATTCTACAAAGGGATCTTCAGCCTGCATATAAGTGTATCTCTCTCTACACAAGGGATGGGTGGCCATTTTACATATCAGCCTGGTAGGTTGATTCATTTTGACAATATCTACCCCACAACTGATGTTGCCACAGCGTGTTCGGTTACCTCCAGAAAATCACCAACTAGGAATTGATTCCGGGACCTCTGGCATGAGAGACCAGTGCACTTATCCACTCGGTCACTACTCTCGGAGAAGACCTTTGATAAAAGAAAATCCATCAACAATGCAGAGATTCTTCAGCCCTCTTTGGGAAAGGGTCCAGGGCCCATGTCATTGAGAAATTTCATGTCATGAAGGCTCCAATTGGGAATTTGTTTTGTGGGAAATGAAACAAACAAAGAATAAGAAATATTACCTTCGAACTGAGAACATTATTAATACATAAGCTACTACATGTATATCACATATAGCAAATTTCTATACCTAACATTTAGGCATGGAACTATTTAGGCATTTTTGCTACACTTTGACATTCTACATTCTATGGCTTTGCAGTTGTTTCTAGGCAAGTCTTGGCTGCCTACACAGGCAGCCAAAACCTGCCTAGAAACAACTGACAAGGTTCTTAGAATGTAACTTACAAATGCATCTAAAGACTGCCTGTTGAGGTGCCTGTTCAGTTCAGTAAAATGTGATTCTAAATATGGAATTAGACCTTTAACTGGTAGAGTGCTAAATTATTTTTTGGTTCTCAAAATTTTTTCATATGTTTTTATCTTGTTACAATTTATGGGAGGGTGCCTATAGGCCGCCTCCCATAAATAGTAACAAGGCAAATCCACACAAATATATGAGCAGGATATGTTCAGGATATGAAGGATCTAGCTTGTGGTACCCGCACTTCAAAATAAAGCCCAAATATGGGCTTCCAGCACTCGACCAGTTACAAGCCAGAAAATAAGCAGACTATCTTCTGCAAAATGAGGTCCCCAGAGGGTGAATTTGGTGATGCTACCCTGCCTAGCAAGGTAGCATCACTAAATTTACCCTCTGTGAACCTCAATATGAATCACAGTCACAAACCTAAACAGAAAGATGTACCCAGAGGATCAATTGGCCCACTGTATGGGATAGCATCAGCAATTTCACCCTCTGAGTACCTCATTTGCAAATGACAGATTGCTTATTTTCAGGCTTGACCAGTTAAGGGGTAAAAAAATAACCTGTGGTTTGCCATTGAATTCAGATGCTTCCTTTTTCTTCACTTCATTAGTTGGTAAGGCCTAAAAAAATAAAAAATCTGTGTCTCAGGCCCTCCCGCATGGTCCTTTCGGCTGCCGCATGCTCTCTTTTTATAACCAATTTAAACTTAAAAAAAATAAAAATTAAATGGTTTATTTCTGATATTTTACCCAAGTTAAAAAAATTGATGAATTTGTCCCTTGAGTGCAAGAAGGCTTTGCAATGCTTTAGCATTGCAAAGCCTTCTTGCACTCAAGGGATGAAATACACCACCACCCATGCTATTCTGTAGATTATGAGGCCTAAAACTTGAACCAAGAACATGAACTTTTGATGGCAAAGAAACAATTCCTGAAATAAAAAATAAAATTAAAAAACGCTCGCCCGCATGCAATTTCACAAATAATGGCCTGAGAAACAGAAGATCTACTTTGTGTGGCCTAATTATTGGTTGTCTGAGGACTTATGACCACCCAGTTCAGGACACAAATTGTAATTTAAATTTTTGTTTTGAGTGGGGACTGAAATTGGGAAATTTTGAGTTGGAATTAGGAAAAATTATGCACAAATGTCTTTGGGAAAGGGTCCCACATGTGACCTCTGTAGACAGCCAAAAGAATCTCTGCAATGTGTTTGGTATTGTTTTGTTTAACCCTGCGCACTGTGGCAGTGTAACATTAGCTTCCCTTCACTACTCTCATGTAGAACTTACAGTGCAACCATTTATATCTTTGAAAGCTCTGTGAAACTTGAGATAATTGATTAAATTCCTTTTTGTTATCAAAGAGATTAGTTGCCATAAACTGAGGCTGACGCCAACAGAAATTGCCCAACATGAGTACTGGTACATCATAAAAATGTTTTCAAGTATTTTCATGGACCTTTGAGGTTCAAAGTCTATTTTCATTTTCCAAGCACTTTCAAGGCTATGAAAATTCATTTCTGAATTTAACTATTTACCTAATATGACTAGCAGATGACACCTGCAAACAATTTTTGTGAATAACCTTGAATATCTGAAAAACAAAATCCATTTTCTGCCTCAAAAATAGATTATGGAGCCCCTCTCTGGAGCAGACTTGATAAGCTCATTCCAGTAAGGAGCCACAGGTTATTTATTTATTAGGGTTTAACGACACATTAACAGCCAAGGTCATATTGTGTCGGTGACAGTTTTACAGGTGGAGGAAGCCGGAGAACCCGGAGAAAACCACCGAGCAATGACGAGCAGCTGCCAGCTCCCCAACATCATAATTCCGCACTGCAGCACAGGCAGGGTCAGACTGGTTGAAGACATGCGCACCATCGACATGCAGTACGCCTTGGTACATGGTGTCGTCGTGCCCCCATGTGGACAATCAGGGTGAAGTGCCTTGCCCAAGGACACAATGTGGGAGTCTGAATCGATCGCTCTGGCGGTCACCCATCCAAAGACTAACCGGGCTTGACTTTGCTTAACTTCAGTGATCTGACAAGAACCGGTCACTGCACCCCCATGAGCCATAGGTTATGCTTTAGAAGCGAAAACTGAACCAAGAGCACCACTGTGCAGTGGCAACATTATATGGCTGCTTAATGTAAATTCAAGTCATTTTGCATGGCAAAATACACCTCATACATTTCAAATGCATCTCAATTTAGTACAAGACAGTCTAACGACATCCATCTCCCCTACCGACATTTATGTTATGATGGGAATAATCTCATTATCGACCTGGACATGTATTCATACCCAATAATGTCACTCACCAAATATCATTTACTTTCTTTAATTGCAACTGAAGATATCTTCCAAAACCCTGCATTTTTGGTAAATTCAAAGTTGACAAGGGCTATAGCTCTGGTAAAATGATTGAAATCAAAATTACCTTTCCATATGCACATGTACACACCATACTCATACTGCACACCAAGTGCAGGAGAAGTTAAGCGGACAAGCATTTGTGATGGAAATTTTTGTTATTACCGAGGGTCATAACCATGAAAAATTTGTTGCATCAATAATTCCTGACCACATGCACATCTACACTTGATACTGATACTTCAGACCAAGTTTCGTAAAAGTCCAATAAAAAATGTAGGAGTTAAGCAGACAAGCCTTTGTGATGGAAAGTTTGCTATTTCCAAGGGCCGTAACCATGCAAAATTTGTTGCATCAAAAATTTCTGTCCACATGCACATCTACACTTGATACGGATAGTTCAGACTAAGTTTCCTAAAAATCCACTGAAAACTGTAGGAGGAGTTAAACGGACAAAGTTGTGATGGATAGATGGACAGACTGACAGATGGACGAACACCATTTCAATATCCCCCTCCAGACTTCGTCAATGGGGGATAAATCATTTAATTTCTTTAATCGAAACTGAAGATATCTTCCAAAAACCTGCAATTTTGGTAAATACAAAACTGACAAGGGCTATAACTCTGGAAAAATTATTCAAATCAAAACTTCTTTTCCATGTGCACATGTACACATCCTATTCATATAGCACACTAAGTTTCGTAAAAATCCAATGAAACATGCAGGAGGGGTTAAGCGGACAAGCATTTGTGATGGAAATTTTGTTATTACTAAGGGCCGTAACCATGTAAAGTTTGTTGCATCAAAAATTCCTGACCACATGCACATCTGCACTTGATACTGATACTTTCAGACCAAGTTTTGTAAAAATCAAATAAAAAATCTAGGAGTTAAGCGGACAAGTCTTAGTGATGGAACTACGTCGGTGGGGGATAACAAGAACTAGACAAATGGGATCTATTAGTCATCTGTTTTTTCAAGTCATTACTTGGACATGGCAGCCATGTTGACCTTGCCAGAATGCTTTTATCGAAAGAAACCTTCCTATAGTCAACAGTAATGCACCAGACAAAAAAAATTGGATCCACTGGTCATTCTATTGTGCAGACAAGCAAAAATCACCAAAAAAATCCAATATCGGTAGGAAATAACACTACAATCAATGTGCTACACCAACAATTGTTCACTGGAGCATTTTAGCTAATGATAGGAGTGCTATCAAATGTGCACGAAAGGGCAAAGATGCCCACCTCCTTGATCAAAGGTAAGTGGGAGTGAGTGGCCCCTGTGCCCCCACCAACTCTGGAATACCTATCCTAAGTACCTTGGCAGTTGTTTCTTAGCATGTCTTGGCTGCCTATAATGGTAGTGAAGACTTGCCCCAAAATAACTGCAAAGCCCCAGGTTGTTGACTGTCAAGAGGAACAACAATGCATAAAAATCTCCAGGCCTTGAACCATTTATCCAATGTACCGCCAAAACCCCGCCAGCACTATTTACAAAAATCACTTTTCAATTTTCATTATTTTGTTCATTTTGTGTCTCAAAAAACATAGCTTATGACCCCTCAATGGAACAAGCTCATTGAGCTCATTCTAATGAAGGGTCATAAGGTATGTTTTTGAGACAAAAAATGCAAATATTTTATAGTTATTCAAGAATTTTGTTTGTCATCTGCCTTTTGTGGTAGGTGAAGATTAAACCCTTTATCCAACACATACGATATAAAAATTTATACCGATGAGGGGTCACATGATATGTTTTTTTTTTTTTTAAAAGTTTTTGGACATTTTTTTTTTCAACTGCTCAATTTGTAAATTATGTGGGTAGATGTGACCAATTCATTAGGTAAAGGGTTAAGAACCAGCAGCTACCCTTGCAGTGATTCAGTGTTGGGAAGGGCTCTTGAGGTCAGTTTAAGAAAATTTGCACTCCTGGGGTTTTGATGGCACACTGCTTTTATAAATCTACGGTAAGCTTGAATCCAGGGATGTTGCTAAGATGGTTTTAAGGGGTGTATAACAATCCCCTCCACCCCCTAAATAATTTTTCCAGTTGTGATATTTTTGTGGAGATAGAGGTTAAGATATCAATTCCCTCTTGCTAGTAATCAGGTACTTAAAAAGACTAAATTTGATACTGGCTGACTAATATTCCAACTACATCATCAAGGCATGCCTTCGTCGAAGGCATTTCTTGATGATGTAGTTGGAATATTAGCCAGTCGGGCTTGAGCCATCACAGTCGGAACAAATCAGGTTTACACCTCCCAAGCAGTTATCTTTGTGATGTCGGGGAGCATGGTGGCTCAGTGGCAGACTGTTGGACTTCTATGCTAGAGGTCCGGACTTCGATCCCCAGCCGGGACGACCTGCGTTGTATTCTTGGGCAAGGCACCCCTTTATCCCGGTTGCCTAGATGGAGGCACCATGATGCCGTGTACTAAGGCATACTGCACATCGGTGGTGCGTACTGCACATCATGTCTTCAACCGCTGTAATCCTGCTTGAGCGGAGCTTGAGCAGAGTTAGAATGTTGATGAGCTGACAGTTGCTAGTCGATGCTCGGTGGTTCTCTCTGGGTACACCGGCTTCCTCCACCCATAAAATGGTCACGATTAGCCATTGTGCACAAGTATGTAACCTTAAACACCAATAAATAAATAAATAATCTTTGTGATGCCACTCCTTGAATCTGACATTTATTATCTGCTTTGTGACTCCGAACAAGACACATTATCTCGCTTGTTCACATGGGAAATAATGGTGGAGTGTATAAAAAACAACTGACACCTTGATGGTTCACATCTTTAAATACATAACAACAAGATTTATGATTGGAAATCAATGAGTGACATATATAAACAGAACAGAGGAGTTGCTCATTGTGTATTTTCATCATCTGTATCATACTGACTGACATTTTCTCGAAAAATATGATTTGGATTCCTTTCCAATACCTCTTCCATGGGTGATCCTTCATACTCAGGCCAATGTCTCATAGCCTAAAAGAACAGAAACAAGTTGACATAATGGTACTTTTTAAACAAGAAATACTTTTTCTCAATTCTCTCTTATCTTTTGAAATCAGAAAATACAAACACTCCATATATGTATTGGAAAGGTCTTGTGTGAAACACATTGGTAATGTTCATACCCAAATCCACCCCATTATAATAGTTCTACTAATCTAATCACAGAGACATGCTTTACATTTAGTCCATGCATCCCAGTGTATAAAATGCCTCTTGGTGTGTCTTTGAGAGTCTTGTCTTAGAATATTATTTTAAATGTCAGATTGAAATCTATTAATATTTTTGATTAGTGTACGAATCATTGATTTCAAGAGATACAGTGGAACCCTATTAACTAAATTGTCACTTTGCCAGCGAAAAATATTCAATTAACCCTTTAACCAATGCACAGAATGTCGAAATTTAATATTTTAAATATTATTTTTTCAATTTAAAAAACATTTCAACAAAACCATATCATGTGACTCTCTAATTGCAATGAGCTTGACAAGGTCATCCCAATGAAGGGACAAAGGGGACACATGATATTCTTTTTTCAAGAGCTCAATTTTTAAATTAATCTGTGGGTGGATGCAATGGATTTATTACGTAAATGGTTACCAAGAGTATACAAACAAGAGGCCTGCATTGCCAAGCACAGCTAACCCCCCTACACCCCCAGTTGGGGATGGGGAGCATAGATGTTTTTTTCATCTGCATGAAATCACTCTAAATCCGGCCAAATCCATCTTGGAGCAAAAAACCCTAACTTTTGTGGCCTAACTGACCGGACGGGGGAGGGAATGGGGTCATAGGAGTCAATTTTGTTTTTTGCATGTAATCACTCACTTTTGGGGCAAAGAAAAAAAATTGCCTGAATGACAAGGGGTGTGTGGGAGGCTTTTGGGGGGTGGGTCAGAGGAGTCAATTTTTTTCCACTTTTATTCACTCTAAATCCTTCAAAATGCATTGCAGAGCAAAGAAAAGAAATTGCCTAGTTGACATGAGGTGAGGGAGGGTGGGTGTTATAGGAGTCAATTTATTTTTTTTTCTGCATGTAATCACTCTAAATCCTTCAAAATGCATTTTGGGGCAAAGAAAAAAAATTGCCAACATGACATGGGGGTGTGGGGCTCTATAGGAGTCCATTTTTTTTTTCGGCAAAAATGCATTTCAGTGTAAAGAAAAAAATTGCCAAATTGGCACAGGGGGAGAGGGGGGTTGGGGGTGGCAGGACAATAACTCCCAACAATTTTCATTGGATAATGGTGGTCATCGAACTTGTGGTAGACACTGTTGCTATAGAGACATACACAGAAAAGAATTGAAATCCAGTTCTTATTGTTAAAGTTATGACATAAGCAAGCATTACACAATATTGTTTATTAAACAAAGGCAATAACTCCCATAATTTTTATCGGATATCGCTGGTCATTTAACTTGACGTAAACATTTTTGCTATAGAGACATATACCATAAAGAATTGAAATCCAATTCTTATTGTTAAAGTTATGCCATAAACAAGCATTACACGATATTTTTTATTAAACAAAGGGCAATAACTCCCATAATTTTTATTGGATATCGCTGGTCATACAACTTGATGTAGACATTGTTGCTATAGAGACCTAGACCAAAAAGAATTTAAATCTGTTAACTGTTATTCAAGTTATTCCATAACCAATATTTACAGAATATTTTTATGACAAAGGGCAAAAACTCACATAATTTTCAAGAGATATCGGTGGTCATTGAACTTCACATAGATATTGTTGCTATAGAGACATATACCAACAAGAATTGAAATCTGTTAACTATTGTTCACGTTATTCCATAAACAATCAAATTAGTATTACTGGTATGTAGCAGGTTTTAAAAAAATACTGAAGTCTAATGAGGTATAAGATTTAAAAATCTAGTCAAAAAATAATTTCTATTTCGGTCCAAAATACCTTGAATATCTTTAAATAGTCATCTTCATGCAGTTTTCCAGTGAGTATTGCCATTGTGAAACCCATCTTTATCAAATGTATTCCACAACCAGGAATATTTCTCCTGAAATTATTTTGAACAAAAAACAAATCAAAATAAAATCCAATATAAATTAACCCTTTACCTAACATGAAAAGCAGACAACATTTGCAAAAAAAATTATTGAAAAACTATTTTTTTTCATTTTTTGTCTCAAAAACACAGGTTATGACCCTTCATTGGAACAAGCTTGACGAGCTTGTTCCAATGAGCGGTCATAACCTATGTTTTTGAGACAAAAAATAATGAAAATTAATTGGCAATTTTTTAGAATAGCACTGGCCTGTTTTGGCCATTATGTTGGGTAAAGGATTAATTGAAACTGCAAAGGCATCATATTTTTTGTTATAATTTAGCTACCAACTGGTAGAGTGCTAAATTACATTTGGACCTCAACATTTTTTTGCATGTCTCTGCCTTGTTACAATTTATGTCTCATAAATTGTAATAGGGCAAACCCTAACAGACATAATTTCACTTCAAAGATAATATGAAGCACATCTACGGAATATAAAGCCTTTAGGTTGCCATACCTGCACTTCAGAATAAAGCCCAAATATGGGCTTTCAGCACTCTTCTAGTTAAAAATAAGGACTTTAGTCGACTCATTTGCTCATTTACCATAATGTTTGGTTTGAAAACATAAACACAAACTTTTATTGTTATTAGGGCTGCTGAACTATCAATTTTCATAGTTGACTAATCGCCAGCATTAATTGACAGTTGATTAATAGTCATTTCCCATAAATTCAACAAACAATCCCTAATATACTTACAAAACAAATTTAAAACTGAAAATGTTTGAATGTGTACACTTCTGTGTTGAGATAAAATGGAAACACCAAAATATCTCTGATTGATCTTAAAAATTTAAACAGAACTCTTGTGCAAATGTTTGATTGCAGAAATTTTGAACATAAAACTCCCTCAATTCCTTCACAAGTTACAACTTAGTACTACATGTGAAGTGACCGTTGTGAGTCTTGTGACAATTTTCTCACTTATGCGGTTCAGATTGTTCCAATGGGATCATCCAAGTGTACAATACTGAAGTCTGCAATGACTTCCCGAACCGCAAATTATTCAAAGGAAGGGTTCCTGCACCAAACCTCTAAGCAAATTCCAGGAGTTTCAAGGAGGTTTTTAGTGCTTTTTCAAGGAATTTCAAGGAGAAAACAGACAAAATTCAAGGATTTCCCAGGAAACATTTTCCACTTGCATCCAAGAGACCGAAAATATAACTTGACCCTTTACCTAATAAGCTAACGGAAAAAAACGGCCAGCGCTTTCCATGAAAATCACTGTTCAATCTTTTTATATTTTCATTTTTTGCTTCTGAAACATAGGTTATGACTCTCATTGGAACGAGCGTATCACGCTCGTTGCAATGAGAGGTCACAACCTATGTTTTGGAAAAAATGAAAATGTTCAAATGCACAGTAATTTTTTCACAAGTGTCATCTGCTACTAGGTAAAAAGGTAAAAGAATGGACATCAGATTCCAGTATTTTGAAATAGCACACTGTCCATGCATAGCCGACTCCATTTGCAGGAGTTTCTAGGATGGTCTTCAATATTCAAGGAGTTTTCAGGTCCTTGGGAGGGTGTATTGAGATTCAAGGACTTTCAAGGAATTCAAGAAGGTGCGGTAACCCTGAAAGGTACACCATTTGAACGATACTTTTTAGTACTGATAAACAGAATGCTGGTTAATGTTATAGAGAACAGAGTTTGATCAAATGGCAGGGCTCAGTGTTTTTAAAATTATGTTGTTGTACAATCATGCGGAAAACAAAGGCCATGATATATTACAAGTAACTATGGTTATACATTTCAAAGGTTAATAATCTAACTGTTCATTTACCTCATTACACAATACAATTTAACTCCTGACATGCTGCTGGTGGATATACCTGGACACGAGAGGATTTCTCTTGCCATTGAAACTAGATATCACGGAGATGGAATCCATCTCTGCGGGCCCCACAGCAACTAACCGATGTTAGGTATAAACTGATGTGAACCATAATACTAAAATATTTCAAGCAATAGGTAGAATCTGATTAAAATCCCTTCCCCGACACGAACTTGTCAGAAAAAAACCCAAATTCTGAATAATTTGACCTTGAGGTCAAACTTCAAGGTCAAAGCATGGCAACCTTGGTACGCGACACGTCGTCTTGAGATAATCTACCCACATACCAAATATCAAAACCCTATCTATTAAGGGAAAACAGTTACAGCCCGGACACAAACTTGTCAGAAAAGAACCCCGAATTCTGAATGATTTGACCTTGAGGTCAAAGTTCAAGGTCAAAGCATGGCAACCTTGGTACACGACACGTCGTCTTGAGATAATCTACCCACATACCAAATATCAAAACCCTATCTATTAAAGGAAAAAAGTTACAGCCCGGACACGAACTTGTCAGAAAAGAACCCCGAAAATGGAATAATTTGACCTTGAGGTCAAAGTTTAAGGTCAAAGCATGGCAACCTTGATACGCGACACATCGTCTTGAGATAATATACCCACATGTCAAATATCAGAACCTTATCTATTAAGAGAGAAAGATTACATCCTGGACGGATGGATGGACGGACGTACAGACAGAGCGATCACTATAGGGTGTCCGCCTCACGGCGGGGCCCTAATAAGTTTTGCTTGGATACACTGAATTCAAATTCCCCCTTGTAAATTGAATCGATTTTTTCACCAATGACTTCTCGACTTAAGTTTAGATGAATTTTTCATCACATCCAGTCAGCTTTGCAGCAGCCATGACTAAATGTGATGAAAAATATCTTAAAATACTCAACGATTTAAGAGTTAAACTCGACTTGTACCACTTTAAAAATGAATGATGACAGACTAAAAATAGAAACTGATGACTACCGCAACTGTCGATGGTTAGTCGTCTAATCGAATTATTGCGAAAGCCATAATTGTTATTTGGCAACAAATATAAGAACTCTCATTTGCCACTTTATAAGGGTCATTTGCCACTTTATAGGGTTAGTCTGTTAACAGTGTTTAAACTATATCCCACTTCCATTACATGCTACTTTCTCTATTCCTAGTATTCAAATTATTTTCTCTCTTCCAAACCAACTCAAAATAAATAAATTAATTTTCAGGCAATTCTTTTTTCAAATAAGTGAGGGAGGGAGGGTTTTATTTTTAATTTTATTTTGCAAAAAGTGAGCCAACATGGAGAGGATTTCGGCTGTCTTTTTAAACACAAAAATATAGAAAGTGCATATATATATAAATAAATTCATTTTTAATTTGAAAAATAAAACATTCCTCTAAAAACAAACCGTAGGTACTGCAATTCAAAGGTTTCATATTCTTTTGATGCTGTTCATGTTATCTTTGAAGTAAAAGTATTTAATCTATGGGGGAGTTGCTTTGTTACAATTTATGGGAGAGTGCCAAAAGGCACTCTCCCATAAATTGTAACAAGGCAAAGATATTGGAAACACAACTAAATAAATATCAATCAATCAAAAAATGTAAAAAGTTTTGGGTTTCCCAAAGTTTGTACTAATATTGGAAGAGACTGAAAGGCAATAAAAATGTCCAATGAGAGGGTTCAAATTCAATGAGGGATTGCCTGAGAATCAATTCACCTTTTTTTAGCCTTAAGTATAAATAATTAAATGTTCAGTACTCACTCCATTGTTGGTATCAGTCTTCCATACTTGAAATATAATAGTAATTGCAGAAATTCCTTAAATTTGTGAATATCTTCCCAGGGGAGAACTTTTGTGTGTAGATCCTTTTTTGGAACTATGAGCATCAGGTACACATCTTTGTGAGATAGCTTTTCTTTTCCAAGTAACATATACTGAAAATAAAACTCTGAAGTAAACGATCATGCAGTAAGTATATACTACAGGCTGAGTGATTAACCCTCTGCATGATATTTCAATATACCGGTAATACTGGTACTGAAATCTTCACCGGTTGAATATCGTCCATTCTATGAGAATACCGGTATATCGTCTGTAATGATACAGTGAGACCTGCTTTGAGAGACCACCCTTTTTGCCAGGCAAAAGTGGTCTCTTAAAACAGGTGGTCTCTCATGGCAGGTCCATTATAGAGTAAAACAAACAAACAAAAAACGGTGTAAGGCCACAGCGGTCTCTCTCCATTCAGGTGGGCTCCCACCACAGTGGTCTTTCAAAACAGGTTATACTTCATTTGTTTTTAGCACGATATAAAACATAGTAGTCTTCATTTTCCCCCAAAAATCTATTTAGTCAAACAGCTGATTGGAGAAACAGGAATTTTTTTTACTCCTTGAACAAATTATGAACAGTGAGATATTATGTGACTTCAGCTTCTGACCTTTGAACTATGCCATGTATCGACAAACAGAGATGATTTTTTAAGAATCATGAGGGAGATTAGTTTGGTTGTTTGTTTTTATTAATAAACTTCATACCCGGTACAAGCATTTTGATACACAGCACAATTCCATTCTCCATTAACCCTTTACCCAACGTAACTGCCAAAACCGGCCAGCGCTGTTCTAAAAAATCGTCAATTAATTTTCATTATTTTTTCATTTTTTGTTTCAAAAACATAGGTTATGACCCTTAGTTGGAACGAGCTTGTCGAGCTCATTCCAATGAGGGGTCATAACCTATGTTTTTGAGACAAAAAATTAAAAAAAATTAGTTATTCAAGAATAGTTATTCATGTTAGGTAAAGGGTTAAACTGCATGGCAACCCATCGAAAGAGAGAGTCAGTGGAGTCCACCAACAATTTCTGCATCAATTGCTAACCTGACAAGCTACGAGAAAGGGTCAAAGTGATGGAATAATCTTACTGAGTGTGTGACAAAATATTTTGCTGGCAACATGGTGGCAATCTACACTGTTGAACAGCCCCATTTCAAGCAAATGCTTAGGGCTTTCAATCGACAATACCAGCTTCCAGGGCATAATTAATTCAATGAAACTGCTATTCCAGGACTGTACAATTAAATTCATGAACAGGTACAGAAGGAGGTCAGTGAGATCCAATTTTATGCACTCACAAATAAAATGACACTCTTCTAATCACTTGTAATTTAAAAAACTTAATTTACACAATAACATGCAAACACTGCTTTAAACAATATGTTGGTGAAACTTAAAGAGAATTACATATTAGGATTAAAGAACATCTATACGATATGAGAAAAAACTTGACAAACTGGTATCTAACCACTTCAACTCAGAAAACCACATCATGGAAGATGTGACAGTCCAAAGAATGACAACGATCAGAGAACAATGAGAAAAACACTGGATTTATACATTACAATTGCTAAAAAAAACGGGCCTAAAAAGGTTAAGACTAGGGCAACTCTTCTTTGTAATTTTAATTTAAATTTAGCACAAGCCTTAACCTTTTAGGCACTACTGCCCGGATTCAAAAATTTGTTTCTAGCCATCTGGCTATTAGCACATACACTTCGAAAGTTTTCACATATACGTTCGATGTCATAATATAACTTTATGGGTGGTTATTGTGACAACTATCTTACGATTAAAATTGAGTTTAAGTGCCACTTATGCAGGAAAAACTTACAACAATGCACTGAACTGAGCAGTCATAAGGGGCGTATTCACTACGGCACTGGTATGAACAAGCCTGGAAATAAGCAGACTGTCATTGGCAGAATGAGGTCCCCAGAGGGTGAATTTAGTGATGCTACCCTGCACAGCATGGTAGCATCACCAAATTTACCCTGTGTGAACCTCAATCTGAACCAAGGTCTCAGGCCAAGAGAGAAAGCGGTACTCAGGGGATAAATTGGCCCACTGTATAGGATACCGTCAGCAAATTAACCCTCTGGGGATCTCATTCTGCAAATGACCGACTGCTTATTTCCAGGCTTGGGTATGAGACAATGTACCATTTGCCAGTGGACTTTCAAGAGGAATTACTATAAAAAACATTTAACTTTAACTGGACATAACAGTGCTAACCAATATGTTGTAACACCAACCATTTGGAACCAGTTAACTACAACCACACTAGACCAAACTCGGATAGCTGAACATAACTCCATTGTTGAACATTTGCAAACACTGCACAGCCCCCCCGTGTTGTAATAGTGAAAGAATGGAAATGGAAGCAATACTGAATGAAAGAAACCGGTCGGAGGCAACATCGACCCACAATACAAAAGAAACCAATCAACCACTACCTATATGATTCAACAGAACAAACTCAGCAGCACCACGCCGAAAAGGACCACTCATTGGATGGAAACTTTAGCTGAGTTGAGTTCCTAAATTCATCCTCTACACTTACCAAACTACAAAGCAACACTATTAGATTCACTGGGGGTGAATGAATAATGCCATACAAGGTCTATTAAAACGACTTTATTTATACTTCATTTCCTATATTTACTACCAAACTAGTTTCCTGTAACAAGAAAGAAAACTCATTTTACAGAACTTACACCCAATATTAATGGATCATGATACATGTAAAAAAAACTATCACAGATTTTACTGTCCAGACAATTCACAATAAAATAAGTTACCCCCACTCCCTCCAATTTTTAAACGGACAACTTATCCGCTTACTGTTTATTTATATATGATGTCACAATAGACAAGATACTTTCGGAACTAACTAAGATTAAACCGGACAACTTGTCCCCCTCCAGGTAACTTATCTGCCAAATTATCCGACGAGGACAGACAAAACCACTGACGAGATCAATGCGATAGAAATTGGTCTGGTAACTAAGAATTATAAATTTCTTTTGGATAACTCTTAATTACACATTTACATCAAAAGATTCTTACTGGTGGATCTGAAGAAGAAAATTTTTAAAGACATTTTGTCATATAGCACAAAGTTAAAATTTGGGCTCCCAAGTATGAACCCAGGGCCTTGATTTGAACAAATTAGAATCTGACTCCACTAAAGATGGTGTATACTAAACGTCAAAAGATTCTTATTGGTAGTTCTGGAGAAGAAGATTTAATTTTTTTTTATAAATGTGTGAATGTTAACAGTTATCTCCCTTGTTGTGCATCCTGTGAATATGGCAATCTTATTTGAAAAATAAATACTTGAACTGACATATGATAAGGAGGACACATACCAAATTTCATTTAATTCAGTCCAGGAGTTTTGGAGAAGTTTATAATGTAAACTTCACAATGGGCAACGACAATGGATGACAATGGATGCCGGATGGCAAGTGACTTGTTAAGCTCCCTAAGGTAAGCTAAAAAAATGCAAAGAATGAGCTACAGTTTTCTTTCACTCAGATTAACCTTTGTATTAAAGCAATTAATTCTCTCACCCACTTATTCAATTCTGAAGCAATTTATCAAAAATACCTAACATCACTGACATAAGCTTACCATGCCAGACAGTATAATTAAAATTTCTTTGAACACGCTATTTTAACCATGTTGTTACCTTAATCCAACATTTTATATCATTTATACAGTGGGACCTTGTTAATTAAATTGCCAATGAAAATTATTTGATTAACAGGAGTACTCAATTAACAGGGACACAGTCATTTTCTTGTATTCTAGACAAACTATGCATTCAATCTATTACATCTTGTTTGACAGAGCTCATGAAGCTCTGTCAAAGAAGACATAATAGATTAAATACCTGTATAGAACTGAAGGTATGGTAAATTGTTTTGTGTATAGCAGTTGTATTCAGTTTACCAGATTATGCAATTAAGAGATATACAATTAAATGTGCTCCACTGTATAATAGATGGCATTCTTATTTTAAGTATGGGAATTTCTTATTGCTGAAAAATGTTGTGTTTTATAGACCAAGCATAGATGATTAATCATACCTTTTTATGAATAACAGGTTTTTTCACATTCAGTTGAGAATAAAAAGTTGATGCTGGAACCTGAAAATGATAAAAAGAAATACAGTACTGTGATCACAAAAGTGGACAGATATTAACCCTTTATCTAACATGAAAAGCAGACGGCACTTGCAAAACAAAATTCTTGAATAACTAATTTTTTTCATTTTTTGTCTCAAAAACATAGGTTATGACCCCTCGCTGGAACGAGCTCGATGAGCTCGTTCCAACGAGGGATCATAACCTATGTTTTGAGACAAAAAATGAAAAAAATAATGAAAATTAATTGGCGATTTTTTAGAATAGCGCTGGACGGTTTTGGCCATTAAGTTAGGTTAGGTAAAGGGTTAATTATACCCCCACTCTCAAAGAGAATCGGGGTATACTGGATCACATGCATCTATTCGTCAGTGCATCCATCCATCTGTTCATTCATCCATCCATCCACAGTGATTTCTTACCAGTAAATGATTGGATTTTAATGAAACGTGGTATGAGAGATCCTTTTGACAAGCCACTCCTGCACATGTTATAAAAAATATTATTCACTCAATAAAAAGAAATAGGCCTTAACCCTGTACCCAACGTACATGATACAATGCCGCCCACGTAATTGGATATCTCTTAACTGAATAACCCTGTTAATTGAATATAAATTCCCAACACAAAACCATTTACCCTACCTCCAGTACAAATTTGACCTGTTAACTGAACATAGGTTATCGAGTAAACTTCTGTTAATTGAAAAAAAAATCTTGTAACCTGTCGAGAAATTACCCTAACTCTCCACAGTTTTCCTTTGTTTATAGACCTATTTGGCCTCAGTACATCTAACACAGGCTTTTAATCTAATATATCTTGTTTAAGTTTATCTCTAGAATACAGGAATGAGACACAATCCCTGTTAATTGAATACTCCTGTTAATTGAATAATTTTTATTGGCAAAGTGGCTATTCAATTAACAGGGTTCCACTGTATCAAAATTTGTTATTTTAATAACCTTTTTTCTAATTTTTGAAAACATTTAAAAAAAAACACATCATGTCCTCCCCCCCCCCCCCCCCCCCCCCCCCCCTCCCAAATGGAACAGGGTTTTGTTGAAATTTTTTGAAAATTTTATTTCTGGAACTGCTCAATTTGTAAATTTTTCAGGTGGGTAAAGGGTTAACAAAAAGATGTTAATAAGTAGGCTCTTACCTTTAAAAGTGTCTTCACATCAAACAGTGTTCTGTACAAGATAGGTAGGGTTTTATTGTAAGTTAGGTTTCCTTTGCCATCTATTTTGTGGTTTAATGACTGGAATAAAAAGAAAAGGGCGACTAGTGACAATCTGACAATATTAACCCTTAACACTTTACCTAACAAATCTGCCGCATCCACCCACATAAGTTACAAGTTAAGCAGCTGAACAGAATACATTTATAAAAAACATTGTTACAGAACTACATCATGTGCCCTCCTCCATGGAATGAGCTCACCGAGCACATTCCAATGAATGGGTCAGATGATATGGTTTTATAGAAATTGTTTGAAAAAATTTGAAAAACAATAATAAATTTTGATATCCCGTGCATTGGGTAAAGGGTTAAAGGCATGAAGATTCTCCACACATTTTTGCTAGACTTTAACAGTTTATGTTCTGAGGCTTTTCAGTTGGGACTAGGCAAGACTTGGTTGCCTTTATAGGCAGCCAAGATGTATCAGCACACAACTGCCAAGGTATTGAGAATGTGCCTAAGACTGCATGTTGAGGCATCTGTTTTAAGGTTGAAAAAATTGACCTACCATCAGAAATATGCCTTTAAGAGTTAAGATTTTTATACCATGATTGCTGTGCATATTCAATGTCACCCAAGCCTGGAAATGAGCAGAATGGGGTACCCAGAGGGTGAATTTGGTAATGCTACCCTGCTGTGCAGGGTAGCATCACTACATTTACCCTCTGTGAACCTCAATCAGAATCAAGGTCTCAGGCCAAAGAAGAAAGAGGACCCCACCGGATATATTGGGGGATTCTAGCCCACTGTATAGGATAGCATCAGCAAATTTACCCTCTTGGAACCTCTATCTGCAAATGACAATGAATGGCAGCTTACTTATTTCCAGGCTTGATGCTACCCGATACAATAAACCTTTTTCGAAACTGCCATCTTGGCTTTTAATCTATGCAAGGTCACAGATCATGGAGTGTAAACAAAGCGATTTCCATGTTCGTTGCATTGAGTTCTGTGTCAGCCAAGACAACTAGTTTTGCAAAATATCAAGTTTAAATTCGAAGAGCCGATGTCATCATTCAAATTAACTGAAGGGGCAACCCTACACAACTTTAAACGATGGGATACCGTAGGTTTAAATACTTTTTATTACGGAGACGATGACTTGTTTTGAGTGGCAACAAGGAAACACTCATTGCATGGAGTTTCTCAGCTTGCGGAATCCCTGAAAATGTTGTTGAAACAGTGACGATAGCCACAGAGTCATGACACAGCCTGCATTTAAACACCATTTAAGTCGATAAGAACTCAATTCAAAATAATTAAAGTTCTCATACAATATTGCCATTGTCTTAAACAAATGGTAACCTTGGCTAAATGGGGTTTTTTAATTCGCACTAATTAATGTAATGGGGTCCGAAGCATTTCACCTGCTCTCTTCTACCATTGCTTTCAACGTGTTTTCCTGAAATGTTTACACCTTGCGACCTGTGATTAAATAGATTAAAAGCCAAAATGGCAGTTTCGAAAAATGCTTATACAGGCATTGAGAAATGTTGTAGATTCACAAGTGTGGAATCCAGCCTAAAGGAAGCATGTCATGTAAGAATGCATCTGATTGGTCGTTATGCATCTGACTGACATTCTGACGTGATGAATTGCTTTCACACAAAACAGTGCCAAACAAGAATGTAAATAGCCCCGAAGGTGATATTTTTCTTTAAAAATATCAGTTTCATTCACAGAATTCAGGTTTAATCATGGTATAAATGCAGAACACAACTTGAGTACAGTATGGGAGGAGACAGGAACCAATGACCAAGCCAGAAAATAAGCAGACTGTCATCTGCAAAATGAGGTCCCCAGAGGGTGAATTTAGTGATGCTACCCTGCATAGCATAAATTTACCCTCTGTGAACTTCAGTCTGAATCAGGGTCTCAAAACTAAACAGAAAGAGTTACGCAGAGGATAAATGGGCCCACTGTATGGGAAAGCACCATTAAATTCACCCTCTGGGGACCTCATTCTGCAAATGTCAGACTGCTTATTTTCAGGCCTGTCAATGACCCTTGTTGGAGTTTTATCTATATTCCACAAGTACAAAAGATGCTTGTGAAATACGGGAAAAACTCCAACTCAGATCATTGATTCCTGTCCCCTGTACACCACCCTTGATATAGTCTGTCTTACTATTCATTAGGGTCCCACCAACTGACAAGAATACAATATTTTCACCTGTCACATGTAACAGGTACATCTGTACAATCATTACAAAATCTACTTCAGATGTTCAGATGTTGTGATCAGAAGTGACTTAAGATGTATGCTGCTTTGTGAATTACATGTACATGCGAATGGGATTCATCCAAAAGTAGACAGCTGCTATGCTGTTCCTTGAAAAAGAAAAACACTTCCCTCAAGATACAAATGCTGAATTTTTATGAGGAACATCAGGGGCTGAAAAATAATCAGGTCAAATCACTAACTGCTTGAAATCATATGTATGCACTGCCAATGGGCTGTATGGAAGAACAGCATCTGGTTCAAAAAAACTAACCTAGACTGGACAAATGCAGAGGGAACAAGAACACTGCCTAGCATTGCATAATGCACCCGGTAGGCTTTTTGGAATTGTACATAACTACTGTTTTGATCCATGGACTAACCAATAACATTGGATAGAACCCCAATTCGAACTGAACTTGTCTTTCACTACAACCGAGACATAACCAAAATTTGATAAATCCAAACTCAAAGTTATCATCCAAAAAATGTGAAATTTCTAAAGTCGAAAAGAGGCATAACTCTGGAAAGAATAGTACGGCCAAAATTTTAATCACAGGTGTACAGGTTCCCATGGTGGTGAACATGCAAATCAAGTTTCAAGAGAATCATTTAAAATACCTCTGGACAAAATTCAGACTTATTCAGTAAATTATTCAAAGTCAAAAGGGGGCATAGCTCTTGAAAACAAATAGTTCAACCAGAACTATAATGGCAGGTGCAAGGATTTCCATGGCACTGATCATGCATACCAAGTTTCAAAATAATTAGTCTATAAACTTCCGAGGAAATCTCCAGACAAAATTCAACCAATGTGGTAAATTACTGTAAGTCACAAAGGGGCATAACTCTAGCAAAAACATCTGACTGGAACTATAATTGCAGGTGCACAGGTTCCCATGGTGGTGAACATGCATGCCAAGTTTCGAAAGAATTAGTCTATAAACCTCCGGACAAAATTTGACCAATGTGGTAAATTATTTTAAATTGAAAAGGGGCATAACTCTGGCCAAAATAGTCCCACTGGAACTATAAGCACATGTGCACAGGTTCTCATGGTGGTGAACATGCACGTTGAGTTTTGAAAGAATTACTCTATAAGCCTCCACGGGAGCCTCTAAACAAAATTCGACCAATGTGGTAAAAAGTCAAAAAGGGGCAAAACTCTGGCAAAAATAGTCCGACCAGAACTATAATCTCAGGTGCACAGGTTCACATGGCAGTTAACATGCATACCAAGTTTCGAAAGAATTGGTCCTTAAACCTCCAAGAAAATCTCTGCCTAAAATTCAGACCGATGAGGCAAATTATTCTAAGTCATAAAGGGGCATAACTCTGGCAAAAATAGCCCCACTGGAACTATAATCGCACATGAACAGGTTCCCATAGTGGTGAACATGCATGCCAAGTTTCGATACAATTGATCCACCAACCTCCAAGAAAATCTCTGGACAAAATTCAGACCGATGATGCAAATTATTCTCAGTCGTAAAGAAAGAGGCATAACTCTGGCAAAAAATAGTCCCACCAGAACTATAATCACACATGAACAGGTTCCCATAGTGGTGAACATGCATGCCAAGTTTCAATACAATTGATCCATCAACCTCCAAGAAAATCTCTGGACAAAATTCAGACTGATGAGGCAAATTATTCTAAGTCATAACAGGGCATAACTCTGGCAAAAATAGTCTCACTGGAATTATAATCGCACACGAACAGGTTCCCATGGCGGTGAACAAGCATGCCAAATTTCAATATAATTGATCCATAAACCTCCAAGAAAATCTCTGGACAAAATTCAGACTGATGAGGCAAATTATTCTAAATCGAAAAGGGGCATAACTCTGGCAAAAATAGACACACCAGAACTATAATCACACATGCACAAGTTCCCATAGTGGTGAACATGCATACCAAGTATCGAAAGGAATGGCCCTCAAATAGCTGAGAAAATCTCCGGACAAAAAAAATGGGCAGCCCGAAGATGGACTCCGGACGGACAACCCATGTACATAATACAACTGTTTTTTTTCAACCGGGATAATAAAAACTAAGTTTACCTTATAGGCTGCTGAATCTATCACTGTGAACACTTCACTCCTACCCACTGAGTACACACTCAACTTCCACACCAGTTTATCTATGATATTATAGAACTTCAACACTTGTTTTCTACTGTACTTCAGTACTATGAACATACTCAGCGGTGGAACTGTAAAAAAGAAATTCTATATTAACCTAAAGTGTGTTTGCATGGTATTGGTGGCCATACAGCATCAAAAGGTATTCAAAATGCCTTGCCTTTGGAAAGGGCTTTTTATACCACACGTAGTTATCCTGGAAACTTGAAGTAACAAACTGACCTACGAGTTATATCGCCCTGAAAGACTTTGCTTCCGCATTGATGATTTGTGTGGGCAATTGTGCGAGGTAGATATCAATGTTATGTACGCTTGTCGGCTGTTACGTTGAGCACAACTTTCATCCAAGTCTGAACACTTCTTGGACAGTGATGCTGTTTCATTGTACAACAAGAAAGTGGCAACAGTGAATACATATTTGGAAGTCGTCCTGTTAGACCAGAGTACAACTGGTGTCAGGTTTTGGTTACACAACGACCAGCTTTATAAAAATGTTATTACTCATTTACCAGATGGTGTTCATCTCAGCCATCAATTTCTATACAGCTGAACCTTGTTAACTGAATACCCACTATGCCAGTGAAATATATTCAACTAACAGGAGTACTGAATTAACCCTTTCCCTAACGAATCGGCCGCATCCTCCCGTGTCATATGCAAATTTAGAAGATGAAAAAAATCATTTAAAACTAGATGAAGTGATTGTGCCCGCACAATACACAGGATTTTCCTTGTATTTTCAGTTCCTGAGCATTTTCGTCTCAAAATTGAGAAGAACACAGAAAAACGGATTTTTGATGAGCCTATCAACATACTGACGGTAGAAGATATAATTGCAAGACCTCTATGCAGTATGCCAGCTCCCAGAGGTCACATCTAATGATATTCTGTACTGACCGCCAAGACTCCATACATTGGAACAACCATAGCCATTCCAAACTGCGCATTATTACAATGTCGACCTCATTAAATGTCAATGAGTGGACGACATTTGCCAGTAAATCCATGTCAGTTGTAATTCCCATTCAGAAGTCCAAAACAACTGCTACCATAAGTGTTTGAATGAAGGTTACTTTTGAAGATTTCCAAATGCTTTTGCATCCGATTCTTATGCGTGGAGGCGGAAACACTACATGATGGGCAGTGATGTCGTGGTTCCTCACGATTGCAGAAGAAATATCTAGAGTTCAGAAATAAAAAACGAGCGCGTAATTGGGTGGGAGTGGGGGTGGTTCGGGTGGGAGCTGACAAATCAGTATGAGGAGTGTTAGTTTATGTCATTTCTTAATAAGTTCTACTTCTCCTTCAATAAACCTGATGGATTTGATTGTACGACCACAACAAGTACAGGCCGAAAGTCAAGATTAAACACTTATGTATACTGTTATCCGCTTTAGAGGAATTCCACCAGGTATTGGTCATATTGCCACAACCCTTCCTGCTGCTTCTTATCTACATGTACGTTGCAGGGTCTTCGGGTAGATGAATAATTCTCAGTTATTTATCTATGCCATGAGCTCTTATAGTGAAAGCCTGAAATTGAAACGCGGTACCAGAAGGCAACTTCCCAGGCTCGAAGTCAGCAGTATTTAAAAATTTGACATGTGTGTGGGGTGAGGGGCATATGTATACCTAAAGCTAATTCAAACTTGGATCCAAAGTCCGTAACATATTAGGCATATCCAAAGTGCATAGCCCCGAGATGTGGGAGGGTATTTGAGGGGGGGGGGGGGGGGGCTCCCCTTCCTGACTTTTTTTTAAATAAGAGGCACTGATAACAATTCTCATTTGAGGCTTGTCATGGCTCTGCGTAATGGCGTGTGACATTTCTAAATCCCGCACTTTCCGGTCTCGGTTCTGGTCTGGTGTTGGGAAATCTCCTTGCCGACTTGAATAATGAGTTCTTTGACAATCATGATATTCTAAAAGTTATATAGGAGGTCATTGGACAATTGTTAGCTTCGTCGGCTGCTGGCTCTGAGTCTATGCCACACTGGTCAGAAATTATTTTCCGACAGAATGTGTAAATTTTCGACAGAGATGTTTATTGGGGTTGCGGTTCGCCACCGTCGCACACCCACCTTTTTTTTTGGGGGGGGGGGGGCAGAGTTTCCCAGTCCTCAATTTGGCTACAGCAACTAATTCCAGGCCTTCGTGGTGCTCTATTACTTTTGGCTTCCATGTCAGAATGTTAGGAAGCAAATGGATAGTTGCAGGTAGGTAATTGTCGGGTTATTTCTTATAATTGGACACCCTTAATGTTTCAATGATTTTTCACTCAAAACGTAAAATGACACTTAACGCCTACACTATACAATCTAAAAGCGCATATTTTTTTGAATATATTACAAATTACAACAAATCATTTGAATTGGTGTTCTATCAGCAAGGACTGATTAAGTAATACTAAATATTTAAAAGAAACGCGAATACCAATGTTTGCGGGTTTTACTGAAAATTTTGATTTCAAATTATGTACAGCGTTCACTGAAGTTGAGGTCGCCGGGTGCAAAATGATCAATGTTTTTCAGACGTGTTTCCTGGCATGGACGAGATGTAGAGTCCAACTAATGGGTGTTTGTGTTGGGTGGGGGTTGGGCAGTCGCGTCTGATAGTTTTACAGGTGGAGGAAGAGCCTCAACATCCAAATTCTGAATTACGGCCACTTTAACCTGTCTCGTAGTACAGTTTCGTCAGATCAAAGTGGCGATCGAAAGAAAGAAGTTTGGTTTTTGATCAAACATTTTCAGTCCCAACCGGACCAAAAAATTTCCAGGTAACAAAAAATATTTGTTTGTCTCAAAATTTACCAAAACGCATAGAAAACCGAAAAAAAAAAATCCGATTTTTGTTCAAAAGTTTCCAAGTCCGAACCGGAGTGGTAGTTCTCCAGCCATCAGAAGCCAAGTGGAATAAAACCCTATTCCCATGGGATGGGGAGGGTTTAAAGAGACCGCGAATGTTGCCATTTCAACCACGGAAGCCTTATACGATTCAAGAACGTTGATTATTCTCATGCCAAAATGAGGGTGTACGGACCGTTGGGAGGCCGAGAGTGTACATTTGGTGACCACCCGAAGCCAAATGCAACAGGATTGTGCTTCCACACTCCGGGGAATCTTTTTATCTATATACGGGCTACAGATTTTCAATCACCACCGCTTTTAACCCACTCCGGTAGCAAAGTATAATGAGGTCATAGTACCTGTCCGAAGACCCGACCAAAAACTTCCAGGTAAAAAAACAATTTTTTTCGTCTCAAACTTGACCAAAACGCGTAGAAAACCAAAAAAAAAAATCCCATTTTTGTTGAAAATTTTCCAAGTCCGAACCGGAGTGGTAGTTTTCCAGCCATCAGAACCCAAGTGAAATAAAATCCTATTCCCGTGAGGTGGGGGAACGGTTTAAAGAGGCGGTGAATGTTGCCATTTCAACCACGGAAGCCTTATATGATTCAAGAACGTCGAGTATTTTCATGCCAAAAAGAGGGTGTTCGCATGGTTGAGAGGCCGAGAGTGTACATTTGGTGACCGCCCGAATCCAAATGCAACAAGGCTGTGCTTCCACACTATGGGGAATCTTCTTGTCTATATACGGGCTACACATTTTTCAATCACCACCGCTTTTAACCCACTCCGGTAGTAAAGTATAATCAGGTCGTAGTAGCTGACCGAAGACCGGACCAAAAACTTCCAGGTGAAGAATATTTTTTTTTCGTTTCAAAATTGACCAAAACGCACAGAAAACCGAAAAAAAATTCCGATTTTTGTTCAAAATTTTTCAAGTCCGAACCGGAGCGGTAGTTCTCCAGCCATCAGAAGCCAAGTGAAATAAAACCCTATTCCCCCGGGGAGGGGAAAGGTTTAAAAAGACCGTGAATGTTGCCATTTCAATCACAGAAACCTTATACGATTCAAGAACGCCGAGTATTCTCATGCCGAAAGGAGGGTGTACGGACCGTTGAGAGGCCGAGAGTGTATTTTGGCGACCTCCCTAAGCCAAACTCAACAAAATTGTGCTTCCAAACTACGGGGAATCTTTTTACCTATATATCGGCTACACATTCTCAATCACCGCCGCTTTTAACCCACTCCGGTAGTACAGTATAATTAGGTCAAAGTACCAGTCTGAAGACCGATTTTTCGTTTTTTTGGTGTAGTGTAAAAAAAAAAATAAAATTTTTTTCGTCTCAAAATTGAACAAAACACAAAAAATAAAGACAAACATTTCCGGATTTTGGTCGAAAAGTCCGAACCGGAGTGGTAGTTCTCCAGCCATCAGAAGCCAAGTGAAATAAAACCTTATTCCCATGGGGTGGGGAAAGGTTAAAGGAGACCGTGAATGTTGCCATTTGAATCACGGAAGCCTTATACGAGTCAAGAACGCCGAGTATTCTCATGCCAAAAAGAGGGTGTACGGACCGTTGAGAGGCCGAGAGTGTACTTTTGGCGACCGCCCGAAGGCAAACGCAACAAAATTGTGCTTCCAAACTATGGGGAATCTTTTTACCTATATATGCGCTACACATTCGCAATCATCACCGCTTTTAACCCACTCCGGTAGTGCAGTATAATTAGGTCAAAGTACCAGTCTGAAGACCAATTTTCGTTTTTTGGTGGTGTAGTGTAAAAAAAAAAAAAAAATTTTTTTTTCGTCTCAAAATTGAACAAAACACATAAAAAACAAAAACAAAAATTTCCGAATTTTGGTCGAAAATTTCGGAAGTCCGAACCGGACCGAAAATTTTCAGTGTAGAAAAAAAATGTTTTTTCGTCTCAAAATTGAACAAAACGCATAAAAAACGGAAAAAAAAATTTCGATTTTTTGCCCGCCATTTTGGATTGACGAAAAATCGAAACGAAATTCTTTCGATTTTTTTTATAAAGCGGTATTACTGCCTTCAATTTGGAACTCTTTTAGAGGGCTCATTATATTTAAATCTCGATATTTCAATCCAAAATGGCCGATTTTTTAGATAACTTTCCGTTTTGTGAAAAATTTTGGCAGAAAACATAAAAAATGGAAAAAAATACTGATTATATTTGTTTTAGACAAGAGTAATTCTGACAAGTCTGTCAAAAAATTAAGTCGATAGCTTTTTTCTTTCATGAGATATTGGCCTACGAAGCTTTGGGCGTTTTTGCCCATCAAGAAACATTTTCCCCCAAATACTGATGGTTTTATTTATTAGGACTCATGGCCGTCATTTGTAGTTTTTATTTATGAGAAATAATGAATCTAGACATAATAAAGTAAAAAAAAAAACAAGAAATTTTTTTTCAATTTTTGGTCACAGTGTCCCGAAGCCATGTTTGACTGCTAGCGGAAGCCAAATTAAGAACAACTCCATTTCCAAAAGATGATAACTGTTCATGTACACTGTGACTTCAACATTTCTACCCTTAGAAGCTTTCAAATCGTCCCACTTGTTGAGTACTGTGACGGCAAAGTAGCCCGGTGGAAACAAAAAATTCCGACTTTTGGTCGAAAATTTTTAAGTCGAAACCGAAAATTTTTCTGGTGCAAAAAATTTTTTTTTTTCGTCTCCAAATGGCCTGAAACACATAACCGAAAATAAAAATTCGATTTTTCGGCCGCCATTTTGGATTACTTAAAAATCGAAACGAAATTCTTTCGATTTTTTTTATAAAGCGGTATTACTTCCTTCAATTTGGAACCCTTTTAGAGGGCTCATTATATTTAAATCTCGATATTTCAATCCAAAATGGCCGATTTTTGAGATAACTTTCTGTTTTGTGAAAAATTTTGGCAGAAAACATAAAAAATGGAAAAAAATACCGATTATATTTGTTTTAGACAAGAGTAACTCTGACAAGTCTGTCAAAAAATTAAATCGATAGCTTTTTTCTTTCATGAGATATTGGCCTACGAAGCTTTGGGCGTTTTTGGGCGTTTTTGCCCACCAAGAAACATTTTTCCCCAAATACTGATGGTTTTATTTATTAGAACTCATGGCCGTCATTGATCGTGCAAAGTTTGAAAAAAATCTTAAAGACCGTTTTCGAGAAAACTCTTTCCCCGATGTGTTGGAAAAACAAAAAACAAAAAAAAAAAAAAAAAAAAAAAAAGAATAATAATCTTGGCAATAACAAATAGATTTTCCTTTCAGGAAAATCCAAATAAATTTAAAAAAATGAAACCATATTATGTGACCCCTCATTGGAACATGCTCAATGAGCTTGTTCCAATGAGGGGTCACTGGGTCACATGATATGATTTCGTTGAAATTTTTGAAAACTTTGAAAAAATAATATTTAAAATAACAAATTTTGATATCATCTGCATTAGGTAAAGGGTTAACAAGAATATGACTATTTTCTTGAAATTCTGTGATTAAAAAGGTATTTATTCTATTGTAGCTATCTTCAATATGCTGAGGCCAGATAGGTCTTTAACCATAAGAAGTCAATAGTTGTCAGAGTATTTTTTCGATAGATTACAATATTTTTTATTCAGTTAACAGGAGTTTACTCTAATAGATGCAATTTGTATTGAAGATAAGGAAAATGGTTTTGTATTTGAGAATTATATTCAATTAACAGGGTTATTCAGTAAAGAGACATTCAATTAGAGCTCAGCTGTATCACATTGCATGATATGACATAACTCTTGAAATTCCATGATTTTTTCCAAAATCTCAACTACATTTTGTAATTTTCAGTTACTTTTCAAGGCCTGAATAAATAACTTTAAAATTCTTGGAGTTTTCCAGGATTCCATTACTGGAATAAGCCCTGTAGTCTAGAATATCTCTTTTTACCTTTTGACTTTCAAAATGCTGTAATGCAATACTGTCTGTTGCAGAGGACTCTCGATGCTGTTTCCAACAGTGAACCAAATATCAGATGTTCATAAGTTGAACCCTTTACCAAATGTAATGGTCATAACAGGACAACAAAAACTGGCATTAAAATTTTATTCTGGTTTTAATTGGCTGTATCTCAAAAGGTCGAAAAATGAAAAACTGTATAGGTGTTTTTACACAAGAGAACAATAAACTTAAGGCTATAGTCTATATCTAAGGGTCTATAACTGTGGGGAATAACTATGGGTGTCTATTGTGTAATTCTCACTGTCATTTTAATGATTGGTAAAGCTCGAGAAGCGTGTCTTTGTTTGCTCTCCAATTTTTACCTCTGATTATCTGCAGAAAATTGATATTGATACCATTGACTTGTATGTATATACAGTACATGGAGAATGCATTATCTAAATCACCTGCAGAGTGGCCATTCCACCCAAGCAATAATTGCACATTTGTTGCAAAGCATAACAAGCATAAGCAAGTTCCAGCCAATGGACCTGGAGGTCCATTGGCTGAAACATTCCTTGTATTTTTTGTCCACGTGTACAGAATTTGAAAGCGATACTTTGAGTGATAACTCTACTATAATTACTATCAAAACAAACTTACCAGGGTGTGAATTTTAGTTTTTCGACATTTTGAGAACACACTGTTATAATTTTCCCTCAAAAACATTGCTCATGAACTCCGATTGGAATAAAGACAGTGAGCTCACACTAATGCAGGGTCATAAGACATGTTTTTAAGGCAAAAAATGAAAAGGAAATTTCAGTTATTCAAGAGAGTTTTTTTTTTGCAAAGTGTTGTCTTCTATTTGTGTAAGGTAAAGGGTTTATAGGCAAAAAATGAAAATGAAGAAATTTCAGTTATTCAAGAGGGTTTTTTTTTTTTAGCAAAGTGTTGTCTTCTATTTGTGTAAGGTAAAGGGTTTATAAAGGAAAGTCAGGAATGATCTGTTATATACTAGACTGATACTGAAACAAGCCTGGAAATAAGCAGTCTGACATTTACAGAATGAGGTCCCCAGAGGGTAAATTTGATGATGCAATCCCATGTAGTGGGCCAATTTATCCTCTGGGCACCTCTTTCTGTTTAGTTTTGAGACCCTGATTCAGATTGAGGTTCACAGAGGGTGAATTTAGTGATGCTACCCTGCTGTGCAGGGTAGCATCACTAAATTCACCCTCTGGGGCCCTCATTTTGCAGATGACAGTCTGCTTATTTTCTGGCTTGTTAACTGAAACAGTTGAAAAATTCAAATTCCTTCAAACCTCTCATTTATACATGAATAGTGGAACCCTGTTAATTGAATAGTCACTTTGCCAGTGAAAATTATTTAATTAACAGGAGCATTTAATTAACAGGAATATGGTCACTATCCTTTATTCTAAATAAAAACTGAGCATTTTAATCTATTACATCTTGTTTGACAAAGTTAATGGAGCTCTGTCAAACAAGATATAATAGATTAAATGCCTGTATTGGTTGTACTGAAGCCAAATAGGTCTATAAACAAGGGAAATTTGTTGATTATCAGGGTAATTTCTTGACATATTGATTCTATAACCCATGTGCAATTAACAGATTAAATTTGTAAAGAAGGTATGGTAAATGGTTTTGTGTTTGTAAGTTATATTCAATTAACAAGGTTATTCAATTACAATTAAGTGGGCTCCAATGTATATGGAAAACTGCATATTTACTAAATCAGCCCTTTACCTTACAAATCGGTCATGTCCGCCCATGTAAGATGTAAATTCAGCAGTTGAAAAAATATTATTTAAAAATAAACTTCAACAAAACCACATCATGTGACCCCTCATTGGAACGAGCTCGTTGAGTTCATTCCCATGAGAGATCACATGGTATTGTTTTGTCGAAATTTGTTCTTAAATTGAAAATGAAAGTGTTAATGACACTGCAGCTCAACTTGTCCAAGAAGGGACTGAACTAAATAGAAAGATCCAGTTATGCCATGTCACTCACTCCACTCACTCAAGTTTCTACAGAAAAGACATCATACCAAAGCTGCAAATGAAATCTGAAAAAATATCGGGTGAGGGATAGGGCTGCTGGTGTACTAATGGAATTGTTGACAATTTATATGTCAAATCCAAGATGGCTGGTGGCAGCTATCTTTTTCAAATGCAAAAAAATTTGATAACTCCCATCTGAACATCATACCAAAGTTATATATAAAATTTGAAAAAAGAATAGGTGAAGGGTCTGCTAATGGAATTGTTGACAATTTATATGTCAAAACCAAGATGGCCACTGCCGACCATGTTTTTCAACAAAGTTCAGAAAAATTTGGGTGAGAGATGCAGCCTACAGGGTGTGCCAATAGAATTGTTGATGATTTATATGTTAAATCTAAGGTGGCCACTGGCGGAAAAATTTGATAACTCCCATCTAGACTTACCCCAAAGCCACATATCAAATTTGGGACTGATCGGGTGAGAGCCATGGCCTGTAGGGAGAGCTAAAGGAATTGTTGAACAATTTATATCCAAAACCAAGATTGCCACTGCGGCCATGTTTTAAATTAAAAAACAAAATCGATAGCTCCCATCTACATGTTGCTCCAAAGCCACATATGAAATCTGGGACTGATCGGGTGAGAGCCACAGCCTGTAGGCTGTGTTAAAGGAATTGTTGGACAATTTATATCCAAATCCAAGATGGCTGCAGGCAGCCATGTTTTTCAACAAAATTCGGAAAAATTCAATAGCTCGCATCTAGATATCACACCAAAGCTACATATGAAATTTGAAAGAGATTGGGTTAGAGATGCGGACTCTAGAGCGTGCTAATGGAATTGTTGACAATTTAGAGGCCAAACCTAAGATGGCAATGGCAGCCTTGTTTTTCAACAAATTTCGAAAAAAATCTATAGCTCCCATCTAGACATTGCCCCAAAGCTACATATGAAATTTGGGAGAGATCGGGTGAGAGCTGCAACCTGTAGGGTGTGCTAAAGGAAGTGTTGGACAATTTATATCCAAATCCAAGATGGCCACTAGCAGCTATGCTTTCCAACGAAATTAGAAATGAAAGTGTCAATGACACTGTAGCTCAATTTGACAAACTTGAACTTGGTAAGTTATAAGTGAAATGGCAAAATTGAAGATCACTGGTACCAATGTTATTTGGTGAAATTTAAACATAACAGCATTGTGTGTGCACAACGTCAGAGTAATCCATGAATTTTTAAATGTAAACTGTAAGGCTGGCTAAAGGAAGAATGTTGAAACACAAATGCAGTAAGTTCAGAGGTTATTGTAAATGGCAACTTTTTTCACAGAAACGAATGCTAACCAACAGCTCTTATCTAGAGCCTAATGAGCACACCAAGTTCAAAAACAATCCTAAGATAAATGTGCCCTGTAGGGCATGTCAAAGAAGAATGTTGATGCACAAATGCAATAAATTCAAAGATTGTTGCTAACAGCAACAGTTTTTGATGGAAATGAAAAGAAAATCAATAGCTCCTATCTTTGTCACCCTGCATAAGCATACAAAGTTTCAAAACAACCTGATAATGAATGTGTCCTCTTAGGCATGCCAAAGGAAGATGTTAGTGCACAAATGCACTAAGTTTGAAGATCATTGCTTGTGGCAATGTTTTTTTTTTCTTTTTTATGGAAATTCATAAATATACCCCCTCAGAGAGTGCAAAAGGGATAAGTTGTTGCACAAATGCAGTAAGTTCAAAGGCTGGTGATAACGACAATAATTTTTTATGGAAATGGAAAAAAAATCAATAGCTCACATCTAGAGGTCACCCTGAAAACACATACCCAGTTTCAAAGTGATCCGATCAAAAATGTGCCCTGAAGAGTGTATCAAAGGGAAAATATTGAGGACTGACTAAAGTAAGTTCAAAGGTCAGCAGCAACATTTTTCGACAGAAATGGAAGAAAATCGATAGCTCCCATATAGATGTCACCCCACACAAGCACACCAAGTTTCCAAGCAATCCAATCATATATGTGCAATGCAGGGTGTGTCAAAGGGAAATATTGATGCTTAACTGCACTACTTAAACTAAGTTCATCAAAGGTCATTGGCAACGGCAACTATTTTTGATGGAAATGGAAGAAAATCGATAGCTCCCATCTAGAGGTCCCCCCCAAACAAGCATACCAAGTTTCAAAGCGATCCAGTCAAAAATATGCACTGCACGGTGAATCAAAGGGAAATATTAATGTATAACTGCACTGAGTTCATCAAAGGTCGTTGCAAACGGCAACAAGGGAAATAGTGATGTATAACTGCACTAAGTGCATCGAAGGTCATTTTTTGATGGAAATCGAAGAAAAGCATACCAAGTTTCAAAGCGATCCAGTCCAAAATGTGCACTGCAGAGTGTGCCAAAGGGAAATATTCATGCATAACTCCACTAAGTTCATCGAAGGTCATTGCCAGTGGCAACATTTTTTGACAGAAATTGAAGAAAATCGATAGCTCCCATCTAGAGGTAACCCCAAACAAGCATACCAAGTTTCAAACTGATCTGATCATGAATGTGCCCTGTAGGGTGTGCCAACAGAATATATTGATACCTGACTAAACTAGGTTCAATGGTTGTTGCCAGCGGCAACATTTTTTGATGGAAATGGAAGAAAATCAATAGCTCCCATCTAGAGGTCACCCCAAACAAGCAGACCTGGATTCAAAGCAATATGATGATAAATGTGCCAAAGGGAAATATTGAGGTCTGACTAAACTTCAAAGAACGTTGCCAGCGGCAACATTTTTTGACGGAAATAGAAGAAAATCGATAGCTCCCGTCTGGAGATCACCCCAAACAAGGATTCCAAGTTTCAAAAGCTATCTGATCATAAATGCGACCTGTGCGGTGTGCCAAATAAAATTGTGGATGTATGTATGAACGCCCGCCTGTACGGACGTACACCGATGAACGAGAAGTGATGGCAATAGGTCAGCTTGACTTTGTCAAGTTGAGCTAAAAAATTGATAGCTCCCATCTAGACATTGGTCCAAAGCCATATATGAAATTTGGAACTGATCGAGTAAGAGCTGTGGTCTGTAGGGTGTACTGAAGGAATTGTGGCCATCAGACATATGGACGGCATGACGTACGGATGGACGTATGGATGGACAACTGAAGACAACCCATCCCAATAGTTCATACTTGATGTCAAGTTGAGCTAAAAATGATATTTGAAAAAATATATTTTGATATCGTCTGTGTTGGGTAAAGGGTTAAATTATATAGTTCAAGGATCAGACATAATATTATGTGTGAAACACTTACCATCACTCCAGTCATGAGTCGGTATGGCCCCCAAAAATTCTCTCACATCTTTGACTAAATATAACCAGGATGTTAAATATAAATTTAGATGTGTCTCTGCACTTATAAAACAAATTTTTTCTTGAGCATATTTCTTCAAATCCTGCAAAATAATAAAAAGAATTGCTATACCAGTACTTGTCCCAAAACTGCTGATAGACTGGACTATTTTGGGTCCAAATCTTTTTTATCATTCCAATTACTTACAATGAAAGGAGAAAGAGGAAAGCTGGATACCCATCTCTCTGACTGAGAAAGAAAAAAATACTTTGAATATTTGCCTGAGGCCGAAGTAAAAATAAACTAGACTGAAGCATGCCTCCACACAGCACATGGACACAGGAGGTTGAAGAGCAAACTGTGATTTGTTACTTGTCCATGAGCTATTTCTGTAAGACACATATGATGCCCCTGTAAAGTGTGAAATTCTACAATAAATTAACCAAGTTCAACAACCTGTAATTTTTTTAAATATTGAAGCAAATCAAAATCCTGACAATATGCACACCTCTGGTATATGTAAAAACATCCTGTGAAATAAAAAAAGTCCCAGCTTGAGAACTGTGAGAGGAATTAGCCGGACAAACAATATACCCTAGATGTGGATGGATGAATGAACAGCAGACAGACTGATGGACAGAGGTAAAACATAATGCCCCTTGACTATTCGTCGCAGGACATAAAAAAAAGCCAAATTTGGGTCATATTCTAAAAGGTTTTAATATTCTGATTCAAACAGCTGATTCAAACTGAAAATTTTATGCATTTATCATTTTTTTTGCCATCACAGTTAATAAAAAAAAATTGCCCACATTTTCCATTAAATATTAACTAGAGGCTCTAAAGAGCCTGTAATCGCTCACCTGGAACTACATATACAAATGGTAACTATGAGCTGCAATTGTGGCCATGTTTGCAACATTACATGAGGATCATTGGTAGAAGGTGTCCCAGTCCTCAATCATGTGAAGTTTCAAAACATCTGACCTTGTAGTTTCAGAGGGGAATATGTTTGCAAAATCCATCAAACAGAATCAGAGAATGTCTCTGGTGGCCATCCCCTGAAGAACGCAATTGTAATGGAAATCTTGCACTTGACTTCCCACGTTGATCCCCATACTAAAAGAAGCCTAAATCAGACAATCTTGCTTTTTTCATTTTCGTACTCTCTTTTGACGAAGAGCTCCCTCCACTCAATGACTACCTTCAACCAAGTTTGTACACCTGTGTTCCAATTCATCTATCCAACGAGAGAGTTCCAATTCGTCTATTCAATGAGCATTCAAAATTATTGTTCTTGCACTCTTGTTCATGTGTTGCAGGCAGTTACCAAAAAAAGAATGTCTCTGGTGGCCATCCCCCTTTGTAGAGGGCCTCCTATAGACCATTCCTGCCAAGTTTGGTTCACGTCGGCTCAGTAGTTCCAGAGAGATGAAAATGTGATTTCCCGTAGGGTTTCTATAGTAACTATAAGCTGCAATTGTGGCCATGTTTACAATACGATCAACATTAAATGAGGAACGCTGGTAGAGGGTGTCCCAGTCATTAATCATGCAAAGTTTCAAAACATTTGGCCCTGTGGTTTCAGAGGAGAAGGTTTTTCAAAATCCACCAATCAGAATAAAAAAATTCTTCTGGCAGCCATGTTTTTCAATGTACGGTAACAAAATGAGTAGCATTTGTAGAGGACCTCCCACAGACTATCCCTGCCAGGTTTGGTCCACATCAGCTAAGTAATTCCCGGAGAAGAAGATGAAAATGTGATTTCCCATAGGGTTTCTATAGTAACTATAAGCCACAATTACAGCCATGTTTGCAACCCTATCAACATTAAATGACGATTGTTGGTAGAGGGTGTCTTAGTCATCAACCATGCAAAGTTTCAAAACATTTGGCCCTGTGGTTTCAGAGGAGAAGATTTTTCAAATCCACCAAGCAGAATCAAAAAATGCTTCTGGCAGTCATGAGGCATGGTAACAAAAATGAGGAGCATTTGTAGAAGACCTCCCATAGACAATTCCTGCCAGGTTTGGTTCAGTTTCCATAGTAACTATAAGCCACAATTACTGCCATGTTTACATCCTGATCAACATTAAATGAGGATCGTTGGTAGAGGGGGGCCCAGTCATCATTTATGTGAAGTATCAAAACATTTGTCCTGGCAGTTTCAGAGGAAAAGATTTTTGAAAATCCACCAACCAGAATCACAAGAATGCCTCTGGTGGCCATGTTTTTCAACCCATGGGAACAAATGAAGATCGTTTGTAGAGGACCTCCCATAGACCATTCTTGTCAAGTTTGGTTCATGTCGGCTTAGTAGTTCCAGAGAAGAAGATGAAAATGTGATTTCCCATAGGGTTTCTATAGTAATTATAAGCCACAATTACGGCCATGTTTACAACCTGATCAACATTAAATGAGGATCATTAGTAGAGGGGGTCCCAGTCATCATTTATGTGAAGTATCAAAACATTTGGCCTGGCAGCTTCAGAGGAGAAGATTTTTGCAAATCCACCAACCAGAATCAAAGAATGCCTCTGGCGCCCATGTTTTTCAACCCACGAGAACAAAACGAGGATCGTTTGTAGAGAAGCTCCCATAAACCATTCCTGTCAAGTTTGGTTCACACCTGCTCAGTAGTTCCAGAGAAGAAGATGAAAATGTGATTTCCCACAGAGTTTCTATAGTAACTATAAGCTACAATTGAAGCCATGTTTGCAACCCGATCAAAATTACATGAGAATCGTTGGTAGAGAGGGTCCCAGTCATCAACCACGCAAAGTTTCAAAACATTTGGCTCTGTGGTTTCAGAGGAGAAGATTTTTCAAAATCCACCAATCAGAATCAAAGAATGCCTCTGGTGGCCATGTTTTCAAACCCATGGGAACAAAATGAGGATCATTTGTAGAGGACCTCCCATAGACTATCCCTGCCAGGTTTGTTCACGTCGGCTCAGTAGTTCCAGAGAAGAAGATGAAAATGTGATTTCTCATAGGGTTTCTATAGTAACTATAAGCCGCAATTGCGGCCATGTGTGTAACCCGATCAACACTAAATGAGGATTGTTGGTAGAGGGGTTCCCAGTCATCATTTATTTGAAGTTTCAAAACATTTGTCCTGGCGGTTTCAGAGGAGATGATTTTTCAAAATCCACCAACCAGAATCAAAGAATGCCTCTGGAAGCCATGTTTTTCATCTGACGGGAACAAAATGAGGATCGTTTGTAGCGGATCTCCCATAGACCATTCCTGACAAGTTTGGTTCACACCGGCTCAGTGGTTACAGAGAAGATGATGAAAATGTGAAAAGTTTACGGACGCCGGACACCAAGTAATGTGAAAAGCTCACATGGCCTTTTAGGCCAGGTGAGCTAAAAATGAAAGCTTTATTCTTCCTTATACAACACACTCAAATGATGTTTCTTTGAATGAACTTAGTGCACTAGCATGAATAGTTATAAAATAAGTTTTTGAAGAAAAATCTCTGGAACTGCACTGTAATAATAATAATAACAGTTTGGCCAGCCGCTGATTTGTCACGGTTCTAGGATGAGAAGGCCTTGGTTACCCCTGTACTCCCAACTGTCTCCCTATTCCCATGCTTCTCCTCTCCTCCCAACACCTGGAGATGAACTGCTTGATCCCATTCTTTCCAATCTCTCCGATTAGCATATTAACCCTCTCCTTTGAGTCTCCCCTAATCACATGTCCTTCATTCTCCCACTCCACTTCCCCATTATACTCCCAGTGAATCTTATTCTTTTAGACTGGTACTTTGGGCATTCTAGAAGAAAGTCTTCCAGGGTCTCCACCATGCCCAAATTACACATCTGGCACTCTTTTTCACTGTTTTTCCCAATTTTTCCCCTCAGCTCCAGGGATCGCGACCTCAGCTTGAACAACAGTGACCCACCCAAAGGTGCCATCAAGGTACTCTTCAAAACCTGGCTTCTCTTTATCACGCAGGCCATCCAAAGACCTCTTTGATTTGACCCACTCTCGCCAATTACGGTTACAATCCTCCATGACCCTTTCTCTGATGATTTTTTTGCCTTGGTTTGCCCCAACGTCCAGGTCCGAGATCTCCAATGAGTAGTTCTCTACTAGCTCCCTCACTTGGACCATCCACCCCATCTTGATATTTGAGTTGATAATTCTCAGGAACATTACTTTACACCATCGGCTGTCGGGGAGATTTACCAAATAATTAAGATAACCGAGTTGCAACAGGTGTATCCTGTCCTTGATCCTCATCCACCCAAGCTCACCCGATTGCTTCTAGCACTGCGGCATTACTCGACCCCGTTATCCATCAGCTTGCATCGTTCTGCAGGATTTCCAAGCTCTTTATGGCCGTCTGGTTTAGGGGTACCACTTCCGCACCGTATGTTATACTTGGCAAACCCACCATTTCCCAAATGGTTTTCCCCACGAAAACCTTATTGAAACTGTTTCTCCCTATAAGTTTCATTTGGTTAAGGATTCGCTTCCCCTTCAGAATCAATTTATTTGTGTGGTTTCGGTAGATGCCTCTTCCTGTAATGTTTATATTTACCCCCAAATACTCGTAATCACCTGTCTCTCCTACACTCAGAAGTTTGCTGCTGCCTTCCGGAATGCAGAACTCACCCACTCTCCACCTTCAAGTGGGGTCCACTTTGCGGCCCACAGGTATAACTTTGCTCTTGCTTTCATTAAGTTCGAGTCTCCATTTGCTCCCATATTTCCCAACAACTCCCAGCATTTTCGTTAGCCCCTCTTCACTTTCTGACTCTAACACCATATCGTCTGCAAAAAATAGCCCTGGGATCTTCAAGTCCCCAACTGCTACCCCCTCGTCGCTATGCAGGAGTTCATCTCCTAAACTTCTGATGTACAATGCAAACAGAATTGGCGAAAGGATACACCCCTGTTTTAGGCCTATCTCCATAGGTACACGTTTTGTTGTAATGTTTCCCAGGCTAAGTTCACTCAGTACGTCTTTATATAATACTTTCGTAATTCCAACAAACTCGCCTCCTAAGCCCAGAGCCACCAGCTTGTGCCACATACCCTCCCTCCAAACTCTATCATATGCCTTTTTGACATCCAAAAGGGCCATAAACATCTTTTTCTTTTTTGCTTTCGCGGATTCTATAATATGGGATAGCGTGAAAAGATGGTCAGTAACTCTCCTTCCCTTCCTGAAGCCATTCTGGATTTCTCCCAAAAAACCCTTCTCATCAATCACCTATCTAGTCTCCCATACAGGACTTTACAGAAAACTTTTCCAATGTTGCTACTGAAAGAGATCCCTTGATAGTTATCCAAAACGTCTTTTTCCCCCTTTTTGTGAATAAATGTCACTTTGCTTTCTCTCCACTCCTTTGGGACCTCTTGATTTTCTATGACTAGATTGAATAGTGCAGTTAGGCTTTCCACGAATTCCTCTCCCCCTTTTTTGATAAACTTGTTAGGAATTTCATCCACTACTCCCGCTTTTCCATCCCTTAATTTTGAGATCACCTGTCGCACCTCCTCCATTTTAATTTCGCTGCACACGAAGTTCGATAGGTTTTCCTTGACCTGATTCGAACACTCAGGTGGGCTCCCCATGCCCCATCGCTTATCGTTTACCTTTTCTCAGTGCTTGACTAGTTCTGATATGACTTGCTCGTCTGTAACTCTGCCATCTACTTTAATACTCTGTAGGTTACTTCCTTTGTTACGTTTATTCACCCATTTCTAAAATATGTTCGAACTCGCCCCCCCACTGTCGTTCGTATCGTCCTAATAAGACTGCTATTTCGCACTCTCCGATTATCGTCTTTAATCTTATTTACTTTATTTCGTGCTTGTTGGTATTCTTCCTTTGCTACTTGTAATGGTCTTACAAGTTGGAAAAAAAAAAATGTAAAGAATAAATATTTACCATTTGACATAGCCATTTCTGTGTTGTTTTGTCATTCTGAATTTGATTTATCATTAAATACTATTTAGTAACACCTTCTGTTGATTTAATTGCTCCTTTTCAAAACACAAGTCTGTAATTGCCATATTAACTATAAAATGTTTGCAGTCCACCTTACAAACATTTTTGTGAATCCATCTTATGAGACAACATCATAGTAAGCAATTTAGTGATTGCATTTTTGAAATGAGTAATTACGACAAAATTTGGAATTACTTTGTTTGGTAAGCTTATGTAAACAATCACATCTTAATGTATGAAGCATATCAGAAACGATAGCCTTTTAACACTTTACCCAACAAAACGTCCAAAATTGGCCAGTGCTTGTCTCAAAAACAACTTATGAGTTACGACACCTCTTTGGAATGAAATCTTTGAGCGAGTTCTAATGAGGAGTTATAATCTGTATTTTTGACACCAAAAACAAAAACCAGAGGCTCAAGTGAGCCTAACACGCCTGGCTCAAGTTATCAAAAGAGATGAGTGTATCAGTAACTGACTGGCACATGGAGCCCAAATATTAACTAGGGACTCGATTGAACAAACTTGAATCTGACACCCCTAGAGATGTCACACCCCCAATATGAAAAGATTGTAACTGATGGATCCGAAGAAGAAGATTTTTCAAGAAATTTTCTCACAAAATTTTCTCACATGGCACTGAGTTAAACTATGGGCCCCAATAAAGAGCCCAAATATTAACCCAAGGGCCAAATTTGAACAAACTTGAATCTGACTCCCCTAGAAATGTTGTATTCCAAATAAGAAAATATTCTGACTGATGGGTGTGAAAAAGAAGATTTTTAAAGAAATTCCCTCATATGGTGCTATATTACAATTCGGGCTCCCATAGGGAGCATAAATATTAACCCAGGGACTTGATTTGAACAAACTTGAATCTAACCCACATTGAGATGTTATGTCCAAATATCAAAAGAATCTGACTGGTGTATCTGAAGAAGATTTTTAAAGATTATTCTGCATACTGCACTAAATTAAAATATGGACTCCCATGGAGAGCCCAAATATTGACCCAGGGACTTTATTTGTACTGACTTGAATCTGACCCCACTAGAGATGTTGTATACCAAATATGAAAAGATTCTGACTAGTAGATCTGAAGAAGAAGATTTTAAAAGACATTTTGCACTAAGTTCAACTTTGGGCTCCAATAAAGAACCCAAATATCAATCCAGGGATCCGATTTGAACAAATATGAATCTGACCTCCCTAGAGATGTCGTATACCAAATATCAAAAGAATCTGACTAGTGGATCTGAAGAAGAAGATTTTTAAAGATTATTCCCCATATTGCACCAAGTTAATATTCAGGCTTCCATAAGAAGACCAAATATTAACCCAGGGACTCAATTTTAACAAACTTCAATCTGACCCCTGTAGAGATGCTGTATACCAAGTATCAAAGAATCTGACTGTATAATCTGAAGAAGATGATTTTTAAAACTTATTCCTCATAGCGCCATAAGTTAATTCTTTGGGCTCTTCTGTTCAGCCCAAATATGAACCGAGGGGGTCGAATTGAACACACTTGTATTTGACCATCCTATGGATGCTGTAAACCATATATTAAAAGATTCTGATCAGCGGTTCTGAAGAAAATTCTTTTTTCAATTTTTGCAAATATTCTGACTCAGCATTTTTTCAAATGCCCCTACAGAACACCCTAACACAACCGATGGCCATTTTTGTTTAATCCATTCTACTGGTCAAAAGGATGCTTCATACCAAATAACAGTTCTCTGTTCCATGTAGTTTGGAAAATATGGGGATTTGAATTTTTTTCTATTTTTAGCCCCTTGGGTACCCACGGGGCAACGAAAAAAATTTTCGGGCATCAATCAAGTACTTTGGACCCAATATGCTACAAGCCAAATTTGGTTCAAATCGCCCCATCGGTTCTTGAAACAGAAATTTTAGATGGAGCCCAAAATGGATATGTGCCCACAGAGAGCCCAAATATTGATCTACCAACTTCTCTTGAACAAACTTTAATCTTCAACACCAAAGAGGCAATCTCTCTGGTGGTTCATGAGAAGAAGATTTAGGCTTTGGCACCATTGCCCAGAGCCCGAAGAAGGCAGCCACTCCATTTGAACAAAATAGAAAGAGTATACCCCAGGGACGGTATGTGCAATATGTGTTTGAATTTGGCTGAATGGCTGTGGAGAAGAAGCTAGGTTTGCAAAAGTTAACGGACGACGGACGCGAAGTGATGGCAATACCTTACACTGACTTGCAGTCAGGGGAGCTAAAAAAACAAGAGGCCCCATGGGGCCTGAGGCGCCCATCTGACAATAGTTGTTTAAAGAAGGATTTAATTAACATCTATAGCTAGTTAAAACTACAGAGGAATGAAGTTATTTAATTATTCATAACTCTGTTGTCCATGCCAGATGATTTTCTTCTCGTGCGGGGATGCTACCACAGAAATAATGCCCCGATTTCCAGTAATGCAAAACTTGGGAGTCCAAATATCAACCTACGAACTTAACTTGAACAAACTTGTGTCTGAGCCCTTCCCTTCCACCACCAGGATGCTGTATACCAAATGTGATAGCAGTCTAACTGGGGGATCTGAAGGAGAAGATTTATAAAGAAATTTCCTCATATTTCACTAAGCTGAAATTCGGGCTACCATAGGGGGCCCAAATATTAACCCAGGGACCCGATTTGAACAAACTTGAATCTCATCCCTTTAGAGATGTTGGATACAAAAAACAAAAGCATTTTGACTGGTGGATCTGGAAAAGATGATTTTTTAAAGAAATTCCCTCATATTGCACTAAGTTATAATTCAGACTCCCATAAAAAGTCCAAATATTAACTCAGGGACTTGATTTGAACAAACTGGAATCTGACCCCCCTAGAGATGTTGTATACCAAATATTAAAACATTCGAAGATATGGTTCTGGAGAAGAAGACTTTTAAAGAAATTCCCTCATATTGCACTAAGTTAACATTCGGGCTCCCATAGGGAGCCCAAATATTAACCTAGGGACCCAATTTGAACAAACTTGAATCTTCCACCCCTAGAGATGTTGTATACAAAATATGAAAGCATTCTGACTAGTGGATCGGAAGAAGAATATTTTTAAAGAAATTCACTCATACTGCACTAAGTTAAAATTTGGGCTCCCAAATATTAACCCAAGCACTCGATTTGAAAAAACTTGAACCCCACCACCACCCCCACCCCCAAAGATGTTGCATACCAAATATCAAAGCATTCTGACTGGTGGATCTGAAGAAGAAGATTTTTAAAGATAATTCCCCATATTGCCCTAAGTTAAAAATTAGGGCTCCCGTATTGAGCCCAAATATGAACCAGGAGGCTTCAATTTAACACACTTGTATCTGACCCACCTATGGTTGCTGTATACCAAATATCAAAAGATTCTCATCAGTGGTTGTGGAGAAACATTTTTTAAAATGCTTTGCTAATATGCTGACTCAGCATTTGTTCGATGCCCCCCCCCCCCCAACCTTTCTCCTCCCCCACCTCGAGAACACCCTAACACAACTTTCACCATTCAATTCTACTGGTCCTAAGGATGATTCATACCAAATAACAGTTCTCTGTTCCGTGTGGTTTGGGAAATATGGCATTTGAAAATATTTCTATTTTTAACTCCTGGGGTTCCCACAGGAAAAAAATTTTTTGTGCATGAATCAAGTACTTATGACTCAATAATAACACATATCAAATTTGGTTTAAGTTGGTCTATCGGTTCAGAAAATAGAAATTTCGGGCAGGGCCAAAAATCATGCCCCTCCCATTACAAAGGCAAATATTGATCCACGAACTTCGTTTGAACAAACTTTAGTCTAATCCTCAAAAGGAAGCACCATGAGAAGAAGATTTTTATAGAATTTTGGCGGATTTTCCCCCACCCCCTCCCTATGAGGCTGGGCAAGTTGATCTGAAAAAAAAAATGTGATGTCAAAACAACCAATCACCTGAAATATAACTAAAATTGGTTCAGCAGTTTAGGAGGGCAGGTGCAAGCACCATGTTCACGGACGACGGACAGTGAGTGATCACTATAGCTCATCCTGACTTTCAGTCAAGTGAGCTAATAATGAAAATTGAATGGTGATTTTTGTGAATAGTGCTGGTCAGTTTTTTACCATTATGTTGGGTAAAGGGTTAATGATGAATGACAGAAAGGTGCTGGAAAACTGTCTCCAAAAGTCACCCTGAACAGAACAAAAAAAACAAATATACTCTCACCTTCAAATATGGTATGAAGCTTTTACTGTTTTCAAGACACATAATTTTATTTGCACCATTTTCCAGAAAAGCCTGTACAATATAACCAGGACCTACAACAGAAATTTGTTTAATATGAGAGTGGTAGCCGAGTGGATAAGTGCATTTGTCTCTCATGCCAGAGGTCCCAAGATTGATCCTTGGTCAGGAAAAGTTCTTGAGGTGTCCGAACACTCTTTGTCAGCATCAATTGTGGAGTTGATGCTGTCAAAGTAAGCGTACCATCTTATTGGTTGGGGACGTAAAATGGTAGTTCTCTGAGAAGAGAGAGACACGTTCATTGCAGGCTAAAGATCCCTTCATTCATAGTATTCGAGAAGAGTGAGGCCACAAAGTTGCCACTATGAAGTTCATCCCACGCACACTGCACCATTGGGCTAACAAGAGGCATTAATATAAGTTGCTTAACTTGTTCGTCAATTTGTTGATACTTTATACCCTTACACAAGTAAGCAATGTCCATTTCTTGGAGAAATAAAGTTCATAGCAATTTGTAGAATTACTGCAAGGAATTCTAATCCCATTTTTCCCCTGCAGATAATTCCAAAACATGACAAACTTTTTGGGGAAGTCTCCCAAAAATTATATCATAAGTTGCAATCAAAACTTGAAGACCATACACTAGGTCAGTGTCACTTATCTGCAGGACCAAGCCAGAAAATAAGCAGAGTGTCATCTGCAAAATGAGGTCCCCAGAGGGTGAATTTAGTGATGCTACCCTGCATAGCAGGGTAGTATCACTACATTTACCCTCTGTGAACCTCAGTCTAAATCAGGGTCTCAAAACTGAACAGAAAGAGGTACCCAGAGGATAAATCGGCCCACTGTATGGGATAGCATCATCAAATTCACCCTCTGAGAAACTCATTCTGCAAATGTCAGATGGCTTATTTTCAGGTTTGTGCAGGACAAAAGGAAGATGTCATACTCAAGTATATCTAATTCACTATACTTTGTATTAGGCTTTTAGTTGTTTTCAGTTTTGAGTCCAACATTTTTAATTAACCTGATATCTGATGGGAACTCAAGAACATGCCTTACTCAAGCTGGACATACATGTAGAGCCCCCATAGTTGTGGTGGCTGAGATTACATTTGAACCCATGGTTAAAATCCAAATTGGGTAACTCTATCTTGAGTTCTCATGACTATTTTTTCACTTGAGATATTTCAGGGGGTTGGGAGGGGGGCTTGTAGCACTCCATTTTTCAAAACACTTGAATCTTAACCTTTTCCTAACAAATTAAAATCCATATTTATATTGACTTGGAGCAATACACAAAAAGTCAACATACAATTTTTGTTAATTTTTCATTTCGTTCTGAAACACAGCACACTGAGTTCATTCCAACACACAACAAAGGAAGAGTTATTACATCAATGGTACTGGTAACTATATATCAGCTTACTATATCAATGCTGTAATCTCATTATGTCCAACTTGGTGAAAAAGGCTCAAGCTATACAAGAATGTTTGATCTTGATAATGCGATTAACATTTTTATCTTACAAATTTGTATCAGCCACAGTAACATCTGTGAGCATGAACAATCATTCGATACAGAATTATTTATTGGGGTTTAATGACACTTTCAACAGCGAGGGTCATCTCAAGTTGGAATTTGATTCTGAAAGAGAATGTTTTTACCTGTACTCATCAAAAACTGATTACACATGTTGAGGTACCTATTTTGATAACAGTAATTACATGATAAATAAATCACTAACTCAGCAAAATAAATTAGTCGAGATTAAGTTTTGCCATGATATTTTTATATAGGCCTACCCTGCATTAAAGTTGAAAAATAAAACAAAGAAACACACAGCGGAAACACTATTATAAACTTTGCAAGTTCCAGCACAAGTGGAATACTGAATGGGAATTAGGCCTAAAAAAAATAAAAAAATCTGTTTCTCAGGCCCTCCCGCATGGTCCCTTTGGCTACCGCATGCTCTCTTTTTATAACCAATTTAAACTTAAAAAAAATAAAAATTAAATGGTTTATGTCTGATATTTTATCCAAGTTAAAAAAATTGATGAATTTGTCCCTTGAGTGCAAGAAGGCTTTGCAATGCTTTAGCATTGCAAAGTCTTCTTGTACTCAAGGGATGAAATACACCACCACCCATGCTATTCTGTAGATTATGAGGCCTAAAACTTGAACCAAGAACATGAACTTTTGATGGCAAAAAGTAATTACTGAAATAAAATATAAAATAAAAAACCGCTCGCCCACGTGCAATTTCACAAATAATGGCCTGAGAAACAGAAGATCTACTTTGTGTAGCCTTACGTCATGCACAGCTCAAGAACATAATACCCTGATGTCATCATGATCCTTATTCATAAAAAATCAATTCATAGATGCTGAATGATTGTCAAAATATATGTGAACAAGTCAAGAAAGGGAGGAATATTGTAAGATAAATTGGTTATTAACACCAAGTGGGTATCCGAGATGGTAAGATAAATTTGTCATCACCACTATGCGTTGATCGAGGAACTTGTATCAAGCCTCGATAGTGTTTCTCTTACGTATCGATACTTGCCCTAAATGGCTCGCCATGAAACCTAATATGAATACCATCTTGGCTTGATACAAGCTACTCGATCAACACATAGTGGTGATGACATATATATATATCTTGTATGACAGAGCAGGGGCGTCTGAACGATTTTCAAAGTGGGGGGCTGGATCGGGCGATGGATGTTCGTGGGTATGAAGGACCGACCATGATTCGGCCTGCCATATGAAAATTTTAAATTCCAGGGTCCCAAAACCCCCATTTCCATGCATCTTTGAGTGGATATTTTGAGATTTTTCAGGAGATGCATATGAAAGATTTCCAACTTTGAGAGCCGTTAAAAAATGTCAGTAAAGCATACAGGTGAGGTCTATTTATCAGCTTTGGTCGTAACGACCAAAGCTGATAAATAGACCTCACCTGTATGCTTTACCAGACATTAACAGCAATTATACTGTCTGTGGATTATCTTGTCTGGGTCTGGATTTAGTACTTGTATGTCTGTAAGATAACGATCTATTTCAGTTAACCAATTTTTAAGACTGTATACATTTTAGCATTTGCTGCCACTTACTGCAAAAAAAGATCCGAAATCCATCAAAACTAAACCAGTACAAGAGATTCATAGCTGGTGAAAATATGGGGGAGGCTCTGGATCCGCCCCTTGTTTCACCAGTCATAGGTTGTGTTAAAATATATGCATAAAAAAAACATGGCCCAACAAAAAAAGTGGGGGGTTCCGCCACCCCTGCAGAGTTCATGTTTAATCGGTCTATAAATATTTGAAATTCAGAGGTTGTTGAGTAATTATTTATTAGATTACAAGAATTGTATTCAATTAACAGAAGACTGAAGAATTATACCCCCACTCCCAAAGAGATTGAGGGCATCCATCCATCCATCTTAGCAGTGAGTGGATGGATTTCAACGAAATTTGGTATGAGGTGAGCCTGTTCTGTTTTACATGTATATGTAAATAACATATCAAATTTGTACTGAGGGTTTGTTAAATGGTTTGATGTTTGGAAGTTATATGCAGTTAACTGGGTTATTCAATAATGAAGTTGGGCCCTGCGAATCACACATTTTTTATTTAAATTGGCCATGTAGCCAAAGTCAGAAGTTGCTGATCAAACTAATAGGAATGCACCAAACACTAGTAAAATACAAAGTTTATAGAATCATGCTTGCTATTTCTGCCTGTCTGTGAGGTCTTGAAATTTGAAAAAGATTTGTTGCTATTTTAAGATGTAAAAACATTATCTTTCTGAATCGAATGATTGCACATGCTCGCATAAATTACTGTGGCTGGTACAAATTTGTATCAGTCTAGACATTTTAGATTGTATTGGGTGGGAGGGAATCAATTACTTGTAAGATAAAACAGAGTAAATGCACAGTTAGGCACTGCAATACATAAAAAAAGGAGCAAATTCCTGTGAATTTAATACTCTTATTAACTGAATATTTCTTATTGGCAAATTGGCTACTCAATTAACATTGTTCTACTACAATGAACATCTATTGCTTCTTTGTTTACTGGGGTTCAACAACACTCCAAATAGCTTGGATCAGATTTTGGACACTTTTATATTATAGATGGAGGAAGATAATTATTAGTTGAAAACCAAAGTGATGTGGCAAATGGGTTGTCAGACATTCTAAATTACCAACCTTTAGCAATGGAGCTTGAGCTTTGAGTCAAACTATGTGTGGCATCAACTAGTCATACATATGTACTTCAACATACTGTGCTTGTGCATATCCACAAAAAAAATGGCAAGGAGTGTCTTGCAGAAGAAAACACTATAAAGTCTTTGTGAATTGATTCAGTAGAGCCCACTTAATTGGACACCTTTTAACTGAATAACCCTGTTAATTGAATATAACTTCAAAGCACAAAACCATATACCATACTTTCAGTACAAAAATATTACCTGTTAATTGCATATAGATGAGAGAACAAGCTCCTGTTAATAACAAGAAAATCAGTAAAACTGATGGATGCTCCCCGACAGTCAACTTAGTTAACAAGCAGATTCGTAAAATTTGGCACATGTCTTTGAAATGCAAGGGCCATACCTCTGGTGAAAAATATGCAGAGCATTTTTTTATAACATGTGCAGGAGCAGCTTGTCACAAGGATCCTTCATCCCCAATTTCATTGAAATCCATCCACTCACTGCTGAGATATCACTGTGGATAGATGGACAGATTGACAGAAGAGATGGATGAATGAATGGACAGATGGACAGGATGGATGGACAGATAGACAGACAGGCAGATGGCCAAAGCAGCCTTTTTATAACATATGCAGGAGTGGCTTGCCTCAAGGATCCCTTGTACCAAATTTAATTGATTTCCATCCACTCACTGCTGAGATATTGCTGCAGACGGAAATAAGGTCTGTAACCATAACTCTGGTGATAAATAAGCGGGGAACCCTTTTATAACGTTGCAGGAGCGGCTTTTCACAAGGATCCCTCATACTAAATTTCACTGAAATCCATCCACATGTTGCTGAGATATCGCTGTGGACTGACAGGGGAACAGGTGGATGGATGGACAGAGTGATGGATGCTCAATCAAGAGTACTTGCCTGAATCTATCAATATAAGCATACTATCTTTATTTTCTCTATTTTGCTGAATAGTTTTGGCAATCTGATCTGAAACAAAAGCAAACTGACTATGAGTGAGATATAGTAAATTTCAACTGTCCATGCTATTCCAATGAAATAACAGTCTCCACACAGCTGATACTGTATCTGATTATTTTTCTGAATGTATAAAACCGATTCAAAACAGTTACATCACTTGACCAATATATAAATTCAATCAAATGAACAGCTCAACTCCTTCTGTCTGATTGTAAATGCTGACAACAACTGAACCTCTGTACAAAACAATCTGCAGGAGAAATTTGGTCCCAAAATGCCAAATTAAGTTTTTTTTAAAGAAATATATGCCTTAAAGCTACTTTTAGCTCATTTATAGTACAATGTCCATGACAAATAAATATTTTGAAGAGGTAGAATATTTTATCATTAAAACAGATTAAAATAAATATATTTTTGTGTAATAAACAGTTTTTTGTTTTAGTATTTGTATAAATCAGGTGTTGAGAGCTTGGCGAGCTCGTTCCAATGAGGGTCATAACCTATGTTTTTGAGACAAAAAATGAAAAAAATTAGTTATTCAAGAATTTTGTTTGCAAGTGTCATCTGCTTTTCATGTTAGGTAAAGGGTTAACAAAGGAACAAACTTGCTCCAAAACAGGCAAATGTTGTCACACTGACTTTCATCAATTATATAACCCTTTACCCAATGTGTCTAGAAGTCACTACTTGCAAAGTAAATTCTTGAATTACTAAAAAATTTAAATTTCAATCTCAAAAACATAGCTTATGACCCCCGTTGGAATGAGCTCATTCCAATGAGGGGTCATAAGCTATGTTTCTGAGATAAAAACTGAAAACATAATAAAATTTGAATGGAGATTTTTGTATATAGCGCTGACCGGTTTTGTTTTTACATTGGGTAAAGGGTTAATGCTGTAAATCGTCAACGCCTCAGCAATAATTCAGCTACCTATTAGGGCAAGTGATTAATTGGTTAACCAAGGTTAATCCATGTGATTAATCGATCAAGAAAAACCTTTAACCGTTTATGATCAAGTAAAATCATGATATTGCAATTAAACTCTGCACACTGTGGCAGAAAAAATGGCAAGAAATTTCCATAATGAAGATGGGAATTTAACCCTTGTGTCTTCAGATTAATTTTTGCGAATAACTACTGCATATACATGAAAACAGCTGCAGATGACTTGGCAGTGTTTCAACATTATTGTTGGCTGTCTGTACAGGCAGCCAACAATAATTTAAAAACACTGTCAAAATAAATTAACACGCTGAGTATTTTCAAGATATTTTTCATTAAATCTAGTCATGGCTGCTTTGAAGCAGCCATGACTAGATTTGATAAAAAATTCTTTATTTATTTATTTATTGGTGTTTAAGGTAACATATTTATGCACAATGGCTAATCGTGACCATGACAGTTTTATGGGTGGAGGAAGCCGGCGTACCCGGAGAGAACCACTGAGCATCGACACACAACTGTCAGCTCCTCAACATTCTAACTCTGTTCAAGCTCCGCTCAAGCAGGGTTACAGCAGTTGAAGACATGTGCACCATCGACATGCAGTACGCCTTAGTACACTGCATCATCATGCCCCATGTAGGCAACCGGGATAAAGTGCCTTGCCAAAGGACACAACGTGGATCGTCCTGGACAGGGGTCGAAGTTGGGACCTCTAGTATAGATATCCAACAGTCTACCACTGAGCCACTGCGCTCTCGATAAAAAATTCATCTAAATTTAACTCAAGAAGTCATTTGTGAAAAAATTCATTAAATTTACAGAGAGAAAATTTGATTAAATATGCCCATATTATACTTGTATTAATGGCAAGAGAAATCCTGTCCTGGGCAGGAATATCTGCCAGCAGCATGCAAGGAGTTAACCCTTTAGTAACATGAAAAGCAGACGACACTTGCAAACAAAATTCTTGAATAACTAATTATTTTCATTTTTTGTCTCAAAAACATAGGTTATGACCCCTCTTTGGAACGAGCTTGATGAGCTCGTTCCAAAGAGGGGACATAAACTGTGTTTTTGAGACAAAAAATGATAAAAAAATAATAAAAATTAATTGGCGATTTTTGTGAATAGCACTGGCCGGTTTTGGCCGTTACATTAGGTAAAGGGTTAAAAAAGAATATGTTTGGAACAACATTTTCAGAGCAATATAAAAGGGGCAGTTTGTGGCTGTTTGGAGACTTAAGGATTAATCAACCGAATCTTGTTTGGCATAGCTCAAAGTTCTCGGTCAAAGCAAGATCTAGTTGATTAAATTTTTAGTTGTTTTGGAAGTGCTAAATTATCAGTGAAGAAATTTCTATTCAGTTACCAGTATGCCAGGGTTAAAAATTACAGTTCTTGGTTTTATCATGAGTAGAAGTAATCAATCCCAATTTTTTTTGTGTGTAAATGAGGGGCCAAGAACAATGTATGAGTCTTCTTAGTGTCTAGCAGAGCCAACTAGGACCCTGCAAAGCTTTGAAATTTGATTCTATTCGAAATAGTCCCCATGATTTGATTTGATTTCAATCATACCAATTCGAAAAGTTGAAGTTTTCAAGTAAGTTCCGCATCCGAAATTACATTGATTTCATTCTGAAATATTCCGATTTTTGCTTGATTTGCACGAGTCGCCATTGCACACAATATTTGAGTGGAAACTGACAATATTTACGGCTGTTAGAAGGTGCAATATCCACAACTTGATAAGCGGTGAGATTGAATTTGATTCAAAATCTGGTGCCTGATTCGATTTGAGATTCAATTTAACCTGAAATTTCAGGTTTGCAGGGCCCTAGAGCCAACCATCATGGACATGACACATCCATAACAGCAACCTTTCATTTGTGTAGAAAATGATACTTCCCACTCACGATTTAATTATTAAAATTTTGTTAAATTTTCATTTAATTCGTAAACATATTATATGCAATAACCACAATGACATCACTCTTTTATTGTGAACAGTTATTTGGACTAAATGATGGAATGAATATCCATCACGCTCTAACTTCAATGCACAACCTCCAGTAGCAGGTCCAAGATTTGGGATTTGGAGGAGTGAACATGAGTCATGATGCAATGTATTATGTGGTGTGTGTAGCGGCGAGTTAGGGTGATCATAAAAGGGTGTATCCAACTCTTGTTGGCAGGGTCCAGGGCCACTCCAGAGAAATTTTGGAAAATGACCAGACAATGTCCTGCACATGACATTTTCCTGCCAAATATTCTACTAATTTTGTGCAGACTCATTTAAATTTTGAAAAAGGGCAAGCCAATTTATAAAAGCTCACAGGAGTCCTTTGAAGGAGCTATACATATAGCTGTACACCTAGGGTATGAGATTATCCATGATAAAACTTGTGGAGTGTACACAGTGTGATGGATGGATGTGGATGGATGTGGATGGATGGAGATGGATGAATCCTTAAGTGTTTTTTCTTTTGTTGCAAACCCAATCCTCCACCACTTAAGGACAAAGGGATTACCATTTATGGAAACAATACCGATACTTAGACAATGGAGATTTTTGTTTTAGGCCATACCTCCTACCGCTTAAGGTACTGAATATCTGCCCAGATGGATAGATGGATGGATGGGTGGGTCTTGGGTGGGTAGGTGGGTGGGTGGGTGGGTGGGTGGAGAGATAGATGTCTTCTGAGAGAGGGGTATAAAAATGTTGGGTGCAACAACTCTGAATCTGCTCATGACCTCAACACACAACATTGTTATGATGAGTCTCTATAAAACTCTGCCCCTGCAAAGCTTAACTGGGCTCCTCTGGAAAATTCTATGAGTGCATAATTCAGTCTTACCTGCCATGCTTTTGTCAAGAATATAGTGTTTGTAAATTCTTTGCTTGAATAGTGATTTATGTTTCTCAATAATCTGTTCTCTCTCTGGAAGTACTGGATGGTTAGAAAACCTACATCTAACCAAACCTGTCTGTAGCCTTATATCTTCTGCCTTGTGATGGAGAAGAGGAGTGAATAACCTACTGAGTTGTCGTATTACTTGATGGTGGTAAATATTGTCTATTAGCCTTTGACACTTATCACAAGGCTTTGTATTCAGATACACTGAGTGCCCAATATGAATGCTGGTCTTAATGTTTCTTGTGATACTCATTGTGTCTGAAACAGAAAAGAAAGAGATAATTTCCTTTAGCTTCCACATTAAACTTAGATGTGAGTCTTCCATGGAAGACGTGTGTTGCCTGGCGTTTCAGACAGAATTCTAAGTGGAAAAGGGGCATAACTCTGGAAAAAATACAGCGGATCAAAAAATAAAATAGGAGGTGCACAATGCCATTATGTGATAAAGAATGACTGAAAGTTTCATCAAAATCCATTCATAGGTTAAAGAGGAATGGCGGATAAGAGAAAGTGTGATGCAGACGACGCGGACGACGCAAGACGACGGATTGTAACTCTGGAAAAAATACCGCGGATCAAAAAATAAAATAGGAGGTGCACAATGCCATTATGTGATAAAGAATCACTGAAAGTTTCATCAAAATCCATTCATAGGTTAAAGAGGAGTGGCGGATACGAGAAAGTGTGACGCGGACGACGCGGACGACGCAAGACGACGGGGCATAGCTCTGGAAAATATACAGCAGATCAAAAAATAAAATAGGAGGTGCACAATGCCATTATGTGATAAAGAATCACTGAAGGTTTCATCAAAATCCATTCATAGGTTAAAGAGGAGTGGCGGATAAGAGAAAGTGTGACGGGGACGACGCAAAACGACAAAAGTAATCCCTATATGTCGCTCCCCACTTCGTGGGGCAGCGACACAACTTAGATGTGAGTCTTCCATGGAAGACGTGTGTCGCCTGGCGTTTCAGACAGAATTCTAAGTGGAAAAGGGGCATAACTCTGGAAAAAATACAGCGGATCAAAAAATAAAATAGGAGGTGCACAATGCCATTATGTGATAAAGAATGACTGAAAGTTTCATCAAAATCCATTCATAGGTTAAAGAGGAGTGGCAGATAAGAGAAAGTGTGATGCGGACGACGACGCGGATGATGCAAGATGACGGGGCATAACTCTGGAAAAAATACATGGAAGACATGTGCACCATCGATGTGCAGTACGCCTTAGTACACGGAGTCATCGTGCCCCCATGTAGGCAATGAGGATAAAGTGCCTTGCCCAAGGACACAATGCAGGTCGTCCCGGACGGGGGTCGAACTCGGAACCTCTAGCACAGAAGTCCAACAGTCTACCACTGAGCCACCGCGCTCCCTCATACTCCAAAATATACATATTGAAAGATCAGAGAAGCTCATTCAGCCCATCAAATCTAGGAGTATTGAGGTATGCTTTCGAATAAGAAGTGAAGACAAATTATGTGACCCCTATTTCATTAAAACATTTGTCATTGCTGGGTCTTCTCTGAGAGTGTGTAGTTAACCCTTTACCCAATGTAACGGCCAAAACCGGCCAGTGCTATTGACAAAAGTCGCCAATTAATTTTTCATTTTTTGTCTCAAAAACATAGGTTATGACCCCTCTTTGCTAAGTTCTTTCCAGTGAGGGGTCATAACCTACGTTTTTGAGACAAAAAATGAAAAAAGTTAGTTATTCAAAAATTTTGTTTGCAAGTGTCGTCTGCTTTTCATGTTAGGTAAAGGGTTAATCCACTGCACAATGATGTCAAAATACATGTATATGGAGAAAATTTTCATTTCCATCTAGGGTCCTTTAACTGGTTGAGTGCTATATTATTTTTGGTGGTCTGATTTTGTTCATCAAAATTTGTTCTATTACAAATTATTGGAGAGTACCCACAGGCACTCTCCAATAATTTGTAATAAAACAAATGTAAAAAAACAAAATATTATTGATGTTTGGCTGAATATGAAACATGCGCAAGGAAAATGTTGGCGTTTGCTCTGGTACCCTCATTTTTCTGAAAGCCATGATAGTGGCTTTTACCACTCAACTAGATAAACTTGGCTAGTAATCAGGAAAAATGTTCACCATTCTATCAGTCCTTTAAATTCACTTATTTTTTGGGCACACTGTTTTGTTGTAATTTGGTACATTGAAACCAGAACTAACAGCCATAATTGCCATGCCTTTCTTTGTGTTTCTATGATCATATTATGAAGAAAATTATTCACATATAGCACACCTATGAACGTTGTGAAATTAGGGTAATCTAAAGGCCAAATTATATATAAACACTTTGAACCCATAAACCAAGAAACATATTCTCATTATCTGGGGTATGAACATTCCTGTGGGATGATGTTTGGCACAAAAAGGGGCACAAACACTTGGTTTGCAGACTATTACCTTAGTATTCCACATATATGCTCAGATAAAAACTTGGCTGACAGTTATTTGTTAGAAATGTGAACAAGAACAATTACAGATCATGCACAAATCAGAATCCGTGTCATCATGGTGAGAGCATGCTTGAAAGAGGGCCTTAAACATTAAGTTTTCAGATTAATTTTACGTTTAATAACTACTGTATATACATGTACCAAGCTGCAGGTAACATAAGAGTGTTTCAACATTATTGTTGGCTGTCTGTTCTAGCAGCCAACAACATTTGATGTAAAAACACTGCAGGGTTCTTCTGCCCTCTTTGGGAAAGGGTTTGGGGTCCATGCAATTGGGAAATTCGCAGTCCATAGGCTCCAATTGTGGAGGAGAAGAAACTCACAAAGAATAAGAAGTATAGTGGATCCCTGTTAATTGAATAGCCATTTTGCCAATGAAAATTATTCAATTAACAGGAGTATTCAATTAACAAGGATTGTGTCACTTTCTGTATTCTAGAGATAAACTAAGCATATATTCTATTATATCTTGTTTGACAGAGCTCCATGAGCTCTGTCAAACAAAATATAATAGATTAAAAGCCTGTATTGGATGTACTAAGGCCAAATAGGTCTAAAAACAAAGAAAAACTTGGGAGAGTCAGTGTAATTTCTTGACAGGTTGCAAGATTTTTTATTCAATTAACAGGAGTTTACTCTATAACCTATATTCAATTAACAGGTCAAATTTGTACTGGAGGTATGGTAAATGGTTTTGTGTTGGGAAATTATATTCAATTAACAGGGTTATTCAGTTAAGAGATATCCAATTAAGTGGGTTCCATTGTATTACCTTCAGAATGAACTGAAAACACTACATCCTGTGGCATTGCAGTCGTGAGTAGGCAAGTCCTTGCTGCTTATTTAGGTAGCCAAGAATTTCCTAGAAACAATGGCACATGCTTTTGTTGCAGTAAAAAGTAGTCAAAATCAGAATTATGCATAAATTTTAAAGATTCAAGAAGAACATGTTGTCTGCTCTTGAATTCAGATGCTTTGTTAGGTTGTAAATATTGGTTTTCTGATGGTTTATGACCACTAAGTTCAGGATACCCAATTGTGAATTAACCCTTTACCTAACATGAAAAGCAGACGACATTTGCAAACAAAATTCTTGAATAACTAATTTTTTTCATTTTTTGTCTCAAAAACATAGGTTATGACCCCTCATTGGAACGAGCTCGGTCTAAAGATGGTCATAACCTATGTTTTAGAGACAAAAAATAAAAATTAATTGGCGATTTTGTGAATAGCACTTACATTGGGTAAAGGGTTAAATTTTTGTTTGAAAGGGGAATGAGATTGGGAAATTTTGGTTTGAATTGTAAAAGATCATGCTCAAAAGCCATTAGGAAAAGGGGCTCATATTCGCCCCCTGTAGACACCCCAAAGAATCCCTGCACTGTCAAGATAAAAGCATCCTACAGGTAGAGTTATGAGGGCAACTTTTTCAGAGCAATATAAAAGGGGCAGTTTGTGGCTGTATGGGGACTTGAAGATTAAGATTTGTCTTGATTCATAAGGCTAAAAATTGATCAGTTTCGATTCTCGTGAACACCTGAGCACTTCAAGAATATATTGAGCTTGTCCCAATGAGGGGTCATAAGCTATGTTTTTGAGATAAAAATTTAAATTTTTTAGTAATTTATGAATTTATTTTGCAAGTATCGTCCACTACCCGCAATGGGTAAAGGGTTGAGAATGACTATTTCCAGCTACTGATACAGTATAATGATCATGCAAGTGAACAAGTATGTCAGCACATAACTGGCATGCTTTACTCTGTCTCATATAATTGATGTAAGCCAGTGTGACAATGTTTGTCAGTTTTGTAGCAAGTTTGTTCCTTTGTTAACCCATATAATACCATAGTTCAAAAGTAACGGTTAACCGATCAATTACTATTTTGATCGATCAAGCTGTTGATCATTGGTTAATCGATTAATCGGTTAACCGTATCATCTCTAAAGACACAACTTCTAAGTAAAAGTGTTACTTTATTGTGAGGGACTTTAAGGACACTTTTAGAATATACGATAAGAATCAAATAAATATTTTGTGAGAATCAAAGTTGATTCTCATTTTTTCCTTGTGAAAATCCATTTTGATTATCATATGAATTTTAAGCCCTGATACAACTAATGACCTTTAACAAATCAAGACTCAGTGTCACCGTTATGAAAGCATGCTTGAAAGATCAATATCATACACATGTAACTCAAATGAAATATACAATGGGAAGCATGAATTTTCTGGGCACTGGTAATTTTGTGTATAACAACTGGTTATCATAAATTCCTTCTTCAGTTTTCACAGTTCCCTGGTGATCCAGGGCCTGGGAGATGCCATTACTTATCACCCCCCCCCCCCCCCCCCACCACCATTCCCATTCAATCGTTCCCATGTGGGGCTCCATGAGTGCTTTAGCAGTAATCCATGTACTCTCCACATACTGTATCTGTAGGCCTATATCATAGTGTACCACTAGCCTACATGTATAGCAGGCCACTGTATATATATTTAAATGCAAAGTTTTTTGCGTATCGGCATTTTAATTAATGTTGTATAGGAAAAATGTGAAAATTCCATATTTTTTAAAATAAAAACGGCATGCTGATAACACTAGGTATGGTGGTTTAATATTGTGAATGTGACACCATTCAGATGTTGCTGCTGACAATCAGTTTTTGTCATTGCAAGACTTTATATTGTTTGGGTGTAGCCATAGTTATTTTTCGGCAACAGTTAATATAACATCTGAATGTTGGCAGTACTCTGTTCCAATTCTAAACTAAAAGTGTTGTTTAGATCTTGTGGATATTATCCAAGAGTTATGCAATTTAAAAAAAAAAATTATAAGTTTTCGGTCAATTATTAAGTTTTAATTTTATTACATTTTTGTGAAATTTAACCTTCAATGGCTTCATTCAAATTTTTATAAAAAAAAATAAATACATAAATAAATAAATAACTAAAATTTCCAGTGGGCGATTTGACCCAAATTATAGCTGCCCGTTGTCCTATTGTCGCAGCAGCCCATTTGACCACAATTTACGGGTCATTCTTTCCGATCCGTTTCTATATACAGGAGAACAAATTGACATTTTTTAGAAACCTGACGTCACAGGGACAGGAAGCGTTGGTGTTGACGAAGCATCGCGAACTTCTGAAACTCATTTCACTTAATTGTCATTACGTATCGGGTAGTAATAAATACTGTGACAGATTTTCATCTTCTAAGGTTGTGCTTCCAATCAGAATCCTACCAGGTAGTCATGCATTCGCGATGTAAAATAGTAAATCTTTGTCACGATCGCAACTTCACATGGCTCGAAACAAATAAGCTGGTGTACAGCTTTGTAGTGGATTACTTCCCTTGTCTGCACAAATATCATTTCGTCCGAATATTGCAACAGAGAAAAAATAAGACATCTTATCCTCGCTTGTAGCGATTTTGTACAGTGGATTGTTTCAATAAATAAATTCTGATGCGCATGCAAAGTCACAGGTGGATCTGACCTTTAAAACATTTTTTCAGTCACTTCGTTTGGACTCCCCAGCTCAACACAGCAACTCAGTTGTGAGATAAGGAACTAGCCTATAATAACATCGATAGCTCGATCCTTCGATGAGTTCGACTTAATTTCTCAAAATATTTGGAATTTTCTTGCAGTTGGGATTTCTATTTGTTAATTGCAACCAACATTGGCTGTGGTAGTCTATGACAGTGTTTAAAAATTATGAAATTGATCTGTTTGAACCAACCAGCAACATGTATCACTGAGTGGGCTTTTATGTAAAATTTTCCCACTAGGAGGCGTTCAATCAGCAGAAGATGACATTCCCTTATTTTCAGTCATCATTAATACCAGTACCTTACAGTTATTCATATGGTCTGTTTTGTTTCAATATTTTTTATTTCGCAGGAGCGCTTTGCATTAGCAGAAGAAGTTGCGCAGAAACCCGAGAACTCGATTGACTTGTCGTGAACGCATTAACAGTAACACTACCTAAAGTTAAAGTTAAAAAAAAGAGATGATTGAAATAGTACGTGATTGCATTTTCATGCAGATTCGATAGCTGCAACAGACGATTACGGCAAACTAGAAAATCTGTTGCCTTCATGTATACAATTCTTACCACTAATCAGATATATTTATCTTTATTTATTTATTGGTGTTTAAGGTCACATATTTCTGCACAATGTCAAATTGTGAATAATCAGTTTCTCATTCAACAAATCTCAAATTTTAATATATAAGGCATTTGCTAAGGGCTGGTCCAGATCGTGGACCAAGCGGCAGAGTGCATAAATAGTATGAGGACTAATCAAAGCTTGGCCGCTTTGGATCCTGGATGTGCAGACCTCCAAATTTGGTTGGTTTGGACCTTGTTTGGACAGCTGGGACCTCAAATTTGTAACTTTGCAGAGCCAGACTTAACTTTGTGTTTTCTCGGTGGTACCCTGCGTCAGCCTTTTTCTCATATCTGCCCTTGTCCCTCATTCCTTTGGGATGCACAAGTTGGATGAACCCACGTTATGCAGGGCTTGCATTTTCACCAGGCCTGGTAATCGGCCTCAAAACATTTCTCACCAGACTGATCAGTCAGCCTGGTCACCAATCTATCAAGTCGGCAAATGCATCTGCCACAGTGTTTGTAACCTGCAAAATCAGCCCTGAACAGTACAAATCAGGCCTGGTATCCCTTTTGACCTGGCCTATTCATCAGCCTGGCCACGGTTCTAAAATGCAAGCCCTGGTTATGTTTGTGAAATTGTCCCCATATTACCTAAGATTTTGTATTATAATCTTTTCTCGTCCCACACTTCTAAAATCACTGCATTCAAATTAAACTTTCAAACTTCAAACTCTACACTGCAAGTTGCTGAATAATACATACATAGTTCCGTGTTGTCCTCAAAGTGGCTGTGGCATTTGGCAGTGCTATGATAATTGCCACTGTCATATAATTTTTCGACGTCTGTTAATTGCCATCAAAAAAATTAATTTGGGATGAAGGAGGAGAAATGTGCACATAAAAATTCAAAATAATAGACTTAGTCGATGTTTCACTCTCTGAGGTGGCCTGTGGCGGAATTCTGGTCACAGAAATGTTGAAAACGTGTATTTTTCCCTTGTAAGATCCGATAAATTCATGTCTGGAGATTCTGTTGGTAATGTTGACTGTCACTGACAGCAGACGGTAATTTTTTTGCGATCATGTAAATTAATACTTGGCAGCTCCGGCCATTGGTATTCTATTTTCAAATTAACATGTTTGACTTTATGGAATTTGGCCCACAATTATCCAAAATAAATAGTTCTTAAATATATAAGAAATGACTGGAGCTTCAAAGTATGAATTTAAAATGCGCATCCAGGTCACCGACAGAGAAAAATTGTACCTCCACACTGAAGAGTGTGTTACACATCAGGGGAGTGCATTCCATTTGGATCCACTTCCCTTCTAGTGCTCAACAGAACAGAATGGCACGCTACGGCGCTTCATATAATTGGGCCATGTGTTGTGGAGGTTTGGAAATGGATGTCTTACCTCATAGGAACCAAATGTTTAGAAAGGAAATTAATAGTTTTTGTTTGGCCTTAACAGTCAGAGTGTGTGTGATTTATAATATAGAAATATTCACTCATGTTCTGATTCAAGTGCATAACAATATACATCTGCACAAACCAACTGTGAAAAATTGGTTTTGGGAATGGGTCTGTTTCACGGACACCAAAACAGAGTGGCAGAAGCCCAGTACATACAGTTACCATATCCTCCACATTTGGAGCATGGTGGCTCAGTGCTTACTGCATTGACTTAAACAGAAAGGTCCACAGTTTGATCCCTGCCAGGTGTAACTATGTTGTGTCCTTGGGCAAGGCACTTAATCTTGATTGTCTATGTGGGGGCATTTTGAAACTCTGTACTTAAGTATACTGCACATCAATAGAACACCTGTCTTCAACCAATGCTAGCCTTGCTTGTGTGGAGTTAGCATGTAACTGTATGTTGGGAAGTCAGACAGTTGCAGGCCCGTCATTTTCAAAATTGAATGAGGGCCATAACCACCCTCCTTAATTAGGCCCTGGAGGGCTATTTTGACCTGTCAGAACAGGCCTGTCTTTTTGAAAAAGTTAGCCATCGGTAGCTCTCCTTAATTTTTTCCCAGATGGGCACCGCTCTCCTCGATTGAAAACTATAATAAATGGAGGGGGGGGGGGGGGGGTTTGAAGTTGTAGGGTAGGCTAAATCAAGAAAAGGCTTTACACTAGAAATAATATTCGCTACAGTACATCACTATGTATAATAAACACTTGGTGGGGGGGTGTTGAAGTCATAGGCTATAACAATATAACAAATACCAGAGATGGGCCGAAACTGCGGTTATCGGTAAAAACCGATATCCGATATTTTCGGTAAATTTATCGGCCGATCCGATCCGATAACCGATAATTATAACGTGTAAAGCATAAACTACTGGAACAGTAGTCAATTACTTCCTTAACAGCGACAAGATGGCATTTTATGCAATCAATTTACATGGCCTAAATCATAACTCGATTTTTCTGTAGTGCGGGCCTCTCTAATGTTACAAATCGTTGAGGTATAGAAACGATAAATTGTTGGGATAAATTGTTGGAGGGTGGGGGGGTGCCATAACATGGAAGAATAATACGTTTACATACTTTGACCAAGGGACAGCTTAACAAAACACCCTACGGTCATGTTCGAGGCACACGAAATGTTTTTGCGGTGAATGCGTTCGATTGGCTCTGTGACATCTCGCCGCGAGTATACTGATCAACGATGCGTGAGCTACCGGAACGTTTGAAAAAAAACGGTCAGTATCGGACACCTAGAATGAATTAAAAGAGGAAAACAAAAAGTTGGCCCAAAAAGAAGTTACCAGTGAGGACCTGGCGCCACCGTTGGCCCATGATCAAGAGTCAAGTCAAGTCGGTCCCAAAGCAGGGAAAAATCCCTCCCCCACCCCCCATCATTTTACTGCACTAGAAATAAGTTGTTTCAACTCCTTTATCCAACGTAAATTACGGAATGACAAAACCCGACCAGTGCAATATAGGCCTACACAAAACCTCTATTCAATAATTTAATTAATTTTTAGATTTTCACTTTTTGTTTTGGCTTCCAAATTGCTCATAACCTAGGTTTGGGGAAAATGAACATCTACATGTAAATCACACAATTATTATTTTCGCGAGTGTCGCCTGCTTCAGCTAGGCATTGGGTATATGGTTAAAAAAGCTGAATTTCTGTCATTTACCGACTGAAGGACCCAGAGAGCCATAAAAAATGCGGCGAGGGTTGTGTTTTGGGGACAATTTACGAATTATTTAGTGTACATGCCCCCCCCCCCCCCCCCCCCCCATCCTGCCAACTAAAGACCACCTCATCGGAAGAATCTATATGTATACATGTAACTAACAAGAAGAACTGATTTTTATCCATGCATTGCAGACCATTTTGATAGCTTCATTTATTGATTTTAAAGGGCATACATGGGAAATTATGACATGCAAGTCCCCATCTGCCCCCCCCCCCCCCCCCCCCCACGTCACATACACACACGCCAAGAAAACGTGTCTTGTTTACCACAGCGAATAGGCATCGTTCCGGTCAAGTTGACCAATAATAACCCCCCACCCCCCCCCCCCACCCCCACCCCCACACACACACAAGACACAACCTAGTAAACTCGCTTTATGGAGGCCAATCAGGCCATCACTGATGGAAAGTTGCAACCACTTTCATGTTTATTTAATTAATTACTGGCATTTAAGGTCCAGGGCTTAAAATTCGTCTGGCATCACAGGAATCTAACATAATTCTCGCGAAATATTTTCACGCGAATCCATTTAAACCATGATATGAAATCCCCCGTGGGGACCCGGGAAGTAAAGCCAATGATTGAGGTGGAAATCCTCTAAAATGTGCAACATGAGGTATAAATGATTGAAAACCCTTGACTTTATATCCATGTTGCGATCATGATTAGCCATTGTGCATAAGTATGTGACCTTAAACACCCTTAAATAAATAAATAAATAAATAAATAAATAAATAAATAAATAATGGTATGAAATTCTTCAAAAACTAGCTGAATGTTGCTGGTGAGATCACGAAATAAGTTGTCAAAATCTCCACCCATGATTTACTACATGCTTCACATTTTCTTGAGTTTGGTATCAAATCAAGTCATGGCTGCTACAGCAGCCATGACTTGATTTGATACCAAACTCAAGAAATATGAATAGACAGTTTTTCATAATTATATATTTTATGATAACCCAGGTCAGAACTTCATCATGAATCAACGACATCATACATAAAGTGAATCCAAGCAGTAAATTGACGCGAATCCACTTGGATTCGCGCCAGTGTAGTTTGCCAGAATCATTACGAGAATCGATTCGCGGATTCGCGTGTAATTTTAAGCCCTGAGGTCATATATTCGGCACACGGGCTAATCATGTTCGCAAACACAGATATACATTCAAGTTTAGCCAATCATTAAAACTCATGTTGCCCATTTTAGAGAACTTCTACACCAAGCACTGGTTACTCGGTCCTATTCTACCAGTGATTACTGAAGCAGGGCTTGTTTACCACAGTGAGCAAGTGCAACCACTTTTGGTCACAGCTATTGCGTCATGAGCAAACACGCATTGAATATTATGTATTCCTACTATTTCAGTTGCGTCATACTTTGAATATTCCATATTGAATAAGTACTGATCAGTGTTGAATTTCGTTTGTAAATTGTGTTGTAAACATTTAAAATGCCTAAAACTTGCAAGATTTGGGATTATTTTATTGTTAGTCCAGCAGACACAACAAAGGCTATATGTAATTCCTGCAAGGCTTCCGTGTCGAGAGGTGGCAAATCAACTAAAGATTTCACAAACACAAATTTAAAGTGCCACTTACAGCATAACCATGGAGTTTTGTTTAAAGAATTTGAAGATGCGGAGAAGATGGCAAAGCAGATAAAAGAAAAAGACAAGACTGTGAAATCAGAATCCACAACAAGTCAAGCCAAATTGGTCCACAAGCAACTTCAGCTTACTGAAAGCCTTGACAGAGTGACGCCATGGTCACCTCAAGACCCCCGTACAATAGCCACAAACAATCGACTAGCAGAAATGGTTTGTCTCGACATTCAGCCATTTTCAATGGTTGAAGATATTGGTTTTATACGATTTTGTCAGCAACTGGAACCTCGGTATAAACTACCATCCAGGACCCACCTGAGTCACTTGCTCATTCCAGATATGTATGAGCGTATAAAACACGAATTAAAAAATGAACTAAAAACCATGGATACAATTTCTTTTACAACTGATATTTGGTCCACAAACATTGGATCACATTCACTGATGTCACTAACTGGTCATTGGATCTCTGAGAAATTTGAACGAAAGGCTTGTGTGTTAAACGCTTCCTCTTTTTCTGGTAGACACACAGGGGAAGCCATTGCAAGTGGTATAGAACATATGGTGACAATGTGGGGTATAACACGTGATCAAGTACTCACAATTTTGCGAGATAATGCCGCTAATGCAGCATGTGGGATGAGAATAGCAGATTTTGATAGTCAGGGTTGTTTTGCACACACTTTACAACTTTGTATTAATGACGGTATTGACAGTCAGAGGGCCGTGAATGATATGCTATCAATATCGCGCAAAATCGCGGGCCACTTCAGTCATTCCCCCTTAGCATGTAACAGACTAAAACAAATCCAAGTTAAACATAACCTCAAAGAACATTCTATCTTGCAAGATGTATCCACGAGGTGGAACTCCACATTTTATATGCTCGAACGCCTGATTGAGCAGAAATCGGCCATTGTCGAATTTAGTAGCCTCTATGAAATTCCAATCCTTACTGCTAACCAGTGGATTTTAGCAGAAACTCTTGTGAAGACCCTTGAACGATTTGAAACACTCACAAAAGAAGTATCAAGCAGTAATGCCTCTATTTCCACAATAATACCATCAGTTGAAATGTTGGCCAGGTCTCTTGCAAAACATGGGGATCATGACAGGGAGATTCAGACCCTTACGCAAACAATTCTTGATTCATTAACACGACGCTTTCACGAAATAGAAAAAAACAAACTTTGTACTATGGCAACACTTTTGGACCCTCGTTATAAGGGGATTTTTTTCAGAACATGCGATACAGAAAAGCAAGTGATAGAATGGCTCAAAGACGAAATATTTCTAAACCTGGCTGCGTCATCTTCAAGTAAAAATGGACCTGGGACTGAAGAAATCACTTCAGGTGAAGGGCCAACACCTCCAAAGACTGTCAAACAAGATGAATTTGCTGCAGAATATGCAGAAATCTTATCCAGCAAAGGCATCGCATTATCAACTACCAGTGCACCCACTCCTGCACATATAATACAGAATTATCTTAGTGAACCACTTCAGCCTCGTGGTGATAACCCACTTCACTGGTTGGCCGTAAATGGCCATCGCTTTCCTCTTTTGTGTCATCTTGCAAGAAAATATCTAGCTCCCCCTCCCTCGAGTGTTCCAAGTGAGCGCCTCTTTAGTGAGGCGGGGCTGATCTACGATGATAGGCACTCTCGGTTGAATCCAGAGAAAGCAGAGATGTTGTTAATAATAAGGGGTAATCTCCCTCTCCTGAAATTTAAGTACTAAGTGACTCATTTTGACAAGCATACCAAAATTCGAACACAAATTTGATACCTTCATCTTCATATAAAGGCTATCATTTTAGAATTATTTCTCAGTTATGAAATGATTTTGCGTCGAAAACAACCATTTTTGTTTATGTCTGCTGCGGTCAGCATTTTTGTTCAAATATGAGATCGAATATATTACAAGTAGAAAGGGATCAGAAATTGGCTCATTTATCACAAATGAAAAAAAATATTATCGCCGTTAACCCTTTACCGAACATAACGGAAAATCCTGCCTGTGCTATACATGGAAATCAATTAAATAACCATTTAGTCCTTTTTTCCAGATTTTCATTCATTTGCTCTCAAAACAAGGTATGATCCCTCATTTGAACGAGCACATCATGCTCGTTCTAATGAGGGGTCATAACCTATGCTTTGGAAGCAAAAAAGTGGGGAAAACGAGAATATTTCTAAAGTGAGTTCTGCTTAGGTAAAGGGTTGTTAACATTCGATCATCGTGGAACTATTCTGCCTGAAATGCTTTGTAATTATATTACAGAGTTCACTTCAGACAGGATAGCTCCTAAACTAAGGCAAAGATGTTTATTATGGCACAATGGCATCTAATGTTTGGACTATCGTTATGAATTTTTCGAGTTTTGTCAACTGTTGAATTTCACTTTTTCCTTCTCTTGAAAATAAAACTAAAAGCCTATTATTTTTGTGCTACTGTTAGCTTGAATACTTTTTCAATCAAGTTCTTGAATAGCGAACGATCCCACTGCCAATCCTGCATGGGAGTTACACGACAGGTCACCATAAATTGAACTTGTGTGTGTGTGTGTGTGTGGCTGGGGGGGGGGGGGGGGGGGGAGGTGGGTAAGGTGTTTGATCTGAGTGACTGATCTCTGTACTAAATAGCTCCTCTCCTAGTAACTGTTATGCTTTGCGTGCCACCACTGAATGACACTAATGCTGGGCCAATTTCCTCTCCCCCCCCCCACTCCTCACCCCCCCCCCCCCCCCCTCCCCAACCCACTTTGCACCATACACTATGAGGGGTTGGACTCTATTGCCGTAATGTAATTTTCGATGCTATAAGTCTTTGATATTTAGCAATGGAAATTATTTTACGACCTCAGGGTCCAACTGTTCATGCAAAGATAGCCTCGCATTGTCGAACATACTCTCACTCTCTTCCGCCTCACCACCGAGATACGTTCTGAAAAATTATTTCCCTCAAAAACTGTGATGCCAAAAGTTCCGTCGCACAGTTTGATTCAAAGACTAAAGCAAGACACCCAAAATGGATAAATTGTATGATTTTATCAGTTATACTGGTCAAATCCAGCTTTCCATGTGAGGAGTCCCTACCCCCCCCCC
>CM062292.1:335313515-335447797 GCA_031216915.1 Pictodentalium vernedei
ATGTTTTTGCGTGCCACCACTGAATGACACTAATGCTGGGCCAATTTCCTCTTCCCCCCCCCCCCCCCCCCCCCACTCCTCGCCCCCCCCCCCCCCCCCCCCCCCCCCCTCCCCAACCCACTTTGCACCATACACTATGAGGGGTTGGACTCTATTGCCGTAATGTAATTTTCGATGCTATAAGTCTTTGATATTTAGCAATGGAAATTATTTTACGACCTCAGGGTCCAACTGTTCATGCAAAGATAGCCTCGCATTGTCGAACATACTCTCACTCTCTTCCGCCTCACCACCGAGATACGTTCTGAAAAATTATTTCCCTCAAAAACTGTGATGCCAAAAGTTCCGTCGCACAGTTTGATTCAAAGACTAAAGCAAGACACCCAAAATGGATAAATTGTACGATTTTATCAGTTATACTGGTCAAATCCAGCTTTCCATGTGAGGAGTCCCTACCCCCCCCCCCCCCCCACCCCCACCCCCACCCCATCTTGATTCTTGAAATCCTTGATCCGCAAAGGTTTGAAAATATATTACTGCCGACTTGGACCAAATGGTCACTCACAAACTGAGGTAGTGAGGTAAATGGTTCATAATTACAACAACATATTAAACTTAATAAACTGATTAAAATTTTAAACATACATGTAGGTTCTGAATACCCCATTGGGACGAGTGCGTCACGCTCGTATCAATGTGGGGCCACAACCTGCTTTTTGTGTTAATCGGTCGCCCCTCAACCCAGCGTTACTGCAGAAACCTACCAACTCTATACAAAAATCACGATCAAATCTTATTTGAACTGTACTTCACCCAACAGTGTTAAGATCACACAGAATTTGCCAGGTTCTCGTTCAGTCAACCGATATGGGGTGTGTTTACAGAAGAGCGGCTGACAGACAGTGACAGTCTGTTTTGTGTTGAATTCACAGAGAAGTCAATCAGGCCTAAAGATTCAACAGGGGCCGTGATATAGCCTGTAGTGTAGACTACACAGGCACCCGTGATATAGGCCTACCCAGTACCCACTTCGTTTTCGTTTCAGTACACACGTGTAAAACAATAACATTGAACACTTCTAGAGTTGAGTTGATGTCCAGGTCCAGAATTTCCATCTTCCCGCGAGTCGTCAGTCGTGTCCTCTTCATGTCAATGGAGTGTCACTGTCGTCGAGCAGCTGGCGTGTTTACAGATTACAACGGTGAAGATATAACATTATCGTGGTATAGCGGTGCTATCACTTGTAAATATTCCGAATATTTAAAAACTGACGTTTGTTTAAACAGTCTTATTACTTATGGTTTAATGTTAATGTATATCGGAAGCCAGTAAAATTCATCGGTACAACCGATAACCTTCCGATATCCCAGTTATCGGCAGATCTGATAACCGATACCGATAACCGGCTCATCTCTAACAAATACCGGGTGCAGTGACACAATATGAATGATGCAACAAAAGTATAATCAGCAATTAGTCCACTAAATTTGAAAGTCACTGCAAGTTTACTTGTTGATGACCACTTTAGCAAATCACTCTCATTGTGTCAAGTGTGAATTGTAAAGCATGAGTTAGGAAAAATGTTCACCTTAAAAAAGCTGTCTCTTTTGTACACAGTGTCAAAGACCACAAACGTTACTAATCTCCATTTCAAGTCGCACTGTTGAACAAACACATGCACAACATGAAACGTAAATAAAACCACATGGGCGTGCTCATAAAAAAAACAAGCTATATTTAATCTGATCGTCATGGTGTGCAAAACGACTTCCCAATGTCAGTACCAAAATGGTTTCACATATGTGTTATTTTCAAACAGCTTTTCATGTCATATTTGACAAAGTGGATATTAAAATTAAGGTATGAAGTTATATTTCTTTTTTTAAGTGCCATTTCAATACGACTGCTTTAGATAATCAAACAAATCATTTTCCAACTAAAGCCAAAAAACATTAATGGTTTGGTTCTGGTTACATAGCAGAAAAAAATAGGGTCTGTAGGTTGGGATATATTTTTTTTTCTATTTTTTCTCCTTTGAATTTGTGCTTGAGTTAATTTCTAGGACCAAATTCTTCCAATAGTTGTGACTGAAATATGCTGCATTACTGCTTTGATATTCTGTTGAGTCTGAATTTCAAAATTACCCCCAAAATGGCAGTTTATCAGGCAATTGCAGCAGACATGTCGGGTGTAATTCTGCAACTTTAAAATGAAATGGATTCGGAGGTGTCTTGATGATTTTGTCGTCGGCTGTCCTCAGATTTTGAAATAAAGTGTGCATTCGCATGTCTCACTTTATCACAGGAAGTGGTAAAATTAGGACACCTCAGCACAAGAAATAATTTGACACTTTAAGTGACTGTGGTAATGGGCTGGCTAAGTATCATTGTATTTATCGTGGCAGAGGAAGCACAAATGACTTGCTTATGTTTATTTGAAAACAATAATGTACCATGCGTCAGTTTTGTATCAAACACTTGCGTGCACACTATTTTGAAGGCAAGCTGCTATCATGACGTCACCATGTGCAAACAGCCAATTACTTTGAAGTACAAGTGTGAAACTACAGGGAATCCCTTGGCATTTTCCAAGAAAAAGTTCCTGCTTTTAAATAGCAGGAATTCAATTGGTCGAATGTTAAATGTGACAGACTGCACATGCTTTGTGTTATGCAATACACATGGTTGTGGCTTTTCGTCTCAACTTGTTTCTGACAAATAAGTGGTAAACATTGTTCTATCGTTTTCGTAATAATGGTGACTGTCAAGACAAACCACTTGAAACAGTTTGGAATGAAATGTAATAAAGAATGGTCCCATGGTCTGCAAGGGTAGACAGTGATAAAAAAAAAAAGATCCAAATTTAAACCAACAGTAATTCGTACCAGTGAAGTAAATTCACTTCTTGTAAACCGTGATAAGCAAGTTGAAATTTGCATACCGGTGTTAAAACGACTTCGGTATACTATTACCAATTATGATCTAATGGTTTTGAACATGGTACAGATTATATATACAAATCGGTATACAAAAAAACAAAACAACGCCCAGCACTATTTGTGTCGCTGTAAAGGTAGCATTTGTGTATTTTCTTTTTGTTTCTTTTTCAATTTCAGTATAAAAAATTGGTAGGGTTGGGACGCAAAATTAGGGTCGGTCGGGTAACCGGAACCAAACCATTATTTTTTTTTGCTTAATTAAAACCGATACCTGGAGTTGCTATGCCACCTGGAATAATTAATTATGAACTGGGAATTTCCCATCATTTCTAAATATAAAGGCTTAGCACAGTGGAGAAACAACATTAACATCACAAAAGACATTTTCTGTTGTTTAATTCAGCTGCAATAAAAGAATAAAGTGATATAAAAAAGCAACACATCAAAATTAATGTGATGTTATGGCAATGAATAAGATGAATGAAATGAAAACATCAACAAAACAAGTAACATTTTATTTTGCTTGGAAACTTGAGAAGTCCCCTTTGATGATGTAATACTGGTACATTACATGCACTGGAAAAATAATATTGGAAAATCTGTGGTAGGCTTATTTTGGGATGTTTTACAATTAAATACGGTTTTCATAAAGTTGGAGCCTGGCTTATCCATGGAGGTGTTCAAGTGGACAATTGATGGTATGGTAAGACGAGAGATCAAAAGTGCACCTGGATGGAAAATTATATGGGTAATAGCACTAGGGGGCATTCACCTTCCTCAGAATGACAAGCCTGTCTTAACAAAGTTACATGGGGGGGTGAGGGTGGGTGGGGGGGGGGGGGGGGCTACTGAGGGCTATTCTAGTATTAGTAATTATATTATCGTATCAGTAATCATTCACATGTGTATAACCTTTATCATGACTCATATAATACTGTCACCAGTATATCTGTATTTGCAGAATGAGGACCCCAGAGGGTGAAATTGATGATGCTATCTCATATAGTGGGCCAATTTATCCTCTGGGTACCTCTTTCTGTTTAGTTTTGAGACTCTGATTCAGATTGAGGTTCACAGAGGGTAAATTTAGTGATGCAGCAGGGTAGCATCACTAAATTCACCCTCCGTGGACCTCATTTTGCAGATGACAGTCTGCTTATATTCTGGCTTGTTTTACATTATACACATGTCTGCACGTGCACAGAGATCTGCTGATGTAATTGAGTAAAGTTGGGATTGGATTGGGTTAGTGTCTATCAAATAAGCATGCATTTACTGTGCTGTACAGTATTACTCTCTGTTCGTGCATTATAACCATATTTTCTCTCTCCTCAAACGATAGTATGACCCCATTCTGTCACCTCTGCAGTATATGGTGAGGCGGGCGATTACCACCCTCAGAATGACAGGCCTGTAGTTGCTTGCACCTGCTCAGTGTTCTCTCCGGGTACTCCGGTTTCCACCACCACCCATAAAGCCAGGGATCATTTTGGGTGTCTACAGGGGCCGAATATGAGACCCATTCCCAATGATATTTTGGCATGATTTTTTCCCCAATTCAGAACCAATATTTCCCAATCTCAGTCCTCATTGCAAATAAAAAATTTAATCCTTCTTTGACCCTTGAAGCCCTAATTCATCACTTTCTACTGCAACAAAAACAGACACCTCAACAGGCAGTTTTTAGATACATTTGCAAGTTACATCCCAAGAACCTTGTCAGTTGTTTCTAGGCAAGTCTTGGGCTGTCTATATAGGCAGCCAAGACTTGTCTAGACACAACTGCAAAGCCTCATAATGTTGACTGTTAAAGGGCAGCAATATGCCTAAATATCTTCATTATGTAAAAATATAAGAACAGTTTATTTGATAGACCTTATAGAGACTGATCATTATTTCATGGTTCCCCCCCCCCCCCCCCCCCCCCCTCCCAAGGAAAATTTTGATTTTTAGGTGCTCTCTGGGGGTATTCTGGTCGCTAAAATGCTGAATAATTGAAGTGGAAAATATGTATTTTTTTCTCCTACAATTCTCTAAATTCCCACAGGACACAATACTATATCTGGTCGGAGGTTTCATAAAAATGGAAACCCAAAAGAACACAAAATCCACGAATCCTGACTGTGACTGCGACGCTTGACCTCAATTTTTTTTATACAACCTGATACGTGTCAATGTTCGAAAAGAACCATGATGCGGACATGTGAAGTCAGGCACATGCAATTACATCATTTATCAGTAATTATCACTCGAAATAAAAGCCAGTAATTTCGGGCCAAACATGACAATTTGAGTCCGAAATTTTATAGGCGACGTTTAGGATTTGAACTTTGTTTCCCCCTCTTGTCTGGGAGTTATAAAGTATCAGGTTGTCGCCAGTAATAGTAGGCATAGTATACAACATAATTATGCCTATATTACGTGGAAACAAAGGATCCTGAGTGTCGTTATGATACAGCTTTGTACTCGACATGTTAACCACCAGCTTTTCTGACTGATCATAGTATGATCGGCAGTAGGAATGGGTCCGGTCAACGGAACCCTGAGTATCATCTGTATTAATGTTCTGAGTTTGATACAAAGGTAACATTTCTTAATCTTTGTGTGTTTCTTCTCCAAAATAAATTCCCAATTGGAGCCTCCATGATGCAGATTTTCCCAATTACATGGGCCCCAGACCCTTTCCCAAAGAGGGCAGAAGAAACACTGAAAGCTGTATAACACGAGGTGACCCTGGCTGTCGAAAGTAGAGCTGTGTGGTATTAAAATATCGGTATCTGTATTTTTCGGGTAATACCTCTGTTTTTGTTCGGTATTTGGTATATGCACAGAACACTGAAAGTAGTCGCAAACTGACCCAATTTCCCAACATTCAACCATATAGGAACTTAAGAGGTTCAGCACTGACATCTCATGAACTTGACAAGTTAATTCAACTGTGATAACTGATTAGTCTAGCAAGTTATTTAATAAATCACTCGATTCAGTGTGAACCATCACACTGAATTGAGTGATTCATTAAATGAACTTGCCAAGATAATCATTTGGTCTCTATGTCCTTCATACCATGCCCCACACACATCTCATTATTCAAAATGGTGCATATAGTTCTTATGTGACTGTCTGCTACACTCAAAATGTGTTGAAATGCGACACAGAATGGGTCATGAATTATTGTGAATCAATGCAACATTGACAAATCGTTATGAATTATTGTGAATCAATGCAACATTGACAAATCGTTCTCTGAGTTCTAACGTGTTCTATGTGCCCCCTGGCACATAGAACACATTGAAACTCAGGGGACAAAATGATAACCATGGGAACCCCGGGAAATGAAGCAGTGTCTGTCTACTGCGGTAAACAGGCTCTGTTTTACTGGTAAAATAGGACTCAGTCACCAATGCTTGGGAGGTGCAAACCCTCTCTAAAATGGGCAAAATGGCTTATTAACCTTCACCCCTGGTCTTGAGTTGATTCTCATGTTGAGGTCATGATTAGCCATTGTGCAAAAATACATGTATGTGACATTAAACACCAATAAATAATAATAATAATACTGCAGGCATTTAAATACAATGCTCAATTATACTACCCTGTGGGAGCATTTGTGTCACATGACTTATCTAGTATTTAAAAAGGAGGGATACAATAGGCCATTCAGTCAAAATAAATTAAAGAATATAAGTCGTAACAAGTGGATTCCACTCTTATTTTAACTTCACTGACAGGTCGAACATGCATGGATTTATCCGTGAAGATAAAAACAAAAAAATAATCTTGTGATATAAACCTGCAACACAAGTGTCAGGAAAACAAACTCTCTCCCAACAGGATGGCAGTCTGGTCACAGTTTGTCATGAATAGATTAGAGTTGGGTACAAAAATTAGGGTCGGTGGAAAACCTGAACCTTTTAATTTTTGTCCTTCATCTAGTCTTTGTGGACCGAGTAAGTGATCCCCCTACCAGCCCCACCTCCTCCCCTCCCCTACCTGTATCCACACCCCACAGGCCTTAGGTCATCTATTTAGATGTTTGCCTCAAACAGATGTATTAATCATATAATTCTGTTTTTTCAGAAAGAGACTAGCTGTTAGAGAAAAGACTAAAGAAATGTATGGTTGATCTGTGCTTGTTACATGTGAACAAAACATGCAACATCCCTTCAATCCTTACCAGAACGAACAGCAGTATTCTAATCAGTCGTATAATTCATATGTGAATGTACAACACCAACAGAGTGCACAGCAGTTGTATCCTAACCGACAGAATGCTGTAGGAAATCAATCATTTGGAGCTCCGAATTATGCAATTTCTAATCAGTCACCATCCTTACATGTATATCCTCAACAACAACAAGCACTGCCACCATCACAGCAGCAACAGCAAATGTTTATCCAACAGCCATATCCTACAATGCCAGGATATGTTCAGTCTCCATCATTAAACCAGATAAACAACACAGTTGGATCATCTCATTCTCATTCACAGATACCTAACTACAGTGCACAAGGGCATGTAAATACGCTTGCCCCTGTTAGTCAGCCTCCATTTAATCAAAGAATGACTGAAAATGGTCAGTCATGGCCACCTCACATTTCACCAAGTATGCCAAGTGGTCAGATTTGTGACTCAAATGTGCCAAAAGCACAGAGAAATAGCTTTGAAGAAGAGAATCAGGATTTTTCTCAATTCAACATTTCTAGGAATGATGCTAGTAACAAAAACAATAATGTGAATCCAGCCAAAAATTCAGTTGTAAACAGCTCACAACATACAAAATTCAGTTGTAATATACAGACATCAGAAAAATGTAATGATCAGCTTCCAGACAAACCTAAAGAGGTAGATGTTGCAAAAAGTCCATCAGATGACTCGGGGCATGCAGAATCTGCCACTTTACAAACAATAATACCAGTTGTATCTGACTCTTCTCAGGAAGCTGTGGTAACCTCTATATCAGAAACTGCAAAATCACCAGCTAGTGATGAAAATAAACCCGATCAGAGCATAGATGTCAAGAAGAGTGAAAATGAAAACTCCCCGGAAGAAAGTAATGTAGACACTTCTGAAACATATGGAAACTCTGTAAGTTTTCCCACTTGCGAGAATGAATCTGAAGATAGTTTAGATTCTTCTGGCAAAAATCAAAAAGAAGCAGAAGCTGTTAAGAAGTTACATACTAATAGTAAAACATCTGATGATGACCAACTTTCAGGAAGCAGCATTGACTCAGAAATTAAAGAAACTGAAGAAAACTCAAAAGAGGACACAAATTCAGCTGTGACAAATGAAGGGATACAAAAAGAGTCAATGGAAACTGAAACAGATGTTGACAAAGAACAAGAAACTTGCATATCAAAAGATATTACAGATACTGTTGCAGAAGAGGGTGACAACTCAAAAGATGAACCAGGAACACCACCACAAAACACAGACTTTCATGAAAACAGTGACACTGATTCTGCAGCGGAGGGAATGGAATCTCATCCTGATAGATGTGCTGATGATTCCATGGCAGAGTTGACCGGTGACAAAGATTCCCAGTCTGTTAACACTACAGTTGACGAATCAAGAGGGTCAGATGGTAAAGACAATGCCAATTCACCCCATGAAATGCTTCCGTTTCAAATAAAAAAAGAACCTGTAGATCCTGACGAAACTGAAACCGAAAAAAGAACAGATGTATTGAGTACCGCTTGTGCTTCTACAAATGTTAGTGGTATGATGCTGGATGCCAGTTTGTCTGATGGTAGTTTTTTGACTGACTGTGCCATGGATAGTAGTTTCATGGACAGTAGCATGAATGCTAGTCCTGCTTTACACTCAAATATAAAGAAGTCACCTAAGAAGAGAAGACAAGGTTTGTTGATTCATTAACATGTTTAGTGCCCACAAAAGCAAATTAATCCCTTAAAGGCCTATTTCCAACTTTTGTCAATTGTAAGTACTTCCTAAAAAAACAAGCCTCAAGTCAACATGCAGTCTGGGTGTACTTGCAAGGAACATTCAAAGTAGCCAGACCTGGAAATGCTCCCATCAGCACCCGTATTTTCTATTTTACGGGAGCTGAAAAATGCACTCGTCGACAAATATTTCGGAGCACTAATATACTGTGAGGGCATATAAATGTGTGTTGTTTTGAGAAAGCAGCACCTTGTGGCCAGTGGCAAGTTACTGTCATAATTCAACAATTCCTTTTACATTTAACCCTTTGAACACTAGTGGTATCTGCCATGCCAGTTCAGTGGCAGCAATTAGAAGAGTCCATATTCATTATTTGGGGTAGACCAATCAATATTTTCAGCGTACAGCCTCAGGGCAGCACAGTGAAAATATTGATTGGTCTACCCCACACATTTACTGAACAGCCGCCCTATTTAATGACGTTATGATGTATCATGTTTCTGGCTGGAGAAGCAGCCGCTTGGGTTCAAAAGGTTAAGGTTTCTGGTGTTTGGTGACAGTATTCCCTCAAAATTTTATACACTAACATTTTACGGGTTCCATTAACTCTCGTTTCTGATTTCGCGGGAGCTTAAAATTACACCCGTCCATTTTGTTCATTTCCAGCACTGCAAGTACATGTTGCTGTTTCTAGCCATGTCTTTGCTGCTTATATAAGCAACCAAGAGTCCAAGATTTGCTCAGATAAAACTGCCAAGTCATAGATTGTAAACTGTCAAAGTCACGCAAAAATTTACAGTATGGCTGCTGTGGACTGGTCGCTTTCCACTTTCGAGCAATATTTCCATGGATGTAATATTATTAGATTCCAAACACTTACAGGAATAATCACAAATAAATTACTTAATGAAGTACCGGGTACAACCTAGTGCTTCATAGTAAAATTTTGCTAATGATGATTTTTATTACCTGGTAAACAGTACTAAACACATGCATCAACATCACTGTCCACACGTGGATTACGACCCGTCCATGGCGGCTGTATTGTATGAAGAATACCCATACCTTTTAGGGTAAAAGGTCTGGTAAAATTTTCATAAAATCAGAAACATTTAGCCTGCTCATACAACCATATCAGTGATTTCTAGACCAGCCTTAGCCACTTTCACAGACAGCCAAGACTTGTATAGAAGTCACTGCTATGATAATTTGTCGATAATCAACAAGTTTTCCTCAAGGTTACATGTCGGGACACCTGTTCTGAGTCCAGAGTCTGTTGAATTCAGACTTGGGCCATCAAGGGTTGGAGACATTTTCTGCAGAATACTCCATAGTTGGAGAACAAGAGTAATTTTTTATCAACCTACCTTATAATTGTTTACAACAGGCTTTCACTACAGTGGAAGTCCCTAACTCGAAAAAATACTCTCCATTTTCTTCTTTCCCAAGCGATTTGGGAAAGAAAAGTGGTGCAAAAGCACCAAGAAAAAATAAGCCGAAACTGGGTCGAGTGCAACCGGCGCACACCCAGTAGGGGACACTCTTCTTGTACTAATCCACGGCTTCCGGGACTAGTGCGCAGACATATAACCAATGTGTCCAGGATGGGGATCGTTTCGCTCTTCAACAGTGATACCTTCTGACTCGATGTTAACAATGTTTCCTGTTCTGATATGTGGATTCAAAGCTGTTTCTTCACTATCCAGACATACAGGGCTGTGTTTTGTATATTCTCTCGATTATTCGCTGTATATTTTGTGATAAATCTCTATACTGATTTCGCGTTCGATTTTCGCTTACCGTGCCATTTCGGTCTTTTGTTCATTAATGCTAACCCTTTGGGTTCTGCTTTTTGGTGTCAGCTGGGGGCAATTATGGCAGCATTTCTGTTGACGGTAGAATTTCTGCCAGTTCCGTTTTGGCTGTTGGGGTACTTTTCTGTTCCCGTCTGGCCTTTGTTTCCTGCCACCTTATTCTGGTAGCTGGGGGTATCCTGCTTTATTTTTTCTTTGGGTTCACCTTCCCATTTACTTTGCTCTCGCCAGATATGCCTAGGACGATACCTTGCGGGCCATTTTTGTTGTCATAGCATGTTGAAGTTTCCCATTATTCACGCTCCACTTTATTTGGGTGTTCTCTTGAAAGACCCTGTGGACAGGGAGATCTTCCACCTTTTGGGCTTCCTTCTATTGTGTAGTTTGGGCATGTGGCGTTTTCCTTCCGTGCCCGCGGACCTCCTGATTTGACTGAGTTATACCCCTCCTAGGGGTGTTGCAGTCTTTGTATGGCGTGGATACTGCATTAGCTGTTGACTTTCTGGCAAAGAGATGCCTGGTTCCAGGACTACTGTCCCCTCCAGTTGACATCAGTCGGTTCTGATTCTGCCTCAGGTTCTAGCCAAGATACGAACCTGCAGTAGTCGAATCCTTCTGATCGCTCCCCTGTCGCCTCAGCGGGTGTGGCTCAATACAGCTCCGCTCTCTTGTCGTCAGTTCCGGCACGTCTCCCCCGACATCACAACCTTCTTTGCAAGGTCACCTGAGGAAGTTTCCTGTCGATCCGACTTCATTGTGCCCTCACGCATATCTTTTGTCAGGTCCTGTCTCCTCTGTGGAGGTTGTTCAAGATGAGTTGTGGAATGCATTTCGTCTTCAAGGCGGCACTCCACTGGTTTAGTCTACATGTATGTGGATAAGTGGAAGGTCTTCTGTCGATGGTATGCTGATTACTCTGTTGATTATGCCAATCCTTCGATAAATCAGATTGGGGAGTTTCTGGTATATCTGTTTGATTCTCGGGGGCTGTTACCATCTAAGGGTACAGGTCCATGCTTTCGGAGACCTCTTCATATGTGGGATAGTGTCGTATCGGCACTATTCCGTCCCTCTCCAAGCTTATTTGGCACTTTTCTTTGAAAACCAAGGATTTGCAGCTTACCACAAGATGGTATCTTTCTTGGGTGCTGCTTTTGCTTAGGGATGGGGGTGGGGAGGGGGCACCGTTCAAACCTTTATCCAGGTGAATATGCATTCTCTCACATACAAGACAGCTTTTTCTGATGGCTTTGCCTCTGCCAGAAAGGTTAGTGAGCTTCACGCCCTCTCTGTTGAACCGAGCTTTTTCAGGAACTCCGCCAACAGTGTTACTTTACCACTGATTGCTCCTTTCTGGCCAAGAATCAGATGCCAGAAAACTACTCAACCTCCAATCTGTATCAGGGCTCTTCCTTCTGCTTTGGGTAATTGCCCTTTGCTCTGTTCAGTTCGTGCAATTCGCATTTACCTCAACCGGACACAGTTCATTAGGAAAGACAGGAAAAGTTATATATCTGTCTCTTATCCCTGGACGACAGACGATCTCTCCTCAATCCATTTCTAGATTTGTCTTGCTATTCACACGTCATACGCTCGTCTAGTGACTGACGATTGTTTTACCAATCGTTTTTCTGCCCACGAGGTGTGTGCATTGTCTCCCTTCTGGGCTTATGCTGTCCACGGTTCCAGCGCAGTCGGGTTATGTGGGGGTTGGTTATGTGATTCCCTCTTCCTGTTATCTATTCTGCCTGTTGTAAACAATTGTAAGGTAAATTGATAAGAAATTTAAATTTTATAGTAAATTTCCTTTCTTATTATACCTATCACAACACAATTGTTTACGTGGAGGCCCTCCCATCTTCTTTTTCGGGTAAGAATCCTTCCTCCCCTCTAATCACATACCTCCAATGTTGGTGGATTCAGTGGAATGACACGTTGGTTATACATCTGCGCACTGGTTCCAGAAGCTGTGGGTTAGTACAAGGAGTAGAGTGTCCCCTACTGGGTGTGCGCCAGATGCACCCGACCCAGTTTTGGCTTATTTTTTCTTGGTGCTTTTGCACCACTTTTCTTTCCCAAATCGCTTGGGAAAGAAGAAAATAGAGAGTATTTTTCCGAGTTGGGGACTTCCACTAACAAGAAATGTGGCAGGTATAATAAGAAAGGAAATTTACTATAAAATTTAAATTTTCAACTAAAATTAAAAAAACCCAAAACTCACAAGTATAAAATTAAATGTGTAAATGTAGGTCAGTCACCATACTTTGTGGTATGTACCGTAATAACGAATGCCAATGCAAAAACTGAAGTTTATTAAAACAATGTCTACAGCAGAGTAAGAATGAGAAGTAAATTCTTCTTTCATGATGAAAATGTAAAAGAATTTTCATTTTTTGTTGCTTCCAAATAATAGTGCTTTTGACTCCTTATTGTAATGAGCTCAACGTGCTCATTCCAGTAAGGAAGTATAAGCTTAGTCTTGGAAACAAATTTTGAATGGTAGTTTTTGTGCTCAGCTTTGAGTTTGTTTGGTCAATACCTATGGTAAAGGATAAACTGGAAAGGATATGTGTGCTGGTAATTTTGAATAAATCAGCATTTTCAATAATAAAGTTTAGCAAGCTTTTGCTGAAAATGCTGAGTTAAGAACTTTGTGATTTAATACAAATAAACTCTGAAAAATGCACTCGTCGACAAATATTTCGGAGCACTAATATACTGTGAGGGCATATAAATGTGTGTTGTTTTGAGAAAGCAGCACCTTGTGGCCAGTGGCAAGTTACTGTCATAATTCAACAATTCCTTTTACATTTAACCCTTTGAACACTAGTGGTATCTGCCATGCCAGTTCAGTGGCAGCAATTAGAAGAGTCCATATTCATTATTTGGGGTAGACCAATCAATATTTTCAGCGTACAGCCTCAGGGCTGCACAGTGAAAATATTGATTGGTCTACCCCACACATTTACTGAACAGCCGCCCTATTTAATGACGTTATGATGTATCATGTTCCTGGCTGGAGAAGCAGCCGCTTGGGTTCAAAAGGTTAAGGTTTCTGGTGTTTGGTGACAGTATTCCCTCAAAATTTTATACACTAACATTTTACGGGTTCCATTAACTCTCGTTTCTGATTTCGCGGGAGCTTAAAATTACACCCGTCCATTTTGTTCATTTCCAGCACTGCAAGTACATGTTGCTGTTTCTAGCCATGTCTTTGCTGCTTATATAAGCAACCAAGAGTCCAAGATTTGCTCAGATAAAACTGCCAAGTCATAGATTGTAAACTGTCAAAGTCACGCAAAAATTTACAGTATGGCTGCTGTGGACTGGTCGCTTTCCACTTTCGAGCAATATTTCCATGGATGTAATATTATTAGATTCCAAACACTTACAGGAATAATCACAAATAAATTACTTAATGAAGTACCGGGTACAACCTAGTGCTTCATAGTAAAATTTTGCTAATGATGATTTTTATTACCTGGTAAACAGTACTAAACACATGCATCAACATCACTGTCCACATGTGGATTACGACCAGTCCATGGCGGCTGTATTGTATGAAGAATACCCATACCTTTTAGGGTAAAAGGTCTGGTAAAATTTTCATAAAGTCAGAAACATTTAGCCTGCTCATACAACCATATCAGTGATTTCTAGACCAGCCTTAGCCACTTTCACCGACAGCCAAGACTTGTATAGAAGTCACTGCCATGATAATTTGTCGATAATCAACAAGTTTTCCTCAAGGTTACATGTCGGGACACCTGTTCCGAGTCCAGAGTCTGTTGAATTCAGACTTGGGCCATCAAGGGTTGGAGACATTTTCTGCAGAATACTCCATAGTTGGAGAACAGAGTAATTTTTTATCAACCTACCTTATAATTGTTTACAACAGGCTTTCACTACAGTGGAAGTCCCTAACTCGAAAAAATACTCTCCATTTTCTTCTTTCCCAAGCGATTTGGGAAAGAAAAGTGGTGCAAAAGCACCAAGAAAAAATAAGCCGAAACTGGGTCGAGTGCAACCGGCGCACACCCAGTAGGGGACACTCTTCTTGTACTAATCCACGGCTTCCGGGACTAGTGCGCAGACATATAACCAATGTGTCCAGGATGGGGATCGTTTCGCTCTTCAACAGTGATACCTTCTGACTCGATGTTAACAATGTTTCCTGTTCTGATATGTGGATTCAAAGCTGTTTCTTCACTATCCAGACATACAGGGCTGTGTTTTGTATATTCTCTCGATTATTCGCTGTATATTTTGTGATAAATCTCTATACTGATTTCGCGTTCGATTTTCGCTTACCGTGCCATTTCGGTCTTTTGTTCATTAATGCTAACCCTTTGGGTTCTGCTTTTTGGTGTCAGCTGGGGGCAATTATGGCAGCATTTCTGTTGACGGTAGAATTTCTGCCAGTTCCGTTTTGGCTGTTGGGGTACTTTTCTGTTCCCGTCTGGCCTTTGTTTCCTGCCACCTTATTCTGGTAGCTGGGGGTATCCTGCTTTATTTTTTCTTTGGGTTCACCTTCCCATTTACTTTGCTCTCGCCAGATATGCCTAGGTCGATACCTTGCGGGCCATTTTTGTTGTCATAGCATGTTGAAGTTTCCCATTATTCACGCTCCACTTTATTTGGGTGTTCTCTTGAAAGACACTGTGGACAGGGAGATCTTCCACCTTTTGGGCTTCCTTCTATTGTGTAGTTTGGGCATGTGGCGTTTTCCTTCCGTGCCCGCGGACCCCCTGATTTGACTGAGTTATACCCCTCCTGGGGGTTTTGCAGTCTTTGTATGGCGTGGATACTGCATTAGCTGTTGACTTTCTGGCAAAGAGATGCCTGGTTCCAGGACTACTGTCCCCTCCAGTTGACATCAGTCGGTTCTGATTCTGCCTCAGGTTCTAGCCAAGATACGAACCTGCAGTAGTCGAATCCTTCTGATCGCTCCCCTGTCGCCTCAGCGGGTGTGGCTCAATACAGCTCCGCTCTCTTGTCGTCAGTTCCGGCACATCTCCCCCGACATCACAACCTTCTTTGCAAGGTCACCTGAGGAAGTTTCCTGTCGATCCGACTTCATTGTGTCCTCACGCATATCTTTTGTCAGGTCCTGTCTCCTCTGTGGAGGTTGTTCAAGATGAGCTGTGGAATGCATTTCGTCTTCAAGGCGGCACTCCACTGGTCTTTCTTGGGTGCTGCTTTTGCTTAGGGATGGGGGTGGGGAGGGTGCACCGTTCAAACCTTTATCCAGGTGAATATGCATTCTCTCACATACAAGACAGCTTTTTCTGATGGCTTTGCCTCTGCCAGAAAGGTTAGTGAGCTTCACGCCCTCTCTGTTGAACCGAGCTTTTTCAGGAACTCCGCCAACAGTGTTACTTTACCACTGATTGCTCCTTTCTGGCCAAGAATCAGATGCCAGAAAACTACTCAACCTCCAATCTGTATCAGGGCTCTTCCTTCTGCTTTGGGTAATTGCCCTTTGCTCTGTTCAGTTCGTGCAATTCGCATTTACCTCAACCGGACACAGTTCATTAGGAAAGACAGGAAAAGTTATATATCTGTCTCTTATCCCTGGACGACAGACGATCTCTCCTCAATCCATTTCTAGATTTGTCTTGCTATTCACACGTCATACGCTCGTCTAGTGACTGACGATTGTTTTACCAATCGTTTTTCTGCCCACGAGGTGTGTGCATTGTCTCCCTTCTGGGCTTATGCTGTCCACGGTTCCAGCGCAGTCGGGTTATGTGGGGGTTGGTTATGTGATTCCCTCTTCCTGTTATCTATTCTGCCTGTTGTAAACAATTGTAAGGTAAATTGATAAGAAATTTAAATTTTATAGTAAATTTCCTTTCTTATTATACCTATCACAACACAATTGTTTACGTGGAGGCCCTCCCATCTTCTTTTTCGGGTAAGAATCCTTCCTCCCCTCTAATCACATACCTCCAATGTTGGTGGATTCAGTGGAATGACACGTTGGTTATACATCTGCGCACTGGTTCCAGAAGCTGTGGATTAGTACAAGGAGTAGAGTGTCCTCTACTGGATGTGCGCCAGATGCACCCGACCCAGTTTTGGCTTATTTTTTCTTGGTGCTTTTGCACCACTTTTCTTTCCCAAATCGCTTGGGAAAGAAGAAAATAGAGAGTATTTTTCCGAGTTGGGGACTTCCACTAACAACAAATGTGGCAGGTATAATAAGAAAGGAAATTTACTATAAAATTTAAATTTTCAACTAAAATTAAAAAAACTCAAAACTCACAAGTATAAAATTAAATGTGTAAATGTAGGTCAGTCACCATACTTTGTGGTATGTACCGTAATAACGAATGCCAATGCAAAAACTGAAGTTTATTAAAACAATGTCTACAGCAGAGTAAGAATGAGAAGTAAATTCTTCTTTCATGATGAAAATGTAAAAGAATTTTCATTTTTTGTTGCTTCCAAATAATAGTGCTTTTGACTCCTTATTTTAATGAGCTCAACGTGCTCATTCCAGTAAGGAAGTATAAGCTTAGTCTTGGAAACAAATTTTGAATGGTAGTTTTTGTGCTCAGCTTTGAGTTTGTTTGGTCAATACCTATGGTAAAGGATAAACTGGAAAGGATATGTGTGCTGGTAATTTTGAATAAATCAGCATTTTCAATAATAAAGTTTAGCAAGCTTTTGCTGAAAATGCTGAGTTAAGAACTTTATGATTTAATACAAATAAACTCTGTATGTGGTTGGTGTGGCATAGCCAGGCTAAATGAAGTGGGGTGTATTGAGGCAAAATATTCCTTCCCCACTTCATTCTACCATATGATTGGTTAACCCTTTACCCAACATAATGGCCAAAACCGGCCAACACTAATCTAAAAAATCGCCAATTAATTTTCATTATTTTTTGACTCAAAAACATAGGTTATGACACCTCATTGGAACTTGCTCGTCAAGCTTGTTCCACTGAGGGGTCATAAACTAGGTTTTTGAGACAAAAAATGAAAAAAATTACTTATTCAAGAATTATTTTTACAAGTGTCGTCTGCTTTTCATATTAGGTACGTAAAGGGTTAACTGGTTGAGGTCTAGAAGCCACTATCAGGGCTTTCAAAAAATTAGGGTACCGGAGTGAAAGCCAACGTTTTCCTTGCTCAGGTTTCATATTCATTGAAACACGAATCATATTTTGTTTATATAAATTTGTTCTATTACAAATCATTGGAGAGTGCCTGTGGGCACTCTCCAATGATTTGTAATAGAATAAATTTTGAATAACAAATTCAGACCACTGAAAATAATCTAGCCCTCAACCAGTTAAGAGTGTGTTTCCCCCATAGATAAAGGGCTTAAAGCTCAGGGGTTTCCTTGGGGAAAAAGTAATTTTTCATGACAGAGCCCCAGAGTAATTTTTTCAAAGCTAAAGTACCCAGAATATTCTGCTGTTCATGGCTCTTCCTTTGCATTGACATTTCAATGTATCTCACAAATTAGAAAAATATCTGTGGCATTTATTTTCACATGTACATATATAAACCAGCACATTTAAAGTGTCACGAAGTATTCTTTATATGCCTAGAACTTATGTGTTTTCAGGCATTGACTATAGAATCTCAACTGAATAAACCAAACAGACCCTTCTTGTATATAACTGTCCAAATTTATAGAAGCATCATGTATTTATAAAAAAAAGTGTGTATGGGCCTTTGGTTCCAGTTTTGATGAAGAAAACTTATTTATGGGTGGTGGATGAGGATGCTTTTGCCTAACTCTTTATCCAATGCATGTGATATCAGAATTTATTTTATTTTTTTTTCTATTTTTTCATGAAATTTCAACAAGCTCGTATAATCTGCCCCTCAGGAACATGCCCCTCATGTGTGGGGTGTGTCACATGATATGTTTTTGTTGAAATTTTTTTCAATTGCTCAGTTTGTAAATTAAGTGGGCAGATGGGGCCAGTTTGTGAAGTAAAAGGTTACTTTAATTTGTATATCATCTAGGTCAAGCACTTATCCCACCAGGTGTGTACTCTTCCGAAAACTGTCCTGAAAGTTCAGGGCTTAAAATTCATGTAAGAATTACAGTTAAAATTAGAAGTCCTGTCATGAAATGTGCACAAATAGCACGTCGATCTGCACGTTAATTTACTCGTTTGGACCATAGTAAGGCTATCAAATTCTGTACATATGGCCTGTGCACAAGCAATGTTTCAGCCAATGGATCTCCGTGTAACCCGGAGGTCCATTGGCAGAAACATTGCCTGTGTTTGCTATGAGTAACCAGGAGAACCTGTCATGCTTTGGATGCCATTTGATATGGCAATTGCGCGCAAATTCTATGCGCAGTTGAGCCTAGATAAGTGCAGAGTTCATGACTGAACTAGTTTTAACTGTAGAAATTGATTCGAGAACAATGAGTATCAACTTTGATTCTCGCAAAATGTTCATTTAATTCTTGTCATAGATTCTAAAACTAAAAAGTGTGACTGTCCTCAAAGGCCTGAAGATTTCTACTTATATTTTTTTACTCCTTCAAAATAAGGTAAAACTTTGACTTGGCAGTAGGGTCTAGTGAAGACGGGGTTGCCTATACAGGCAGTCAAGACTTCAGTGGACACCATGTGCATCTGTCCGTCTGTCCATGCATCCATGTGTCCGACTGTCCACGACCTTATCCTACCAGTGAGTGGAGGGATTTCAATGAAATTTGGTATGAGGTATCCTTATGACTAGCCCTTCCTGCACTTTATAAAAAAGTTGCCCCCATTTTTTCATCGGAGTTACATTCCTTTACTATGTTTTTAATTCAGTTATGCTTCATCAGTCCAGATCTGTCGTTGGGTATAATTGCCTTCAGCAGTAGCTCTTGTTTGGTTTGTGTTCGGAATCTGCATGAATGAAGTTTGTGCGTGCTGTTCTGTTTATTCTTGTATATCATTGCAGGGGATGGTGTACCTCGTGGTTCGAGATCAGACCTTGATGTGGAAAAGCTCCAGGTTCCTTTTGAATCAGGTGAGGTTTGAATTTGATTGATTGATTCTTTCTTTCACAGTAAACATATACACAATAATAAACAATAATAAAGATGATAAAATTACATGAACACACATATGTATACCATGGGGAATAACATAGCCAGATTGACTGTCTTCCTGTTATTAGAGCTGTAGGTTTTTAAATTTCTTTTTCGGTTTTGTTTTTTCCGATGGAGTAAAACCCCGGTTCGGTTCGGATTTCGGTTTGTTCATGAGGCCAAATAAAATTCAATAAAACTCATTCTTATGTCCAGAGTCATAACTGAATGGCAGTGAAATTGAGTGAAACTCAATGAATGCCCTAAATGAGCTATAATACATGAAGAATCAGGAAGGCCAATATAATAATTACCTAAATATACAGAACTTTTATTGTGCTTGGCCATTTTTCGAGGTCTGACACCTACACGCAACATGAGGAAAGCTGAAAACACAACTAAACTGAAATGTCGGAAATTCACAGAATGTAGCCTTCCCAGAGTAGTGAGAGTACCCAGACACTGCCATTGGCAGTGTCTGGGTACTCTCACTAGTCTGGGATGGCTACATTCTGTGAATTTTTGCAACAAGAGAGTATTTAATAAAAAACGAAAAACCTTAGATTACGGGATGTCGACGGTTTCGGTTTCAGTTTTTTAAAAAAAACTAAAAACCTCGGTTAGGTTTCGGTTAATCGTTTCACATCTGCTGACTGTCCATCGAACTCTCTTGGAAAACAATGAAATCGGCGTATTTTTGTCAATATATCTTTTGTGTGTGTTAATTTTCATCAGAAAATGCTGTGTGCCTCGAAGTTAATGTCATCATTTAATAGGAAACGTGTAAAGTCATATGGAAAAAACGAACAATTGGATATGCCTGAAGCTGGTTTGCTACACAGTAGACAACACGTCTTCTTGAAAATCAAGAACGCGTGTTGCACTGTCGCCTCGGCTATTTTGTTGGCAAAGAACTGTTCAATTCATCAGAATTCAAGAGGATGTTTCGAGAGTCTGATTCTATCTCTGACAAAAAACATTTATTTAGTTATGGTAACCAGTTTTAATTTATTAAATACATTAAATCAGTGTGTTCCTCGTATGGAAAGAAAAAAATAAAAAGCCACGTGTGTTTATAAAACTTATTTGATCACGCCCACAATTTTTACGTCATTCGTTTTTGACGTCTTTCTCTGTTTTCATTGGATATCCTGTAAGGTCCCTTTTTGCAGCTCACAGCCCATTTGTTCTTCAATGAAAAGGTGATGACAAGAAATGCTGAGGAGAGCCAATAGTTATTTGACAAAAAGGCAAATGAAAATAAATATATAAAGAAATAAAAAATTGAAAAAATATTTGAATGGAGACTTTTGTAAATAGCACTGGCAGGTTTTTTTTTTATGATACCCCCACTTTCGAAGAAAATGGGAGTATACTGGATTACATGCGTCCGATTATTCATAACTTAAGTAAATTATTATTTTTTATAATATTTGTTGGTCATAGGTTTGCCCGCACTAGTTATTTTTTTTTTTTATTATTTTTTTTTTATATTACTTGTTCACTTAGAAATTGTGTCTGTCCGAGCCAAATTTTGTCTGTTCAGCCTGTATCTCGGGTATCGAATATTCTATTGCAATGAAATTTGCCATGAACACTGCTTATGGTATAGGCTTTAAAAAAAGGATTCAACGATATTTCTCACAGTCTCCTTTTTAGAGTTATCCCCCTTTTTTGACGTGGAAATTGTAGGAAATAGACATTATTTGTTTGTTCAGCCTGTATCCCAGGTATGAGTTATCGGATTTAAGTGATACGGCATGCAGTTTGCCTATGACAAAGGCTTCTGCCTCATTGCATAAAACTTCCAAACACCAAACAATTTACCATACCTTAAAGGCAGATATTATAATAATTCCCTTTCCTGTTATATAACTTTGGCGAATGGTCATTCACTCTCCTGGGGAATATTTTAGGAGAGTGATGGCGAGTGAGAGTGATCACTCTCCTTTCTTGCCTGTTACTGTTCTCTAATAAACTATTACAAGAGATCCATTGAATAAAAAAAAATGTTTATTTCTAAGAGAATATAGAGCACATCTAGGGAATATGGAGCCTTTTAACGGAGTCTCCAGCACTTTTTGGAGGCACAGATAATGAGATATGGGCTTCTCGCACTCTACTAGTTAGCAACATGGTGCTTTTTTGTTCGAGCTAAAGTTTCTTGGTTAAATCAGGGCTTCCATGATCCTGTTTTGGTGTCCGTGAAACAGACCCATTCCCAAAACCAATTTTGCCCAGTTGGCAAGTGCAGATGTGTATTGTTATGCACTTGAATCAGAATGTAAGTGAATATTTCAATAAATAATCATACACACTCTTGCTGTTAATGTCAGACAAAAACTATTCATTTCCTTTCTAAACATTTGGTTCCTATGAGGTAGGATACCCCTTTCCAAACCTCCCCGACATGAGACCAGTTGTGAAGCAGCATGCCATTCTGTTCTGTCTACCACTATATGAAGTGTATCCTAATAGAATGTGCTCCCCTAGCGTGCAACATACCCTTCAGTGTAGAGGTATGATTGTGCTCTGATACGTAGATCTGGCTGTGCAATTTAAATTCTAACTTTGCAGCTCCATTCATTTCTTAAATATTTAAGAATTATTTATTTTTGACAGTTGTGGCCGAATTTGTGGGCCAAATTCTACAAAGTCAAACGTTAATTTGAAAATCGATCACCTGATGGCGACAGCCAACAGTACAGACCTCAGAGCAACTAAAAATTGAAATTTTCCTGAGGAGAACCTGCCTTTGCAAGTGCATCAGGCGACTTTGGTACCTGATGCCATTTACAAAATATTCATCAATATCTAAAAATGGACCCAATAATTTTAACCCTTTGGACCCTGGTGGTATGTTCCATGTCAGTTCAATGACAGGAATTGGAAGAGTCCACATTTATTATTTGGGGTTGGACCAATTGATATTTTCAATGTGCAGCCTTAGGGCTGCACATTGAAAATATTGATTGTTCTATACCACACATTTACCTTGTAGCCATCCCACTTAACGACTTTATGACGTAGCTTGTGGCCCTGCCAGAAAAACAGCCTCTGGTGTTCAAAGGGTTAACCTAGCGAAGCCCTTGAAATTTCAACAGTTTTTTTAATTGTCTCTTTTTCTTAAAAAATGGGCATTACTTTCATAGGGAAACTTATGGGGGTCATTGTCATGGAATGCCTGTTGCTAGGGAAATGCGTAAATCTTTCTTAGTGTCAAGTCCTCCTGATGGGTATCAAACATAACACCTATGAATAGGTTTGCTCGACAGCCATGCAGATGATTTAGAGTATTTTGATTGTCTAAATACCTCTTGATCTACTGAGAGTGACAAAGTTTAGTCACCTAGCTTTCGGCCTGGACAAAGCATGCAAATAATTTATTGTAAAATATGAGAACAAACTACAGGTTGCAACAAAACAATACAGATTAAATTAAATTCCTAATGCCACCTCTTGACTGTCAGTACTTTAGAACTAACTCAAAATAAATAGAACCCAAAATAAATAGCGTCAAGCAATGCTCGATCTTGCCAAAGTGAGATCACGCATTGCCTGTTGCCATTTATTTTGACAGAAAGAATCACAAAACTTTTTCTCTAAGTTACCACTGTGTTATATAGCGTATCCAGCAAATGTCTTAAAATGTAAGCTCTTTATTTCCAGGCCTGCAGCTTGCCTGCTGGTTAGTTTGCATCTCGTATTGAACCAGCAATCGATGTGTTTGAACAAGAGTAATTTCTTTTCAACATACTCACAGTTGTTTACAGTTGGCTGTAGCATAAGTGCAAGCCCTACTTCGGAACTACCTCAAGCTTAAGAAACTTTTCCAAGCAAGTTGTAAAAGTAATAGAGTGCAAAAGCACGAAAAAAATCGAAAAAGGGTCGAGCGAGACCGGCACTCGACATTACAGGTACTCTCTCTGCACACCTCTTGCGTTTACCGAGCGCATGCGCAACAACCGTGGCGTCAATTCCTTTTATTTCCGCCATTGTACTGGTCGGAAATTTTGTGACTCGTACTATTATTTAGCTGTTATCTTCGAGAACAACTTTATTTGTATAATAATTCTTGTCTGTTTATGTGCAAGAGAACTGTATCCTTTTCAAGCTTCTAAATTGATTACTATTTGATGATATTTTTGATCATTTTTGCTTGTTTTCTCACACATAGTCTTGTTTTTCCCCCGCATGTTAACACAGCCATTGTTGTTCTATATTTTTATACTGTACCAATGACCAGACTTAGCTGGTGCTAACTCCAACAAAACCAGGGCCAAACACAAATTTTGCCCCCCAATCCCCAAAATTTGCATCCAAAACAAAAAGAAATCATGTCCTAAAGGACCTCCATAGTACGCCTCTACTGCGCATGCGCAGTGACGCAGTCGTCCCGAAATTGGCGCCAATTACCATTCTCTGTTTGGCCCTTCATCAGTCAACATCTCACTGATCTTTGTGCTTGTAAATCTCAGTTTAAAGGATGCCAGACACGTAATTTTTGGAGAAAATGTGATTCTAAGGAGGATAGAAGGAGGAGAGGAAAAAGAAGTGGCAAAAATAATCAGGGCTGTACTTAAAATTTTTTTGATGAAATTATGTTAAGTTGCCTATTTTCGAGGCATGGGCCTCTTGTTGTCATTCTTGCTAATTGTTGCACTGCTTATTCAGTGTTTCCTCTCCCCTAGCCTTCTAAAGTCCCCCCTGGCAATTCTCCCATGCTTTTGGCATATTTTTGAGAAGTTTCATTTCTAAAATTTCCTGGGAGAGTTGCTTGGTTACAGAATGTTTTCTGTTATTTTCCCCATAGTTACGTTTTCACCCATGGGTGTATAACGTTTGTGTTCTGCATCTTCCATCTGATGTTCTACAGATTCTCCCCTGGGAGTCTCTGTTTTGCATCAGATAGAGTGTAATTGATGACTGATTCTGGGCCAGTTTTTTCAGTGCCTGGAGTCATGTTTTCTAGTGTGTTTACACTGTTTGTTCTCATTGGCAACAGCCTTTTTTGAGGGGGGCTGTTTGCCTTTGTGGTAGTTTATCTCATTATAAGATACATTTATATTATCCGAAAGTGTCTCATTAATTATTTTATATAAATTTAAAATTTTTGACCACACTTTGCCATCGGATCCATCGGGGCTCAACGTTACTTTTCAGCAACTTGGGCTTCTCTGAAAAAATATTTTTTCAAAATTATTTTGTTTTGCAATTGTTTTTTCATTTATTAATGGATCATGTTATTATGTATCTTTGTGTCAGGGGTTTTTGCGAGTAACTAGGACTTATTGTTGTTCTTTCACAATGAAGGGACATTGTTCAAATTGTAATAGGAAGAAATCTTCCTCTGACTTTCATGATCATTGTATTAATTGTAGTCAGTGTTCTCGCATTAATCCCTGTCCTATATGTGAACATTGGGATGAGAAACATTGGAAACGTGTGTCACGATATGTTGTTTCTGGAGAAAGAGCGATGCCGGCTCTTTCGCCACAAGGTCACTCTACTCTCTCAGTTTCTATTTCAGAGGAACCAGAACAGGGTGATGTTTCCATGTTATCTTCTTCAAGTGTGCGTCCGTCGTCACAAATGAATTCAGAGCTAGCGGCAAAAGTGCTCATGGAGATTAGACAAATGTCGTCCGCTAGCTCGCCCGGTGTAGCGTCCATTCACCGAATGGTTCGGCAGCCGGGTTCGTCCAATGCGGTCCAAGAGGAAATTTTGGGTGATGCGAGCACTATAAACATAATAGATGCACACCCAGTGACAGCGGATAGTAAACGAGAACGGAGGAAGCCTTTTAGTCCGGTTCCTAGCTCGTCCAGGTCCAGCCGGGCCGCGAGCGAGAGAGGTCCCTCTCTCGTACAACAACATCTGGGACCAGATGTTGTAGTACAAAATGTGTCTTTAGCGGAGCATACGTCCGTCGCTCGGGACGCTCCGTTGTATAAGCAGTCCGCAGAGACTGTTAAGGCTTCCTCTTCTCGTCAGCGCACACGACCGCACCTTGGCTGCGTGACCTCCGATATTTTACCAGCTTCGCCGATGAAGGATTCTTCGGCGACCAGGTCACACCATCCGGCAGCCAGGGATTCGAGACCGATGGACTCCGGACGTTCGCATAGGAAAAGTATGCGGGAGCCATCTGATGCGGAGCTGCCCTCGGCGAAGCAGCGAAAGACTGCGCCTCCGCAGGTCTCGACGTCGGACATTCTTGTGCAGATAGCACAGCTTATCGCAGCATCCCAGCAGCCGACAGAAACGGTGTCGGATCGAGAATTATCCGACGGCGCTGGGTCGGTACGCTCCGCCGAAGCATCGGGGTCGGACGACCGGGAACATCGGGAGGTCCGACCGGATGGTGAAAGGGATACGGATGAATTGGAGCTATCCCTTTCGGAACAACATAAAGCTGCCGTGGACTTCATCCGGCACTTTCTCCCTCAAGTTGTTCCGTCGGGCCAGACTGCTGCGCTTCCGGACAAGAGAATTATAGCGTCATTGGACTCTGAATTTTTTGAGCGGTTCAGGGACATCGCTCCCGAGTTTCCGTCGCAGTCCAATAATGTTGCAAGAACATTTGAATTATTGAACGACGCTATATTTAAACTTGCTTCCAGGACGGGGAAAGCAGGTTTCTTGTCCGCTAATACTCTTAACCTGCCTTTCATTAATGCAAGGAATAAATTCGATACGGCAGGACAGGGTATACCGAGAGTTCCTCTGCGTATGGACGACGAGGCGGAAGACTTAGAGCTATCATTACCGTCGTCAGCTTCTATTCCAACCGCGGTGTTGGAAACAGCTATTGCGTCTAACAGAGCCAATTTAGATGCCTTATCTTACGCAGATCACCTTACTAAGGCGTTATCACTGCGCCTTCAAGGGGAAGAGTTTCAGGATATACAATCCTCTTTAAGACTTCTTTCAAGGGCAGTAGCTTATTCCACGTGTAACTCCGCCCTTTCAGTGGCAAATCTGGAGTTGGTTAGACGTGACGCAGCCCTAGCTACATCCACACTAGTGGATTCTAAGGTGAAGAACTCTCTTAGAGTCGCTTCGGTCTCAGGAGAACTTCTCTTTGACGGCAAGCTTTCCGCTATTTATGATAAAATTAAAAAGAAAGCTAATGATTCTCTGTTGTTCAGATCGGCTCCTAAAAAGTCGGATACAGCAGACACGAATAAGACAGGCACTTCTGGGTCTAATGCGCCCAAGAAAGGTTCCTATAGAGGTTCCGGTGCGTCCTCTTGGTCTTATTCGAGAGACCGTCAGGATAGCGACTCTCGTTCGGGACGTCCTTCAGGCCGGGACAATCGGTCGGACGCCCCGAGGTCGACGAGGCGAGGTGTGGGTCGTGGAAGACGTGGTTTCTCCTACCGCAGGCCTCGCAGGTCCAGGAGGTGATGGCTTAAACCTCTATCGCGTTCCGGTTGGAGGAAGGTTGTCGAGTTTTTCACAAGAGTGGGCGTTGATTACGGACGACCCTTGGGTGAGAGGAGTGACTTCGGAAGGTCTAAAGATATCCTTCAAACGAAAGCCTCCATTAACTCGAAGTCCAAAGTGGACTCATCTTCCGTCAAATCCACAGAAAAGAGACGCTCTGTTATCAGAGGTGCAGTCTCTTTTAATGAAGAACGCGGTAGAGGTCGTAGAAAACCAGGAATCTCTGGGATTCTACAGCCATCTGTTTCTGGTTCCGAAACCAGACGGCTCGTTCCGTCCAGTCATAGATTTGAGCTGGATAAACAAGCTGATCGTCGCTCCGAAGTTTTATATGGAGACGATTCGATCGGTCAGAGCGAGTATTCGGGTGAACGATTATGCAACGAGCATAGATCTCAAAGATGCGTACTTTCACGTCATGGTACATCCGACATTCCGAAAGTATCTACGCTTCGCAGTCCTAGGAGTGGTGTATCAGTTCCGGGCCATGTGCTTCGGATTGAATCTAGCACCCTGGGCTTTCACTCGGGTAATGAACTCGGTAATGATCTACTTCCGAGCTCATTCGTCTGCGGTAACGTCGGCCTACCTGGACGACATTCTTCAGAGGTACGGCAACGAGTTAACGCTTCAGAACGATGTTCAGAATCTTCTATTGCTCCGACGTCTCGGTTTTATAGTAAACGAGGAGAAGTCGGATCTGGTGCCGTCCAAGTCATTCACTCATCTGGGAATGAGCTTCGAGACGCACAACAATCTCGTTCGTCTGCCGTTAACCAGAGCGAAATTAGTCAGTTGTTACGCTCGCTATTGTCTGCACGCAGACAAAGTCACGGCGAGAGAATTTATGAGACTGATAGGTCTGTGCGGAGCCGCCGCGGATCTCATTCCGATGGGGCGGCTACGCACACGTCCTCTTCAAATTTTCCTGACTCAGAATTGGAGTGTGAAAATTCATTCGCTCGATGTAGACGTTCTCTTGTCAGATCAAGTGAAACAAGAGATTCAGACTTCGGCAAACATTCAGTGGTTAACTCAAGGAGTTCCGCTGCAGTTGCCGGATCCGAGTTTTACCGTTATGACGGATGCCAGTCAAACAGGTTGGGGTGCATCATTAATCCCAACGGATTCGAGATGCCAGGGTCTTTGGGATCCGCAATTCCTGTGCAAGCACATAAACATCAAGGGAATGATGTCAATTTGGCTTGCGTTACGTCACTGGATGGACATTATTCACGATGCTCATGTCCAAATCCTATCCGACAATACGACAGTAGTGGCGTATATACGGAATCAGGGAGGCACTCATTCAGTTCCGTTGTTCAATCTAACGGAAAGAATCCTTCTGTTTGCGTTAGAACATCACGTTCTTCTTTCGGTCCGTCACATACCGGGTCGTCTGAATGTGCTAGCAGACTCCCTTTCACGAAAGGGTCGCTTGTTGCCATCGGAGTGGACTCTCAACAAACAAGTATTCAATCAGATTTGCTACCAATGGGAACGGCCAATGATAGACTTATTTGCGACACATCTCAACAATCAGTTGCAGACGTATGTGTCTCCGTGTCCGGATCCAAGAGCATTTGCAGTAGACGCTCTGTCGATCCCTTGGGACGGAATGATAGGATATGCGTATCCTCCAGCGCCGTTAATTCAACAAGTATTGCTAAAGATAAAACAATCTCAATGCAAGATTCTGTTGGTAGCATCTCTGTCGCCACAGAGACCGTGGATAAATCTACTCAGGTGTCTGTTGTGGGACCTACCGCGGAAGCTTCCTCCACGAGAGGATCTTCTTTCGCAGGGGAAATCGCGCCAACTCCATCACAACCCGCAAGGTCTCAACCTTCACGTTTTTCCGTTGTGCGGTCCTTCTTGCATGGCAAGCACTTTACAGGACGAGCAGTGGACGCGATTTCTAACTGTAGGAAGACCTCCTCTTCGCTAAACTATGCGGCTAAGTGGAAGGTTTTTCGTCGTTGGTGTAGGGATCATTCTGTAGATATATATGATCCCTCTATACCAGACATTGCAAACTTTCTAGTATACTTGTTTGACGAAATCAAACTGCAGCCTGTTACTATAAAGGGTTATAGATCTATGTTATCTGATACCTATGCACATCATGATAGTTTACAAATTGGATCTAATGTCTCTTTATCGAAGTTGGTTAGAAACTTTTCGATAAATAGACCCAGAACTCTTAGATTAATTCCTAAGTGGAATTTAGCTTGGGTTCTCCATAAATTGAAGGAAAAGCCATTTGAACCTCTTGGGACAGTAGATTTCAAATTCTTATCTTATAAGACAGCTTTTCTCTTAGCTTTCTCTTCTGCCAGAAGAGTCAGTGAGCTTCATGCACTATCGGTGGATGATTCTCATTATCGTAGTGTTGGGAACACTATCACCTTCACTACTAATGTGGGTTTTTTAGCTAAGAATCAGGCTCCTAATAAATATCCGGAACCTATTGTTATTAAGGCTCTTCCGTCTTCAGATGGGCGTAGGCCTTTACTCTGTCCTGTTAGAGCACTACGTATCTATAAACAGAGATTTCAGTTTATCAGAAAGGGACGGAAACGTTTCTTTCTGTCTTTGATGCCTAATAGAAAGGACATTTCAGTCCATTCTATTGCTAGATGGATTCAGTTAACTATCCGTACTGCTTATGAAGATTTATCTTCTTCTCAGCAGTCTGTGCTTAAGATTTCTGCTCATGAAGTAAGAGCTCTTTCTACTTCCTGGGCTTATGCTAATAGTGTTGCTATTACAGATTTAATGAAGGCTGCTTATTGGTCTCAGCCATCCACATTTACGAATTTTTATCTCAGAAATATTGAGTCCATTTCTGGAGACCTGCATTGTTTAGGTCCGTTATCTGTTGCTCAGAATGTCGTCCACTAAACAGTTGCAACTATAGTTATGCAGGCTTTCTGTTCCGGCAGTGACTCCGTCCGGCTGCCCTCTTCGCTCTGGGCTATTTGACCCAGGGCAAGGGGAGGGGGGGGGGGGGGCGGGTGTTCCCTTAGGTCACCTGCTTTATAGTGAAAAGCAAGGGAATGCCTCCTCCAAGTCAGTATTTCTGAGTCGCTTCCGGGTTGGTTTTAAAGTGTAATATTAATGTTTAATTTCATTCATGTCTTATTTTTAAAGTGTAGCTCGGTGTGAAGCATTTGTATATGTCAAGTGTCAAACGGGCTTTAATATACAATACTCGGACACTTTTAAATGATTATAAAGAGTCTCAATTCTCTGGACTACTTTATTTATTGGCTTGCTTTAAAAATAATTAGTATAAGGGTTATACTGGATGTTAATAGAGAACATGAATGTTATTGTGCTCAATTATTAAGGGTAGTGTATCTTTCTAATTTAATATTAAATAAGAAAGATACATGTAAAGCCTAATACTCCTTGTCACCTTAAGGGGTTACCTCTTTACTATATAGTTGAGCTTATTGGATTTTCCTCTATGTCCTAGGCCCTCCAGCCTGTTTACTATTCAGCTAAGTCTGGGTCATTGGTACAGTATAAAAATGTTAAAAAATTTATAGTAATTTATATATTTTTTATACTTACCAATGACCCAGACGGGGATGGCCCTCCCTGGAGTTGGGAACTCTTGCCTCCCCGCTGAGTACATAGCGCTGACCAGGCACTGCCAGTAAGAATGATAATTGGCGCCAATTTCGGGACGACTGCGTCACTGCGCATGCGCAGTAGAGGCGTACTATGGAGGTCCTTTAGGACATGATTTCTTTTTGTTTTGGATGCAAATTTTGGGGATTGGGGGGCAAAATTTGTGTTTGGCCCTGGTTTTGTTGGAGTTAGCACCAGCTAAGTCTGGGTCATTGGTAAGTATAAAAAATATATAAATTACTATAAATTTTTTAACTTTCCGTTGGCGGGAAGCTTAATTTCATTGATCATATTCATATTATGCCCAAAACAATTCCTTGTACCTCTTACTTGTAACATGAAGACGACTCTCATTCCACATGTGTCACTTGCAACAATTGTACACAGGCCCATTCATGTGGTATTTGTGGGGTTTGGTCCTCAAAATTCTGGGCATCCGTAAACAAGGTGGTTCTTCCTAGAGCTAGAACCCCTCATTCTCGAGGTAAGAGTAGCCGTGCCTTATCAGACATTTCTGTGAGTGCATGTGGTGACTCTGTCACACAGGATGCTGATCTGTCGCTTTCTGTGGCGAGTTTCTCTGGAACTGTTGATGGTGATAGAGCGGTGATGATTGATGTGGAGACCGTGGTCTCTTTGGCTTCTGATGTCACTCTTGAGGCATCTGTTTTCGCCGAGAGCTTCTCCGAGGTCAGCTCGGTTACGCTCTCTGATTTGCCTCCTGCGCCGTCGATAGTTGCTGAGGAAGTTGTTACTACGGATCCTATCCTGTATGATGGTGGCTGTTCCATCTCTTCTGGGGATGCTGTACAGTTTCAGGGGTCCGAGACTGTATCTGCTGGTGTGTCTCTTAGTTCTCAGCCTCCCTTGGCTTCGCAGCGAAGCTGTGCGGGTTTGCTGTCTGCTCCGTCTCATCTGGCTAGGTTTGCTCCTGGTCGGTTGGGCCGGTCGGTCGTTTCAGCAGCGATTCCTCACTGCTCGAGTGAATCGTTTGTTGTTCCACCTTCCCCTGCTGGTGTGCCGACTAGCAGGATGGGGCTGGGACATTGGCATCCAGGGCCTGCTGTTCGGCAGAGGTCAGTGATGCTCCGGTTAGCTGTCACTCTTGGAACCTTCCTCCGGTGATTCCTCACTGTGTTCCGAGCCTGGCTGTCGATTGGTCTCAGAGGATGGGCAGTTGGGGCCTTCTGCCGCATAGAGGCCAATAGCAGGTTCCTGTCATTCTTGGAACAATCCTCCGGTGTCTTCTCATCATGTCCCAAGTCCAGCTACCGATTGACGTATGCCGTCGGTCTCTTTAGAGGATTTGCAGGCAGGACCTTCTGTTCCGCAGAGGTCAGTGATTGCCCCTGGGTGTCACAATTGGGACTATCCTCTGTTGTCTTCTCACCGTCTCTCTATTCTGCCTGTTGATTGACGTTTGTCGTCGGTCCCTTCTGAGGATTTGGGTTCTTCTGCTAAAAGGGTCCAATTGGAAGACACTCCTTCGGGCGATGCTGCTACTACGGATTCTCAGGGTGAGCTGCGTCAGGCCGTTTTGGCGCTCACCCGGCTGCTTTCTAGCAACCCTCAAGTTGGCTTCCTTGTGCCTCCCAAGGCACAACCTCCTTTGGTCGGTCGCCGAGATTCCTCGCCTGGCCCTTTGGATACTGCACAGTATTCACAGGAGGTTTCTGCTGGTCAACCCGAGCTGGGCTACGTCTCTTCTGCTACAGAGGATGACGATTTTATTGAAGGCGATGGGCCCCCTCGTCAGTCTTGCGGCAGGCTTTGGATTTTGTCTTTGTCTTATTGCCGGATATTCAGTCTTCAGACCAGCCATCAGTGACCATCCGGCCGCGGTCCTCTGTGGAGCACCGTAACCCTGTTGAACCTTCTAGCTCTGGGGCTTTGCGTCCTCTGCAATCGGCTCAGGTTGTTGAGTCCTTCCAGAGCTTGGATGTCAAAATGCGTTCTAAGGCCCTCAAAGGTTCTTTCTTTTCACGAGCTGATGCCTTTCTGCCTCCGTCACGGTTTCGTGTTTACGATTCCGTCTGTCCACCAGTCTTCCAAGGGATGACTACTGTGGATGAGGATTCTTCTTCTCTCGGGTTGACTAAGCCTAAATCGGCAGTTCTCCCGATGTCGGTAGTGGAGTCTATGGTGGGCCTGTCTCGAGAGATGCTGGGTATGTTATCTCTCGCAGACCATGTTGTCGATGCCTTGGCTGAATATTTTCCATCAGGGGAGTTTGATGATGCTCAGGTGCCTTTTCACGTTTTGTCACTGGCTCTTATGAGCTTGACACGCTCACGCCTGTAACCTGGCTAATTTGGATGCAGTGTTGGATTCTTCTCCATCCCTTCCTTCTGAGCAGCGTGCTGTTCTGAGAGCTGCTTCTTTGGTTGGACCTCAGTTGTTCCATGGTTCTGTGGAAGCTGTCCATGGTGAGGTTCTTTGTCATTCGAAGGACCAGCTTTTGCTACGACAGCTGGACCAACCTGCTGCTCCAGGTGGTGGTCGTTCCAGGCCCACCAAGCATCCTGCTGCATCTGCCATGTTGGCTCTGCCTTCGCCTCCGCTCGCTGCTTCTGCTCAGAAGAAGCGCCAACACGGCCAGGCTCGCTGGCAGCCTCCGGGAGGAAAGACTCAGGACTCTGTTGCTTCCCGATGGGTGGTTTCTCCTCTTTGTGGCCTCGTTGAGGCTGCAAATGAAGGTCCTCACCTCGATTCGCCTCCAGTCGGGGGAAGGCTGTCGCTGTTTTTCGATCGTTGGGCAGAGATAACGTCGGACACTTGGGTCCTTGACGTCATCCAATCTGGTCTGTGACTGTCCTTCCGTCGGCACCCCTGTTTATCTCGGGTGTCCCTCCCGACTCAAGTCCCTTCCGATTCTCTGCGTCGGGACCTTCTGGTGCAGAAGATCGACAATCTCCACTCTCGAAAGGGGCGATCAAAGTGGTCAGGAACACCCTTTCACCAGGGACTTTTCTTGGTGCCGAAGAAAAATGGCCAGTTTCGTCCTGTCATCGATCTGAGTATCCTGAACGAGTCCGTTATAGCACCTCGTTTCAGTATGGAGATATTTTTATACTATACCAATGACCCAGACATAGCTGGTGCTAACTCTTAAAATATAGGGCCAAACACAAATTTTGCCCCCCAATCCCCAAAATTTGCATCTAAAACCAAAGAAAACATGTCCTGAATGGCCCTCCACACTTCACCTCTACTGCGCATGCGCAGTGTCAAGGACGTTCCGAAATTGGCGCCATTAATCATTCTAAGTTTGGCCCTTCATCAGTTAACATCTGACTGATCTTTGTGCTTGTAAATCTCAGTTTAAATGATGCCAGACACATAAATATTAGTGAAATGGTGATTCTAAGGAGGATAGAGAAGGAGGAGAGGAAAAATGTGTGACAGAATGTTATCAGGGCTGGAACTTAAAATTTTTTAATGAAATTATGTTAAGTTACCTATTTTCGAGGCAGCAGCCATTTTGTTGTCATTCTGGTTATTTAGTTACACTGATTTTTCAGTGTTTTCCTCTCTCCCTTTCCTTTAAGTCCCCTCTTGCTATTCTCCCATGCTTTTGGCATAGTTTCTGTAATTTTTATTACTAAAATTTCTTGGGAGTTTTAGCTGAATAACAGATGAATTCTGTTCTTTCCCCATGTTTACGTCTTCACCTACGGGTGGTTAGGCGTTGTGTTCTGCATCTACCATCTGATGTTCTGCAGTTTCTTCCCTGGAAGTCTCTGTTTTGCATCAGATAGTGTATTTTTGGTAACTGATTCCGGGCCTGGGTGCCTGGAGTCTTATTTTAGTGTTTTTACACTCATTGTTTACATTTACAACAGCCCTCTGTGTGAGGGGGGGGATTTCTTGAAAATAATATCTTGATGTTATTTTAATCATAACTAGATACATTATTATTGTTCGTAAGTGTTGAATAAATTGTTTAAAATATTTTTAAAATTTTTGTCCACACTTAGGCTTGGGATCCATTGGGGCTCAACGTTACTTTTCAGAAACTTGGGCTGTCCTGAAAAAATATTTTTTCAAAATATTTTGATTTCAATTATTTTTTCTATATTAATGGATCATATTATTATTATGTATTTTGATTGCCAGGGGTTGGTGCGAGTACCAGGACTTTGTTTTCTTTTCACATTGAAAGGATTTTGATCAATTGTTATAAGAGGAAGTCTTCCTCTGACTTTTATAATCATTCTATATGTGGTCAGTGTACTCGCATTAACTCCTGTTCTGTATCGTATGATTTCGATGACAACATGGGAAGCGTATGTCACGGTATGTTAGTGGGGAATTGGACACTCCGGTCCTTTCCCCGCAGGGTCACTCTACTTTATCAATTTCTATTTCAGACGATCAAGATTAGGGTGATGTATCTGTGATGTCTTCCAACAGTGTGCCTCCGTCGTCACAATTAATGAAGGGCTAGCGGAAAAGTGCTCATGTAAATACGCCAATTGCCTAAGAGGACCCTAGTAGGTTCGACGGCCTTTGACGCCCGCTAGCTCGCCCGGTGTAGCGTCCATTCATCGTATGGTTCGGCAGCCGGGTTCGTCCGTTGCGGTCTAGAAGGAGTTTTGGGGTGATGCGAGCACTATAAATCAACCAAATGCACACCCAGTGACGGCGGATTAGAGGGAGAACGGAGGAAGCTTTTTAGTCAGGTTCAAAGCTCGTTCTGGTCCATCCGGACGGCGAGCGAGAGAGGCCCCTCTCTCGTACAACAACATCTGGCCCCAGATGTTGTGGTACAAAATGTTTCGCATTCGGAGCATACGTCCGTCGCTCGGGACGCTCCGACATATAGGTAGTCCGGAGTAGACTGTCAATAAGGCTTTCTCATTCTCATGGTAGCGCACACGACCGCTCTTGGCTATGTGACCTCGGATATCCAGTCAGCTTCGCCAGTCAGAGAATCATCGGCGACCAGGTCACACCATCCGGTAGCCAGGGACACGAGGCCTGCAGACTCCGGACGTTCGCATAGGAAGGTGTGCGGGAGTCAACGTACACGGAGCTTCCGGTGGCAATGCATCGTAAGACCGCTACTGCACAGGCCTCGGGAACGGACGTGCTTTCCTAAATAGCACAGCTTATCGCAGCATCCCAGCATCAACTGAATCTGTCGCATATTTTTTATCCGACGATGCTGGGTCGGGACGCTCCGCGGAAGCGGGTACGGACGTCCGAAAATTTCATCCGGTCCGACGGGATACCGAAAGGGATTCGGAGGATTTCGAGCTTTCCCTTTCGGAACAACATATGTTGTTGTGTATGTCATCTGACTTGATCTTCTACAGCTTCTTTCGTCGGACCAGAATGCTGCGATGCCGGATAAGGATCTGATAGCGTCGGTGGACTTAGAAATTTTTGGTTCGGTTCAGGGACATCGTCCCTCAGTTCCGACATAGTCCAATAATGTCTCACAAACTTTCGAATTATTGAACGACGCTATATATATTATTATTATATGCTTGCTATTACCAAGCATTTCTGGTTTCTTGTTCGCAAAGTTACGGAGATGTCTTTCAAAAGTGTGCCTCTGTCGTCATAGTTAATGAAGAGCTAGCAGCAATAAGTGCTCATGGAATATGTCTATCGCCTAAGAGGTCCCTTGTAGGATCGACGGAGTGACATTCGCTAGTTCACCCGGTGTAGCGTACATTCATCGAATGGTTCGGCTGCCGGGTTCGTCCGTTGCGGTCTAGGAAGGAGATTTGGGTGAAGCGAGCACTATAATTACTTTACTACTCACCCAGTGACGGCGGATTGAGGACAGATCGGAGGAAGCCTGTTAGTCCGGTTCCTGGCTTGTCCAGGTCCGTTCGGGCTGTGAGCGAGAGAGGTCCCTCTCTCGTCCAACAACATAGGGGACCGCATGTTGTGGTTCAGATATTTTACATTTGGAGCATATGTCTGTCGGTCGGGACGCTCCGTTATATTGACAGTCCGAGAGACTGTCGATAATGCTTCCTCATCCTCACAGCAGGGCACACGACCGCACATTGGCTACGTGACCTCGAGTATCCGATCAGTTTCGTCATTCAGTGATTCCACGGCGAATAGGTCACGCCATCTTGTAGCCAAGGGATACGAGGCCTATACACTCGGTTCGCTCGCATATTAGTAGTATGCACGGGGTAACGATCACGGAGCTTCTAGCGGCAATGCATTGTAGGACCGCTTCTCCACAGGCCTCGATGACGGACGTGCTATCCGAGTTAGCACAGTTTTTTCGCAGCATCCCAGCAATCGACAGTTTCTTAGTCGAATCAGGAATTATCTGACGGCGCTGGGTCGGTGAGGTCTGCGATTGCGTCAGGTACGGACGACCGAACGCTTTATAGGGTCCGACAGGATGGCGAAAGGGATTCGAAAGATTTCGAGTTTTCCCTTTCGTAGCATCGGAAGCTGCCATTCATATCTTCTGGCATTATCTTCCAGTGATTGTTATTTCGGACTACATTGCTGCGATGTTGGATAAGAGACTTATAGCGTCATTGGACACGGAATGTTGGATTGGTTCAGGGACATTGTCCCTGACTTACCGACACAGTCCAATATTGTCATTAGAATATGTATATTATTTTTCGACGCTATATATGCATATAAGCCTGCTACCAAGCATGATAGTTTAGTTTCTTGTCCGCAATGCTCATTTCTGCCTTTTTATCATTTATACGAATAATTTATTTTGGCAGAGCAGGGCATACCGAGAGTTCATATGCGTCTAGACGGCGTGGTTAAAGACTGGAAATATTCTTTTTCGCCGTCTATGTCTTTTCCAACCACAATGTTGGAAACGACAATGGGGTCTAGTAGACTTAACTTAGACGCTTTATCATACGTAATCCACCTTACTGAGGCGTTATCATTACGTCTTCAAGAAAAGAATTACGGGATATTATCCTCAATGTGATTTCTTTTGAGGGCAGTAGTTTGTTCACGTATAACTCCGCCCTTCAGTGGCTGATTGGAGTTGGTTAGACGTGACGCAGCCCTAGCTACATCCACGCGCGTGGATAGTAAGGTGAAGAACTCTCTCAGAGTCGCTTCGTTCTCGGAGAAGCTTCTCTTCGACGGCAACTTTTCAGCAATCCATGAATTGCTCGATTTACACGTTCTCTTGTCTGTCTAGTGTGGCAAGAGATTCAGACTGGGGCAAACATTCGGTGGTTGACTCAGAGAGTGCCACTGCAGTTGCCGGATCCGAGTGTTATAATTATGACGGTTGCCCGTCAAACAGGTTGGGATATAATATTGATCCCAACGGATTCGAAGTGCCAGGGTCTTTGGGTTCCGCAGTCTCTAAGCAAGCACTTATCTTCCGCGGAATAATGTTTTTTAGGCTTGCTTTATGTCATTGGATGAACATTATTCAGAAACGCATGTCCAAATCCTGTCCGTTAATTCGACAGTAGTGGCGTATCTCCGGAACCAGGGAGGCACTCATTCGTTTCCGTTATTCAGTTTAATGGAAAGAATCCTTCTGTTTGTTATAGTACACCAAGTTCTGTTTCGGTCCGTCATATTCCGGGTCGTCTGATTGTTTTATCGGACTCCCGTTCACTTATGAGTTGCTTGTTGCCGTCAGAATGGACTCTCAACAAACAAGTATTCAATCAGATTTGCTATCAATGGGAGCGCCCAATGATAATTTATTTACGACACAGCTTGCTAATCAATTGCAGACGTATGTGTTTGCTTGTCCGGATCTCTGAGCTAATGTTGTTAACGCTCTATTGATCTAATAGGACGGAATGATAGAATATGCGTATCCTCCGGCGCTGTTGTTTCAGCAGGTATTGCTAAGATAAACAACCACAATACATTTCTGTTGATAGCATCTCTGTCTTCACAGAGACAGTGGGTAAATTTACTCTGAGGTCTACTGTGGGACTTAATGCGAAATCTTCCTTAATGAGAGGATCTTTTTTCGCTGGGTAAAATCGTGTCATCTTTATCACAACCCACAAGGTCGCAACCTTCACGTATTCCGTTGTGTGGTCCGTATTGCATTGTAAGCATTGTACTGGACGAGCTTTGGACGCGATTTCTTACTATAGGAGATCCTCTTCTTCGCTATTCTATGCGGCTAAAGTGGAGGCTCTTCCGTCGTTGGTGTAGGGATCACTATGTTCATATTGTTGATCCCTGCATACTACTCATTGCAACTTTTTAGTATACTTGTTTGACAAGATCTACTGCAGCCTGTTATTATTAAGGTTATAGGTTTATGTTACCTTATACTTATGCACTCTATGATAGTTTACAATTGAGTCTTATGTCTCTTTATCTAAGTCAGTTAGTAACTTTTTGATAAATAGACTTAGAATCATTAGATTAAATTCCTATATGGAATTTAACTTCGGTTCTTATTTAGCTAAGTAATCATTTGAGCCTCTGGAAACAGTAGTTTTCAAATTCTGACCTTTTAGACAGTAATTCTGTTGGCTTCTCTTTTACTGAAGAGTCAGTGAGTTTCATGCACTATCGGTGGATGATTTTCACTTTCGTAGTTTCGGAATCACTACTTCCTTTACTATTTAGGTTGGATTTTTGCATAAGAGTTAGGCTCCTAATATCCGGAACCTATTGTTTTTAAGGTCCTTCCGTCTTTGTACGGGCATAGGCCTTTACTCTGTCCGGTTAGAGTTTATGTATTTATAAACAGATATCTGTTTATTACTACGGGCGTAAACTTCTTCTTTCTTTGATGCCTATTAGAAGGACGTTACGCTCCATTCTATTGCTAATGGATTCAATTAACTATCGATACTGCTTATGGTATATCTTTGACTCAGCAGTTGTGTTTGAGATTTCGGCTCATGAAGTAAGAGTTCTTCTACATCTTGGGCTTACATTAATAGTGTCGCTATTATAGATTTTTGAAGGCTGCTCATTGCGCTCAGCCATCCACATTCATGAATTTTTGATCTCAGAAATATTGAGTCCATTTCTGGAGGCCTCTATGGTTAGGTCTATTATCTACTGCTCAGAATGTCATTCACTTAACAGTTGCTACTATAGCTAGGTAGGCTGTCTGTTTCGGCAGTGACTCCGTTCTGCTGCCCTCTTCGCTCTGCGCTATTTGACCCAGGGCAAGAAAAAGGGGGGGGGGGGGGAGGGTGTTCCCTTGGGTCACCTGTTTTACTATGAAAACAAGGGGATACCTCCTCCGGAGTTAGTAATTCTGAGCTGTTATTGGGATGGTTGTTTAGTGAGAAGTTTATGTTTTAAAAATTCATTCAAGTCTTAGTTTTTAAAGTATAGCTTTTGAATACAGCACGTGTCAGCGGACATGATTATGCAATCCTCAGACACTTTTAAGGAGTATAAGAGTCTCTATTCTCTAGACTTACTTTATTTATTGGCTTACTTTAAAAATTATTTGTATAAGGATTATACTAGATATTAATAGAGTACATGGATGTATGATGCTCAATTTTGGAAGGTGTTGTATCTTTCTAATTTATCATAAATAAGAAAGATACATGTAAGGCCTATTACTTCTTTTTCCCTAGAGGGGATGACTCTATTTTATATTATTGAGCGTATTCCATCTTGCTCTATGTCCTTGGCCCTCCATCCTTTTTACTCTTCAGCTATGTCTGGGTCATTGGTACAGTATAAAAATGTTAAAAAATTTATAGTAATTTATATATTTTTTATACTTACCAATGACCCAGACGGGGATGGCCCTCCCAGGAGTTGGGAACTCTTACCTCCCCGCTGAGTACATAGAGCTTACCAGGCACTGGTTATTAGAATGATTAATGCCGCCAATTTCGGAACGTCCTTGACACTGCGCATGCGCAGTAGAGGTGAAGTGTGGAGGGCCATTCAGGACATGTTTTCTTTGGTTTTAGATGCAAATTTTGGGGATTGGGGGGCAAAATTTGTGTTTGGCCCTATATTTTAAGAGTTAGCACCAGCTATGTCTGGGTCATTGGTAAGTATAAAAAATATATAAATTACTATAAATTTTTTAACTTTCCGGTCGGTTCGACAGTCAGTTCATCAGGGTGACTTTGCTGCCAGTATCGACCTGAAGGATGCTTACTTCCATGTACCCATTCATCTGGCGTCACGGAAATACCTTCGGTTCTCGTTTTGGGATCAAGTCTATCAATTCAGAGCTCTCCCGTTCAGCTTGAACCTGGCTCCTTGGGCCTTCACCCGACTGATGTCACATGTGCTTGCTTTTCATCGTACTCAGTCGGCTGTGACTTCGTCAGCCTACCTGGACGACATCCTCCAACGGCACCACAATGCTGCTGTTCTGGAGTCCGATGTCCAGCAGTTACTTTGCTTACTAGCGTCGCTGGGTTTCAGAGTCAGTCGCGAGAAGTCGGATCTCCTTCCTTCTCAGCAATTTCGTCATTTGGGAATGGATTTCAACACTCGTCACAATGTGGTGTCTGTTCCCACTGTTCGGGCGACGATTCTTTCCGCCTTGACTCGGAACCTGCTCCAATCTTTCTCGGTCTCGGCCAGGACTTTCCTTCGGATGCTGGGCCTTTGCGGTTTGGTGACAGATCTCATCCGCTCGGTCACTTGTTTGTCTGACCTCTCCAACACTTCCTGTTGGATCATTGGCATTAGAGCTTGGAGGTTGTGAAATCACACTGTGGTTGTGGTTTCGGGTTTTTTAGACCCAAAAACCTTGGTTGTGGTTTCGGTTGCAGTTATCTTCATGCAATGACATGCAAACAGCTGGTATGGCCCACAAAGCAACAGCGTGACTGTGTTTCTAGCTTTCTTCATGGCTGTGTCACAATCCTGAGAAGTTATAAACACAGATTACTTGTGTTTGCAAATTGCAATATGTTCCTGTGCCACTGTTTTACTCAGCAGTCACTCAGCACTACTTGGATATAATGGATAATGCAAAAAAATGAAAACAACACAAGGTGACAGTTCAACAATCAACATAACTGTATAAAACTATGGAAACAATTCAAACAAATCAAAATTAATCAATGAAATCATGTTTTGACTTTAGCCACTAGCCCACTAGGCCCTGGTTATTGATTAATGTAAGGTTGTAAGCAACTAAGCATGGATGTCAAGTAACTCAAGTTGGATGAGATGATTTATTATGTCAGTTATATTATAACTGGTGTAATAATACAAACCACCCAAGTGACCCAACTTCTGGGGACATTCTAATTCTGTTCCTGCAAAATACTGTCATCTTCTTGAATCTTGAGTAAAGTTCAGTAAACCTTTTTCATTGATTAAAAACTGGACATATTCACTAGGCAAAAATAATAATATGCTGTTCCAGTTACAAACTTCTGCATCAATCTCGCCAAATTAAATTTTGAAAAAATTCACTTGATCCTACTCGCTATTATTTTTATAAGAATTGGCAGCAACAGTTGTGACAATTCATGATTCAGGAATCAGCAACTTTGTTGCTGCCAATTCTTATCTGTAGTCCACTAGTCTGTAGACAATTTGAAAACTGAAAAGGATGGCGAGTCGGCGACTGTTCATTACAAGGACCATGCTACTGCCTAGTGCCTACTGCGTGTGGATATTACTCAATATAATATTTACTGTTTTTTTGTTTGGGTCATTAACACCCCACGGACTTTGATTCCCTTGGGATAGAAAATTACTAAGTTTAGCCTGTTTTGCTTTTGTTGTTTCACTGTCTGTTGCACTCTGAAATTAGAAAATGGAACATCACATTAAAACCTGTCTGATACACCCATTATAGATCATTGAAAGTTTGTGCATACATGTAACACTGTCACCAGTCACGACTCTCGCACAAACTGATTACTCTGTCAGTCTGTCTCAAATCAAGAGCCAAGATGTGTGAGAATCGTTTAAGCCTCAGGGGAACGTCGCCTCTACACCTGGAACCCCAAACCAATCCTACACAGCCAGAGGCTTAGAGCATGGGCATAGCTGCATACCTTCACTTTAGAAGCTAACCAACCTTTTACAGTTGTCAAACTCTCACAGCATCAAGACTCAAGGGAACAGCGCGCAAGTGTGCAGGCTCCACTCAACAGAACTTCTGATTAATAAATCTCCACAGACAAGTACATGTACTCGATGGAATTCTAGACCACAATAATATACAGGTTACAGTCAAGATAATTTTACAGCATTGTAAGAAGTGTTTTTCCGGAGTGGGATTACATGTTTATAACAGAGAATTAACAAATTTGTTACTTATACGGAAATATATGCTGACAGATTTTTGGCCAATTTTGGGTCGACTTTCCCGAAAATTGAGTCGACTTCGATTAATCAACCAATCGTTTCAAGATCAACACTAACGTCCAGGCACCAAATGACGATTGAATTTGAAGAGCAATTTGATAAAATAAAAATAATAAAGTTTAAATAAACTCACTTTTGTCACTCGTTATGTTGATGAAACATCCAATTCTTTCTTCAGAGTTCCGCATTCCGCCTTGTGCTTTGATTCCACATGCCTTATTAAATGCTGGTGTTTCCACGCTCTGCAGCAAAATATTTATTACATAACGTACACTTTGTGTTTTTATCTTTCGGATCGTCTCTTTTAAAATAAATCCACACAGGTGATTTTGCTTTCTGTAGTTTCTGACTCTGAGAATCCGCCATGATTATTTACGATCAACACGCAACGTTGCTAACGTTACACACAGGAATATTTGACTACCGAAAATGCGGTTCCTTGCAGCCAATTGCGGTATCGGTTTTCGGTAGTTTCACACAACCGACACCGAACCACATTTGCGGTTAACCTCCAAGCTCTAATTGGTGTCCAAATGTAGATCCTCTGGACCTGGAACTTCCTACTCCTCGGTCCCTGCTTTGTCACCTCCACCCTTGGGCCGATGTTCCCTGGTTGACACAGGGTGTCCCGTTGGATCTTCCTTTGGCCGATTGCATCCTTACTGTGGATGCCAGCGATTGGGGCTGGGGTGCGACGTTGGATCCTCTTGGTCTGTCCACTCAAGGTGAGTGGGACAGCGAGCAAGTGGGCCTTCATATCAACAAGAAGGAGCTCCTTGCTTTTCTGAGGAGTTTTCGGCTTTGGATCTCTCACCTGTTGGACCAAATTGTCCTACTTCTTTCGGACAATTCGACAGTAGTGGCCTACATACGGAATCAAGGAGGCACATATTCGATTCCCATGTATCAGCTATCTCAGGATCTTCTACTGTTGGTACGGGATGTAAATGCTCGGGTGACTATTTGGCACATTCCCGGGCATCTCAACATCCTAGCAGACTCCCTGTCCAGACGTCACAGTGTCCTTCCAACCGAATGTTTCAGGCGATTTGCAAGCAGTGGGGGCATCCTCTGGTCGACCTTTTCGCCACTCGCTGGTATCATCAGGTAGAGACCTTTGTCTCTCCTTGTCCAGATCCTCTGGCATTTGTGGTAGACGCTCTGTCTCCGGACTGGACAGGTTGGATCGGTTATGCCTTCCCTCCTGCACCGATTCTTCCTCAAGTGTTGAAGATTCGTGCTTGCAGTTGCAGGATCATTCTGATTGCACCTCTGTCCCCACAGAGGGTGTGGATCAATCTGCTGCGGCCTCTGTTGGCAGATCGTCCGATTTGTTTAACCCTACGTTGCGATCTTCTTTCCCAGGGTCATCCCAAGAAGTATCACAACAACCTGGCTAGCCTGTCCCTTCATGCCTGTCTTTCATCAGGTCCTGTCTCCGACGTTGAGGTTTTCCGAGACGAACAGTGGAGTGCATTTCTGCATCACGGTGACATTCCACTGGCATGACTTATGCTGCGAAGTGGAATGTTTTCTGCCGCTGGTGTACAGATCAAAATGTGGGTTACCGTGATCTGTCAATCGCTCAAATTGCGGATTTTCTAGTATACCTTTTTGACTCCAAGGGCTTCCAGCCTATTATGATAAAGGGCTATCGGTCTATGCTGTCTGATTGAAATTGATTGAAACGGGGGAGGCAGAAACAAAGGCATGCTTACAGGCAGTTGTGGGAGTCCGTTACATGACTTTTTGCGAAGAGAGAGTTAGGATGTCTCAAGAGCTAGTCTTGTGGCTGCATGTTTACCACTGCACGTTTAGTGCGAGACATTCGGTGGGTCCGACATAGTGTGTATGTGGGGAGGGTGGTACCCCTCCAATACTATTAGAGTATGCGGTCACGGCTCTCTGCACGCTGAGTATATGGGCAGAGAATTGTTATAGATTGTGGTCCATGTTTTGGACACTCATATGGGTGGACTTCCACCCGTGGAGTTATATAACTTTTCACTGCTTAAGAAAATGGATTGCGCTCCATCAGCTGTAGGCTGAGCTTAGGTACGGATTACTTATTTAGTGCATGATACAGCGTGTTGTTTGTGGTTTTTGAGTAACTGCTGCGTGTGAGAATACGTGTTTCACTAATTGGGTGCAGTTCGAATATACTACGTGTACACTGTTTTATTCGTGAGATCGTATCAGTATTTGGTATGCGTGAAGGTCGATGGCACTGGTGGAGGACCAAAGGTGGATGGCTTAGCTACCCGTTTCCTCCATTCACCCCTAGACCTCGCTCTAAGGCTCATCTATAATTGCATGCTATACTGTTGAATGCATGTGCTTTACATGATACGACGCCGAGGCCGTCAGTGTTTCCAATAAAATGATCTGGCCCTATTTTTAGCGTGTAAGGCCGTATCAGTGTCTGCGCGCAGTATTAAATATGGCCGTACCAAAAGGCTCATCAGCATGTGTGTGCTGTAGTGTTGGAGGTAATGTGCTTTCCAACTATTAGGCTGAGTACACTGCCTGAGTAATTAATTGTCGACATTTCAAAGGATATTGTCGATAGATTGAGAGCAAGTGTGCAGTGTACGCTATTATTTGTCAGTTCGTGCCCTTTATTTGCACTTAATTTGTGCTGAAAAATCATGTGGGTGGATTTCCACTCATTGGGATTATATAACCCTTTATTGCCATTAAGAACAGATTAGGCTGTATCAGATGTCAGCACCCTTATTTAAGGGTTATTTATTTGACTATTGGCTGCTTTATCGAGGAGCTTGGCTGCTCTGTCGACGAGCTTGATTGCGTAAGCGTAGTGTTTGGCTGTTTTATAGAAGAGCTTCGCTTATTCATAATTTGAACAGCTCACCTATCATATTTGGAAGAGTTTGATAGGTACCGGTATGAAGTCTATCATTCGTACTATTTTATCGTTGTCAGAATGTTTGACAAGATAGGCTTGTGTATGTACAGTTGTGTTTTGCTAACCGACCACTATATTTTGTATTTTCTCATTCAGTTGGTTCCGTAGAAGTCACTTGGAATCAACATGGAGATGTTGCCTTTCTCATAGTCAGTCGGATGGTTTTTGACCTAGCTCCCCTTGAGCATTTGGACTGAAGGAGTCCGGGGGAGGCATGTTTCTATGTTTGTCCATTACTGTGTGAGGTGGACTTTTGTATTTGTTTCAGTGAGTTAGAATGTAGAGCCCCATGTTGGGGGAAAGGAAATCTCGTGGTATTTGCCCGGCAGAGCCGCTGGTATAACTATAGTTTCGACCGTAAGGTCTTATCAAATAAACAAATACATAAGATTTCGTGTTTAGATTGTGTTTACATGGACCACTTGGAGTTATGTTGTGGTCAGTTATTATAGCGTGTATGCGCTTGAGAAATATTTCGACTGTTCTGTTGTCTGTAGTGACAAGCAGCTTGTTGAAGCTTTACTGAAGTGCGATTTTACACTACAGAGGGTGAGTGGTACTACAGAGCGTGGATTAGGCTCACTCAGTCATTATGTTTATAGAAGAGAATAGCCTTGTGCTTTTACTCTCTGCTAATCAATTCAGTCTCTAAGAAGACCGTGTACACGACTGGTATCAGTGTGTTAAGAATGGTGTATTATGTAGACTTTGAGGCTACGCTACGTATATAACTGATATGATTAGATCAGCTTGTGAAATTGTCACGTACAGTGGATCGTTCAAACAGCTGTTATCAGCGTGCGTATTCTCTTATGTGGGAAAGCGGTGCGCCGGTCGTAATCTTTTTCTCTCCAAACTCATTCGGCACTTTTCTTTGAAGAGGCCTCGAGTTTTGCGTCTTACACCCAAGTGGAACTTGGCATGGGTGTTGCACCATTCGAGCCTTTATCTGAGATCGATAGGCGTTTTCTCACCTATAAGACGGCTTTCCTTCTAGCGTTTGCTTCTGCTCAACGTGCCAGTGAGCTTCATGCCCTATCTGTTGACTCTGCTTTCTTCAGAAATGAGGCTAGCAGTGTCACTTTCACCACTGATTGATCTTTTCTGGCCAAGAATCAGCTTCCTGATTCGGTACCTCCTCCCATCTGCATTCGGGCTCTCCCTGCTGTCGATGGCCGGAGGCCTCTTCTTTGGCCTGTTTGTGCGATCAAGGCTTATATTAATCGCACTAAGTTCATTCGGAGGGGTCGGAAGAGATTCTTTCTGTCTCTCATTCCTAGGAGGCAGTCTATCTCTTCCCATTCTATTTCCAGGTGGATCTGTCTTGCAATCAAGCTGGCTTATTCCAGCTTGTCTGCTTCGGATCTTGTTTCGAACCGGTTGAATGCTCATGAGGTTCGTGTCATTTCTACATCCTGGGCATTCGCCAATTCTGTTTCGTTCCAGGATGTTATGATGCGGCTTACTGGAGGAATGCTTCTACTTTCTCCTCCTTTTATCTCCGCCACCTTCAGCAGCAATCTGAGGACTTTTTTTCTTTAGGCCCTCTCGTTGCTGCTCAGGCTGTTAAATTTGTTTTTATCGGGTTTGTGCTCTGCTCTGCCTTGTTCTTTTCAGGTGCCTTCTCTCTTTCTTCATTACAGGTTTCGCTATTATTCTCTGCCCTTCTTGCTTTTCTTTCTGCTGCTCTTGTTGGTATTGGTTATGCGATTCACCTCCTATTATGTATTCAGCCAATTGTAAACAATTGTGAGTAGGTTGAAAAGAAATTGAAATTTTTTAGTAAATTTTGTTTCTTTACATACCTACCACAATTGTTTACCGGAAACCCACCCTCCTTGGGGATATCTTTGATATCAATGCCTCCTATCAAACTTCTCGTTGGCGGAAATTGATGTTACGGTTGTTGCGCATGCGCTCGGTAAATGCAAAAGAGGTGTGCAGAGAGAGTACCTGTAATGTCGAGCGCCGGACTCACTCAACACTTTTTCGATTTTTTTCGTGCTTTTGCACTCTATTACTTTTCCAACTTTTCCAACTTGTTTGGAAAAGTTTCTTGAGCTTGAGTAACTTATGTTACAGCCAATTGTAAACAATTGTGGTAGGTATGTTAAGAAACAAAATTTACTAAAAATTTTTAATTTTTACAGTGATCGTTTTAAGTTGTTTCACTGAACAGAAACAGTTAACTTCTCCATTTGAAACCTGAGAGGTGGGGCATAGTTTATAGAGATGGGTGGTTAACAGAAAATTTGGTTCGGATTCGGTGTTGTTATAAAAAATGAAACCGAAACAATTACAGAAAACTTGTCATCGTGGTTTTCAACTTCAGTGTTGAAAAATTCTAATCAGGCCTCCACTTCTCAGAATGAAGAGAGAAACAACTTAAAGTTAACCTTGTTTTCAAACTTCAGAGTTGCAATACCCCCTATTTTTATACTGTACCAATGACCCAGACATAGCTGGCTGGTGCTAACTCTTAAAATATAGGGCCAAACACAAATTTTGCCCCCCAATCCCCAAAATTTGCATCTAAAACCAAAGAAAACATGTCCTGAATGGCCCTCCACACTTCACCTCTACTGCGCATGCGCAGTGTCAAGGACGTTCCGAAATTGGCGCCATTAATCATTCTAAGTTTGGCCCTTCATCAGTTAACATCTGACTGATCTTTGTGCTTATAAATCTCAGTTTAAATGATGCCAGACACATAAATATTAGTGAAATGGTGATTCTAAGGAGGATAGAGAAGGAGGAGAGGAAAAATGTGTGACAGAATGTTATCAGGGCTGTAACTTAAAATTTTTTAATGAAATTATGTTAAGTTACCTATTTTCGAGGCAGCAGCCATTTTGTTGTCATTCTGGTTATTTAGTTACACTGATTTTTCAGTGTTTTCCTCTCTCCCTTTCCTTTAAGTCCCTTCTTGCTATTCTCCCATGCTTTTGGCATAGTTTCTGTAATTATTATTACTAAAATTTCTTGGGAGTTTTAGCTGAATAACAGAATGAATTCTGTTCTTTTCCCCATGTTTACGTCTTCACCTATGGGTGGTTAGGCGTTGTGTTCTGCATCTACCATCTGATGTTCTGCAGTTTCTTCCCTGGAAGTCTCTGTTTTGCATCAGATAGTGTAATTTTGGTAACTGATTCCGGGCCTGGGTGCCTGGAGTCTTATTTTAGTGTTTTTTACACTCATTGTTTACATTTACAACAGCCCTCTGTGTGAGGGGGGAATTTCTTGAAAATAATATCTTGATGTTATTTTAATCATAACTAGATACATTATTATTGTTCGTAAGTGTTGAATAAATTGTTTAAAATATTTTTAAAATTTTTGTCCACACTTAGGCTTGGGATCCATTGGGGCTCAACGTTACTTTTCAGAAACTTGGGCTGTTCTAAAAAAATATTTTTTCAAAATATTTTGATTTCAATTATTTTTTCTATATTAATGGATCATATTATTATTATGTATTTTGATTGCCAGGGGTTGGTGCGAGTACCAGGACTTTGTTTTCTTTTCACATTGAAAGGATTTTGATCAATTGTAATAAGAGGAAGTCTTCCTCTGACTTTTATAATCATTCTATATGTGGTCAGTGTACTCGCATTAACTCCTGTTCTGTATCGTATGATTTCGATGACAACATGGGAAGCGTATGTCACGGTATGTTAGTGGGGAATTGGACACTCCGGTCCTTTCCCCGCAGGGTCACTCTACTTTATCAATTTCTATTTCAGACGATCAAGATTAGGGTGATGTATCTGTGATGTCTTCCAACAGTGTGCCTCCGTCGTCACAATTAATGAAGGGCTAGCGGAAAAGTGCTCATGTAATACACCAATTGCCTAAGAGGACCCTAGTAGGTTCGACGGCCTTTGACGTCTGCTAGCTCGCCCGGTGTAGCATCCATTCATCGAATGGTTCGGCAGCCGGGTTCGTCCGTTGCGGTCTAGAAGGAGTTTTGGGGTGATGCGAGCACTATAAATCAACCAAATGCACACCCAGTGATGGCGGATTAGAGGGAGAACGGGGGAAGCCTTTTAGTCCGGTTCATAGCTCGTTCTGGTCCATCCGGACGGCGAGCGAGAGAGGCCCCTCTCTCGTACAACAACATCTGGCCCCAGATGTTGTGGTACAAAATGTTTCGCATTCGGAGCATACGTCCGTCGCTCGGGATGCTCCGACATATAGGCAGTCCGGAGTAGACTGTCAATAAGGCTTCCTCATTCTCATGGTAGTGCACACGACCGCTTTTGGCTACGTGACCTCGGATATCCAGTCAGCTTCGCCAGTCAGAGAATCATCGGCGACCAGGTCACACCATCCGGTAGCCAGGGACACGAGGCCTGCAGACTCCAGACGTTCGCATAGGAAAGTGTGCGGGAGTCAACGTACATGGAGCTTCCGGCGGCAATGCATCGTAAGACCGCTACTGCACAGGCCTCGGGAACGGACGTGCTTTCCTAAATAGCACAGCTTATCGCAGCATCCCAGCATCAACTGAATCTGTCGCATATTTTTTATCCGACGATGCTGGGTCGGGACGCTCCGCGGAAGCGGGTACGGACATCCGAAAATTTCATCTGGTCCGACGGGATACCGAAAGGGATCCGGAGGATTTCGAGCTTTCCCTTTCGGAACAACATATGCTGTTGTGTATGTCATCTGACTTGATCTTCTACAGCTTCTTTCGTCGGACCAGAATGCTGCGATGCCGGATAAGAAACTGATAGCGTCGGTGGACTTAGAAATTTTTGGTTCGGTTCAGGGACATCGTCCCTCAGTTCCGACATAGTCCAATAATGTCACAGAAACTTTCGAATTATTGAACGACGCTATATATATTATTATTATATGCTTGCTATTACCAAGCATTTCTGGTTTCTTGTTCGCAAAGTTACCGTTACGGAGATGTCTTTCAAAAGTGTGCCTCTGTCGTCATAGTTAATGAAGAGCTAGCGGCAATAAGTGCTCATGGAATATGTCTATCGCCTAAGAGGTCCCTTGTAGGATCGACGGAGTGACATTCGCTAGTTCACCCGGTGTAGCGTACATTCATCGAATAGTTCGGCTGCCGGGTTCGTCCGTTGCGGTCTAGGAAGGAGATTTGGGTGATGCGAGCACTATAATTACTTTAGTACTCACCCAGTGACGGCGGATTGAGGACAGATCGGAGGAAGCCTGTTAGTCCGGTTCCTGGCTTGTCCAGGTCCGTCCGGGCTGTGAGCGAGAGAGGTCCCTCTCTCGTCCAACAACATAGGGGACCGCATGTTGTGGTTCAGATATTTTACATTCGGAGCTTATGTCTGTCGGTCGGGACGCTCCGTTATATTGACAGTCCGAGAGACTGTCGATAATGCTTCCTCATCCTCACAGCAGGGCACACAACCGCACATTGGCTACGTGACCTCGAGTATCCGATCAGTTTCGTCATTCAGTGATTCCACGGCGAATAGGTCACGCCATCTGGTAGCCAAGGGACACGAGGCCTATACACTCTGTTCGCTCACATATAGTAGTATGCACGGGGTAACGATCACGGAGCTTCTAGCGGCAATGCATTGTAGGACCGCTTCTCCACAGGCCTCAGTGACGGACGTGCTATCCGAGTTAGCACAGTTTTTTCGCAGCATCCCAGCAATCGACAGTTTCTTAGTCGAATCAGGAATTATCTGACGGCGCTGGGTCGGTGCGGTCCGCGGTTGCATCAGGTACGGACGACCGAACGCTTTATAGGGTCCGACAGGATGGCGAAAGGGATTCGAAAGATTTCGAGTTTTCCCTTTCGTAGCATTGGAAGCTGCCATTCATATCTTCTGGCATTATCTTCCAGTGATTGTTATTTCGGACTACATTGCTGCGATGTTGGATAAGAGACTTATAGCGTCATTGGACACGGAATTTTGGATTGGTTCAGGGACATTGTCCCTGACTTACCGACACAGTCCAATAATGTCATTAGAACATGTGTATTATTTATCGACGCTATATATGCATATAAGCCTGCTACCAAGCATGATAGTTTAGTTTCTTGTCCGCAATGCTCATTTCTGCCTTTTTATCATTTATACGAATAATTTATTTTGGCAGAGCAGGGCATACCGAGAGTTCATATGCATCTAGACGGCGTGGTTAAAGACTGGAAATATTCTTTTTCGCCGTCTATGTCTTTTCCAACCACAATGTTGGAAACGACAATGATGTCTAGTAGACTTAACTTAGACGCTTTATCATAATTAATCCACCTTACTGAGGCGTTATCATTACGTCTTCAAGAAAAGAATTACGGGATATTATCCTCAATGTGATTTCTTTTGAGGGCAGTAGTTTGTTCACGTATAACTCCGCCCTTCAGTGGCTGATTGGAGTTGGTTAGACGTGACGCAGCCCTAGCTACATCCACGCGCGTGGATAGTAAGGTGAAGAACTTTCTCAGAGTCGCTTCGTTCTCGGAGAAGCTTCTCTTCGACGGCAACTTTTCAGCAATCCATGAATTGCTCGATTTACACGTTCTCTTGTCTATCTAGTGTTGCAAGAGATTCAGACTGGGGCAAACATTCGGTGGTTGACTCAAGAGAGTGCCACTGCAGTTGCCGGATCCGAGTGTTATAATTATGACGGTTGCCAGTCAAACAGGTTGGGATATAATATTGATCCCAACGGATTCGAAGTGCCAGGGTCTTTGGGTTCCGCAGTCTCTAAGCAAGCACTTATCTTCCGCGGAATAATGTTTTTTAGGCTTGCTTTATGTCATTGGATGAACATTATTCAGAAACGCATGTCCAAATCCTGTCCGTTAATTCGACAGTAGTGGCGTATCTCCGGAACCAGGGAGGCACTCATTCGTTTCCGTTATTCAATTTAATGGAAAGAATCCTTCTGTTTGTTATAGTACACCAAGTTCTGTTTCGGTCCGTCATATTCCGGGTCGTCTGATTGTTTTACCGGACTCCCGTTCACTTATGAGTCGCTTGTTTCCGTCAGAATGGACTCTCAACAAACAAGTATTCAATCAGATTTGCTATCAATGGGAGCGCCCAATGATAATTTATTTACGACACAGCTTGCTAATCAATTGCAGACGTATGTGTTTGCTTGTCCGGATCTCTGAGCTAATGTTGTTAACGCTGTATTGATCTAATAGGACGGAATGATAGGATATGCGTATCCTCCGGCGCTGTTGTTTCAGCAGGTATTGCTAAGATAAACAACCACAATACATTTCTGTTGATAGCATCTCTGTCTTCACAGAGACCGTGGGTAAATTTACTCTGATGTCTACTGTGGGACTTAACGCGAAATCTTCCTTAATGAGAGGATCTTTTTTCGCTGGGTAAAATCGTGTCATCTTTATCACAACCCACAAGGTCGCAACCTTCACGTATTCCATTGTGTGGTCCTTATTGCATTGTAAGCATTGTACTGGACGAGCTTTGGACGCGATTTCTTACTATAGGAGATCCTCTTCTTCGCTATTCTATGCGGCTAAAGTGGAGGCTCTTCCGTCGTTGGTGTAGGGATCACTATGTTCATATTGTTGATCCCTCCATACTACTCATTGCAACTTTTTAGTATACTTGTTTGACAAGATCTACTGCAGCCTGTTATTATTAAGGCTATAGGTTTATGTTACCTCATACCTATGCACTCTATGATAGTTTACAATTGAGTCTTATGTCTCTTTATCTAAGTCAGTTAGTAACTTTTTGATAAATAGACTTAGAATCATTAGATTAAATTCCTATATGGAATTTAACTTCGGTTCTTACTTAGCTAAGTAATCATTTGAGCCTCTGGAAACAGTAGTTTTCAAATTCTGACCTTTTAGACAGTAATTCTGTTGGCTTCTCTTTTACTGAAGAGTCAGTGAGTTTCATGCACTATCGGTGGATGATTTTCACTTTCGTAGTTTCGGAATCACTACTTCCTTTACTATTTAGGTTGGATTTTTGCATAAGAGTTAGGCTCCTAATATCCGGAACCTATTGTTATTAAGGTCCTTCCGTCTTCGTACGGGCATAGGCCTTTACTCTGTCCGGTTAGAGTTTATGTATTTATAAACAGATATCTGTTTATTACTACGGACGTAAACTTCTTCTGTCTTTGATGCCTATTAGAAGGACGTTACGCTCCATTCTTTTGCTAATGGATTCAATTAACTATCGATACTGCTTATGGTATATTTTTGACTCAGCAGTTGTGTTTGAGATTTCGGCTCATGAAGTAAGAGTTCTTCTACATCTTGGGCTTACATTAATAGTGTCGCTATTATAGATTTTTGAAGGCTGCTCATTGCGCTCAGCCATCCACATTCATGAATTTTTGATCTCAGAAATATTGAGTCCATTTCTGGAGGCCTCTATTGTTAGGTCTATTATCTACTGCTCAGAATGTCATTTCACTTAACAGTTGCTACTATAGCTAGGTAGGCTGTCTGTTTCGGCAGTGACTCCATTCTGCTGCCCTCTTCGCTCTGGGCTATTTGACCCAGGGCAAGAAAAAGGGGGGGGGGGGGAGGGTGTTCCCTTGGGTCACCTGTTTTTACTATGAAAACAAGGGGATACCTCCTCCGGAGTTAGTCATTCTGAGCTGTTATTGGGATGGTTGTTTAGTGAGAAGTTTATGTTTTAAAATTCATTCAAGTCTTAATTTTTAAAGTATAGCTTTTGAATATAGCACGTGTCAACGGACATGATTATGCAATCCTCAGACACTTTTAAGGAGTATAAAGAGTCTCTATTCTCTAGACTTACTTTATTTATTGGCTTACTTTAAAAATTATTAGTATAAGGATTATACTAGATATTAATAGAGTACATGGATGTATGATGCTCAATTTTGGAAGGTGTTGTATCTTTCTAATTTATCATAAATAAGAAAGATACATGTAAGGCCTATTACTTCTTTTTCCCTAGAGGGGATGACTCTATTTTATATTATTGAGCGTATTCCATCTTGCTCTATGTCCTTGGCCCTCCAGCCTTTTTACTATTCAGCTATGTCTGGGTCATTGGTACAGTATAAAAATGTTAAAAAATTTATAGTAATTTATATATTTTTTATACTTACCAATGACCCAGACGGGGATGGCCCTCCCAGGAGTTGGGAACTCTTACCTCCCCGCTGAGTACATAGCGCTTACCAGGCACTGGTTATTAGAATGATTAATGGCGCCAATTTCGGAACGTCCTTGACACTGCGCATGCACAGTAGAGGTGAAGTGTGGAGGGCCATTCAGGACATGTTTTCTTTGGTTTTAGATGCAAATTTTGGGGATTGGGGGGCAAAATTTGTGTTTGGCCCTATATTTTAAGAGTTAGCACCAGCCAGCTATGTCTGGGTCATTGGTAAGTATAAAAAATATATAAATTACTATAAATTTTTTAACTTTCAGTACAGCTGCACTGACGGGTATTGCGTCTGAGCATGGCATTTACCGCGAAAATAGGTGGCAAAATTACTTCTTTCGCATCATGGTTTAAACAAACGTTCATCTGTTTATCAAATGCGATTTCCTTTGCAGAACTGGAACTTGTCACTTGTTCTACATTTATAATGACAAATATATTTATTTTTACACGTAATTTTGAAAGCTTCAACTCCAAAGCCAGCGCCAAAATCACAGTTGAAGTTGGATAGAAATTTAGGGTTAAAATGACCTATATGATTGACTTCTAGTCGATAAAAAGGTAGGCATAATTTTTTTTGGGTGTGTCGAGTTGCCCTGAATGCAGGTATTGGGGGGGGGGGGGGGGGAGGATAATTTTGCAACAGACTCCAAGGCAAAAATAATTTTTCTCAAACTTGAAACTCAGGAAATAATTTATGCAAATACAGTGCTCAGGAAATCAGAGTACCGGTATAGGCTATTAACATGTGCGTTGTTCTGGAAAGGGAGTCTCTGTGACACTGACTTGTGCCAAATACATCTTCTTATATGCAAATGCAATGTATTGTTATGCTTGCACAATGAAAATCAAAAACTCTTCAAAAACGGAACTGACATGAAATTTGAAAACCGCCCATCTCTAATAGTTTGTTTACTATGGTGAACAAATTCTCGTCCCAGTATCTGGGGTGGAAGGCCTGGGAATTTACAATGTGAGTATGAATGGTTGGCTAAACTTGACTTCATTCTTTTATTGGAATCTAATGCAGCCATAGGTGCTTTAGATTACTGTAAGCATCAGTAAATAGAAACAAATCACCGAATCTCCCTTTTCAGGAACAGATGTCAACAAGAAGTATTCAATTTCTACCTTTTTTACTGTAAATAACAAACAAATGCTTTTTCTAAACTTCAAATCTCCAAATATGTAAAGACAACTCAACTCTTTATTATCTATTTGGTGAGGCAAAAATGGAGAAGAGGCTGTATAATGAAGTCATGTAAGTTCGAAAAAGGAATTGTTTTCCATTTTTAGCTCACCTGGCCTAAAAGGCCATGTGAGCTTTTCACATCACTTCATTCACTTGGTGTACATCATCGTCCAGCATCCGTAAACTTTTCACATTTTCATCTTTGAAACCGCTGAGCCGGTGTGAACCAAACTTGGCAGGAATCGTCTATGGGTGGTCCTCTACAAACGGTCCTCATTTTGTTCCCGTCGGATGGAAAACATGGCTTCCAGAGGCATTCTTTGATTCTGGTTGGTGGATTTTCAAAAATCTTCTCCTCTGAAACCGCCAGGCCAAATGTTTTGAAACCTCACATAAATGATGACTGGGACCCTCTCTACCAACAATCCTCATTTAATGTTAATCAGGTTACAAACATAGCCCCAGTTGTGGCTTACAGTTACTATAGAAACCCTATGAGAAATCACATTTTCATCATGTTCTCTGGAACTACTGAGCCGACATGAACCAAACCTGGCAGGGATAGTCTATGGGAGGTCCTCTACAAATGATCCTCATTTGGTCCCCATGGGTTTGAAAACATGGCCGCCAGAGGTATTTTTTGATTCTGATTGGATTTTGAAAAATCTTCTCCTTTGAAACCACAGGGCCAGATGTTTTGAAACTTTGCATGGTTGATGACTGAGACCCCCTCTACCAACGATCCTCATTTAATGTTGATTGGGTTGCAAACATGGCTTCATTTGCATCTTATAATTATTATAGAAACCCTATGGGAAATCACATTTTTATCTTCTCCAGAACTACTGAGCAGACATGAACCAAACTTGACAGGAATTGTCTTTGGGAGGTCCTCTACAAACGATCCTCACTTTGTTCCTGTGGGTTGAAAAATATGGCCGCCAGTGGCATTCTTTGATTCTGATTGGTGGATTTTCAAACATCTTCTCCTCTGAAACTGCCAGGCCAAATGTTTTGATAATTCACATAAATAATGATTGAAAAGGGGGAGGCAGAAATGAAGGCATGCTTACAGGCAGTTGTGGGAGTCTGTTACATGACTTTTTGCAAAGAGAGTTAGGATGTCTCAAGAGCTAGTCTTGTGGCTGCATGTTTACCACTGCACGTTCAGTGCAAGACTTCAGTGGGTCCGGCCCAGTGTGTATGTGGGGAGAGGGGTACCTCTCCAATACTCGAGTATGCGGTCATGACTCTCTGCACGCTGAGTATGTGGGTAGAAAATTGTTATAGATTGTGGTCCATTATTTTGGACACTCATATGGGTGGATTGTCACCCCTTGGAGTTACGTAAGTTTTCACTGCTTATGAAAATAGATTGCACTCCATCATCTGTAAGCTGAGCTTAGTTATGTGTTACTTATTTGGCGCATGATACGGTGCATTGTTTATGGTTTTTGAGTAACTACTGTGTGTGCGAATGTGTGTTTCATTAATTGGATGCAGTTCGAATATACAACATGTACACTGTTTTATTTGTGTGATCATATCATTTGGCATGCGTGGTGGTTAATGGCACTGGTGGAAGACCAAAGGTGAATGGCTTAGCTACCCGTTTCCTCCATTCACCTCTAGCCCTCGCTCAAAGGCACATCTATCAGTGCTTGCTACATTATGGAATGCATGAGTCAGTGCACATTTCAATACGGCTCTGGCTAGAGGCATCTAACTGTCACCCAGCTTTATAATACTTTACCTGTACATTTGTTACAGGCTACGGTCAGTATTTATGTACAGACCTTTGCAATACTTTACATGTACCTTTGTTATCAGGTCATTACCTAAATGTGTGTCATTGCAGTGTCACACTATACATGTACATATCTTACACAAGTTGAGCTGTAGTGTCATTGACACTTTCATTTAAAAATACTCTTAGTCAAAGGGTTAAATTGATAATACCAACTATTTTCAGGACTCTTTTAGGGATTGAAAACAAGGAAAGCTTCCCTCCCTGATCATAAAGTTGAGATAACGTTGCCTGAGAAACACATTTTTTAATAGGCTTTATTTTCAGTTGTTTTTTATGAGACATAAGTCTCATGGCTGTGTCTTTCTAGTTGTGAAAGTCTGAAAAAGGATTACCTGAACAAAATGTTGCCTAAAAAATTCTTAAGGTGAGCATTTTCCATTTTTGTGCTGTTTTCTAATTTGTACAAGCCTGCAACCAATTAATCTACCTTTTACTCTACCATTTTCAAGGCATTCATATGTCTTTTAAGGCTGGAGAAGAGAACTGGTGAAGAGGGGTACGTTCTCAGAATTCGATAATGATGGACATAAGAAATCCAGACCATGTGATGTTTATTATCATCCCCCGACAGGAGCCAAGTTGGTAAGTGTTAGTATAGTGATGTTTTGTCTGTTATTATCTCTCTGAACACTGGAGTAATGTTGACAAGCCCAGTATCCTTTCTCCATAAGTCCTGCAAGAAAATATTTCTTATTTCTCTTGCAATTTTTCATCAATTTCATGATGAGGGAGGGAGGCTTTTTAGCTCACCTGACTACAAATCGAGGTAAGCTATAAAGTCACTCGCCGTCTGTTGCCTGGCATCCACTTAACCTTGTCTGTTGTTCATGAATATTGTGTTTGCGACTTCCCTAAAACTACTAGACTGATTTGAGTTAATTTTGATATCATTGCATGCTCTGACATCGTTTTTTGATTTCGTTCAAATCAACTTCTCCCATCCCATGGGGGTGAGGTGAGGAAAACTGCTCCCAAATTTGAAAAAAAAATCTTCTCACAAACCGATACTATTTGCTGTTGTAACAGGAGGAGTCAGATTTTTTTGCCTGCCCAAATTTTCCGAACCTATGAGCCGATTTGAATGAAATTTGGTATGTGGTATACTTGATTCATGCAAATAAGATTTTTTTTGCATCTCCATAGGAACCCCAGGAGCTAAAAATAGAAATATTTTCAAACGCCTATATTTGGTGTGAAACAGCTAAGCAGACTGGAATACAAATTACCGTTGATTGTGTACAGTGGGAGAATAAAAAATGCTGAGTCTCACAGTGCATATTTGCAAAAATTAAAAAAAATCTTTTCCAGAATCACCAATCTGAATCTTTTTATATTTGGTATACAACATCGTTACAGAGTTCAGATTTAAGTTTGTTCAAATCAAGTCCCTTAGTTAATATTTGTGCTGCCTAAGGGGGCCTGAATTTTAATGGAGTCCAGTATGAGGAATAATCTTTAAAAATCTTTTTCTTCAGATCCACCAGTCAGAACCTATTGCTGTTTGGTGTTCAGCATCCTTAGGGAGGTCAGATCTAAGTTTGTTTGAACCAAGTCCCCACCTGGTTAATATTTGGGCTCTCAATTGGAGCCTGAATTTTAACTTAGTTGAATATAGGGAATAATCTTTGAAACTCTTCTCCAGTACCACAAGTCAGAATCTTTTGACATATGGTATACAGAATCCTAACAGGGGTCGAATTGAAGTTCAAATCAAGTTGATCGGTTAATAATGGGATTCTCTATAGGAGCCCAAGTTTTAACTTAGTGCAGTTTGGGGAATAATCTTTTAAAATCTTCTTCAGATCCATCAGTCAGAATCTTTTGATATTTGGTATTCAGCCTCCTGTTGTGTCATTGTGTTCAGCAGGGGGAATCGAAAAAATGCTGAGTCAGCATATTTGCAAAAATTCAAAAAATGTTCTTCACCAGTCACATTCTTTTGATATTTGGTTTATAACATCCTTTTGTGGGTCAGATTCAAATTTTTAAGTTAACTTGACAAAGTCAAGATAAGCTATTGCCATCACGCGTGCGGAAGTCTGTGAGTCTGTTCACATTTTCCTTTAGCACAGACTACACCCCGCAGTTCTTGTCTTATCGTCACAAAATTTCATATGCAGGTTTGGGGTCATGTCTAGATGAGAACGTCCCCTTTTGGTCGCGTTCGGTCAACCGGTATGGCTGCCCGAGCCCGAAACCCAAAAACCATTAGCACAGCCTACAGGTCGTATTTATGAAGGGATTTCATTGTAACTTGGTAGGATGCCTCTGTATAATGCCTAGATGAGAACGTCCCCTTTTGGGCATGATCTGTCAACCGTGATGGCTGTCCAAGCCCGAAACCCAAAAACTTTTTGCACAGTCTGCAGGTCATGTTCAGTATGGAGGGATTTCATTGTAACTTGGTAGGATGACTCCTTATGATGTCTAGATGAGAGTTTCCCCATTTGGGCATGATCTGCCAAACGTGACGACTGCCCGAGCCCAAAACCTGAAAACCTTTAGCACAGTCTACAGGTCATATTTATTGAGGAATTTCATTGTAACTTGGTGGGTTGACTTCATATAATGTCTAGTTGAGAAAGTCCCCTTTTGGCCCTGATTGGGCAACTGTGACGGCTACAGGGACCTGAAGCCTGAAAACTTTTAGCACAGTCTACAGGTCATATTTATGAAGGGATTTCATTGTAACTTGGTAAGATAACTCCAAATAATGTCTAGATGAGAACGTCCCATTTTGATAACGGTCATTCAGCCTTGATGGGTGCCGAGCCCAAAAATCTTTAGCATAGGCAAAAGGTCATATTTATGGAAGGATTTCATTGTAACCTGTTAGGTTGACTCCATATAATGCCTAGATGATGACATCCCCTTTTGGTCGTGATTGGTCAACTGTGATGGCTACAGGTGCCCGAACCCCGAAAACCTTGAGCACATTCTACAGGTCATATTTATGAAGGGATTTCATTGTAGCTTCGTAGGATCACTCCAGATGATGCCCAGATGAGATTATCCCCTTTGGTTGCAATCATTCAGCCATGATGGTTTCTCAAGCCTGAAGCCCGAAAACCTTTAGCACAGTCTACAGGTCATATTCATGAAGGGATTTCATTGTAACTTGGTAGGTTTGACTTCATATAATGTCTAGATGAGAACGTCCCCTTTTGGACATGATTGGGCAACTGTGGAAGCTACAGGGGCCCAAAAACCTTTAGAACAGTCTACGGGTCATAATTATGGAGGGATTTCATTGTAGCCTGATAGGATGACTCCAAAAAATGTCTAGATGAGAACATCCCCTTTTGGTTACGATCAGTCAGCCTCTATGGCTGCCCGAGCCCAAAGACCTTTAGCATAGTCTATAGGTCGTAGTTTTGGAAGGATTTCATTGTAACTTGTTAGGTTGACTCCATATAATGCCTAGATGATGACTTCCCCTTTTGGTCGTGATTGGTCAACTCACTACAGGTGCCCGAAGCCTGAAACTCTTGAGCACAGTCTACAGGTCATATTTATGAATGGATTTCATTGTAACTTCGTAGGATCACTCCAGATGATGCCCGGATGAGAATTCCCCGTTTGGTTGCGATCATTCAGCTATTATGGCTGCCAGAGCCCGAAGCCTGAATACCTTTAGCACAGTCTACAGGTCATATTTATGAAGGGATTTCATTGTAACTTGGTAGGTTTGACTTCATATAATGTCTAGATGAGAATGTCCCCTTTTGGACACGATTGGGCAACTGTGACAGCTACAGGGGCCTGAAGCCCGAAAACGTTTAGAACAGTCTACAGGTCATAATTATGAAGGGATTTCATTGTACCTTGGAAGGATGACTACAAATAATGTCTAGATGAGAACAGCCCCCTTTGGTTGCGATCATTCAGCCTTGATGGCTGCCCGAGCCCAAAAACCTTTAGCATAGTCTATAGGTCGTATTTATGGAAGGATTTCATTGTAACTTGTTAGGTTGACTCCATATAATGCCCAGATTATGACATCCCCTTTTGGTCGTGATTGGCCAGCTGTGATGGCTACAGGTGGCCGAAGCCCGAAAATCTTGAGCACAGTCTACAGGTCATATTTATGAAGGAATTTCATTGCAGCTTTGTAGGATCACTCCAGATGATGCCCAGATGAGAATGTCCCCTTTTGGTTGCGATCATTCAACCATGATGGCTTCCCAAGCCCAAAGCCCGAAAACCTTTAGCACAGTCTTCAGTTCATATTTATGAAGGGATTTCAGTGTATCTTGGTAGGTTGACTTCATATAATGTCTAGATGAGAACGTCCCCTTTTGGACACCATTAGGCAACTGTGACGGCTACAGGGGCCTGAAGCCCCAAAACATTTAGCACAGTCTACAGGTGATATTTATGAAGGGATTTCATTGTACCTTGGTAGGATGACTCCAAATAATGTCTAGATGAGAATGTCCCCTTTTGGTCGTGATCATTCAGCCTTGATGGCTGCCCAAGCCCAAAACCCCAAAAACTTTAGCATAGTCTATAGGTCATATTTATGGAAGGATTTCATTGTAACCTGTTAGTTTGACTCCATATAATGCCTAGATGATGACATCCCCTTTTGGGCGTGATTGGTCAACTGTGACGGCTTCAGAGGCCCGAAGCCCGAAAACCTTGAGTACAGTCTACAGGTCATATTTATGAAGGGATTTCATTGTAACTTCGTATGATCACTCCAGATGATGCCCAGATGAGAATGTCCCCTTTTGGTTGCGATCATTCAACCTTGATGGCTGCCCGATCCCAAAGCCTAAAAATCTTTAGCACAGTCTCCGGTCATATTTATGAAGTGATTTCATTTTAACTTGGAAGGTTGACTTCATATAATGTCTAGATGAGAACGTCCCCTTTGGACACAATTGGGAAACTGATGGCTACAGGATCCCGAAGCCCAGAAAACCTTTAGCACAGTCTACAGGCCATATTTATGAAGGGATTTTAATGTAACTTGATAGGATGACTCGTTTTGGAATAATTTCACTGTAACTTGGTAACTTTCGTTGATATACGTTAACTGTGGGAGCCACATAAATTAACTGTGAGGTCATATTAAACCCACCCCTCAGCTCTTTAGTACAGTGTACACCTCATATTATTTTTATCAAAAACATAGCAAACAGGGAACAGAAATGATCATATTCCCAATTATCACAATTCTTGTCTTATTTCATAATCCTTTCATAAACATTGAACATTATCCTTTTCATCAAACACAACACACAAGTTAAGCTACAGTGTCATTGACATTTTCATTTCAAATCTGGGCAATATGAGGAATATTCTTTAAAAATCTCAGGAACCCCCAGCCGGAATCTTTTGATATATGGTAGCCGCCATCTTTAGGGGAGTCAGATTCAGGTTTGTTAAAAATAAAGTCCCTGGGTTGATATTTTGCCTTCCTATAGGAGCCCAAATTTTAACTAAGCCCAATATTAGGAATAATCTGTAAAAATTGGCTTCATGAGATACACAAGTCAGAATCTCTTGATATTTGGTTTGCAACATCCTTTTCAGGGCCAGATTCAGTTTGTTCGAATAAAGTCCCTTGGTTGATATTTGTATTCCTCATGGAAACCCAAATTTTAACTTGGTGCTTTATTGAGAATATTCTCAAAATCTTCCTCTCCAGAACCACCAGTTAGAATCTTTTGATAGTTGGTATACAAAATCTTTCGATTTCGAGTGTTTTCAAATAAAGTCTCTTGAGTTAATATTTAACTTGATGCATAAGAGGAATATTCTTTAATATCTTCTTGAAAACCACCATGGGGGCCCAAATTTGAAGTCAGTATAATATGACAAATAATCTTTAAAAATCACTTTTTTCAAATCCACCATTCAGAATCAAATGATATTTGGTATTCGGCATTCTGGGGGTGTAGGTGGAGGGGTCAGATTTCAGTTTGTTCAAGTTAAGTCCCTAGGTTATTATTTGAGCTCCCTAGTTTTATTTTATATTACTGGAAATCTGGGCATTATTTCTGTTGAATAGGGCTGGGCGGTTCATCGGTTCGGTTCGTTGTTTTTTTTTTAAACCGAAACCGAACCGCCGCCTTAAAAAACCGAGACTTTCGGTTTCAACAAATTTCCCAGAATTTGTTCAGTTTATGACCTCTCAATCACTAGCTTTCCCCACGTCAAAGGCTTAAATGTCGGGCAAAGGTAAATGCTGTGCCATTTATGCTTACTTCGAGAGGACTGACAACAAATCCCCCCTCCCCCCACAAATAGTGGTAGCAAATTTCTTGTATCTTAAACAATATCTACAGAACCACCAGCAGATGGAATATGAAAAATTAAAAAGTCTTATGTAAAAATCCACACATGCAATTGAAGAATCGTTAAGTAAATTTAATGAACCGGGCATATTCGACCAAAGAGATATTGCAAGTTACCTGACAATATATGGTGTAAAAGTATTATAGATTACCTTTGACCCAAAATCATCTGCGTACGGCACGTTGTAAATTAGATTGGAGGTAAACATAAAATTTATTGAGTTTTAAAACCTCAAAGTTGACATGGGAAAAATGACGAGGAAATTATGTTAATTAACCGACTACTGGCACGTTTTCTGAAGTCACATGCTCAGAGATAACGCTGCGCATTGGCAGTGAGTTATGTTTTTTATCAACAATAAAATGGTTAAATTAAAATAGAACACATCCTATTAAATGGATGGCAGGTAACTATTGAAAGGTTTTTTTTAAACTTATTGAGAATTGTTTGTATACTATTTGAACTTACTTTAAGAAATCGCGCAGTACTGCAGGTCTGTCTGGTACACACGCTGCATTCCCAGTACGAAGATGTTATAATCAACACGTGTTTTCCCATGACCATGTGTATTTTGTAAATACAACAAATCCCAAGATGCAATATTGCAAACTTTCTTTCAAATCCCATTATGCAGCTGTCTCCCTTCAAAAACATCAATTGCCTGTCTTGACTGAGATGAAATCAACGCAGGAATCAGCCAAGAGGGCAAAGTAAAGTTGGTAATATCTTTGCCTTGGCACCGCTCATTTTGACCAATTTCTATGTTTGGGCGAAATCAAAGTAAAAAATGAACCTCTACAGTCGAAATTAGGAGAGATATTGTGAAAGCATTGGAGTGAGTTACCAATAAAAGTGATTCGTATATCATGACTTACTTCAATAATAGTTAACAAAATCAGAAGAAATATGATTTATGTTCCTCTTATTCCACTCTCATTTGAAACATTATCCTTTTCATCAAACACAACACACAGACAAGTTAAGCTAGAGTGTCATTGACACTTTCATTTTTTTGTTGGGTGTGGGGGGGGGGGGGGGGGGAGTGCAATATAATAACAGCAGGAAATGGAATGTAACCTGCAAGTCAGCAGGTGATTTCCCGATGTGATGTCATGAATTGATTTTATCACCTAAAGAAAACTTACTCTGACATTTTGTTTCGTCAGCCAAATTTCCAAGAAAAAGTTTTATGTAATCTGACTCAAGATTTGTTAATGTACAAACTTCTACTTTTTAGCTCACCTGACTGAAAGTCAGTGTGAGCTTTTCTTATCACTCTTTGTCCGCCGTCCATCCGTCCGTCGCCCTGCGAGAAGGTCGTGTTTGAGCCTCTTTCTCCTAAACCACTGGCCACATTTTAATTAAATTTCATGTAAGTAGTGGTTATATAGGGGCATTTGGGTTTTTCTTCAAATTGAATTTCTGCTCATATTGTGGAGTGGGGTGGGGCCAAAATGCACAAAATTTTAAAAAATCTTGTTCTCATGAACCAGCCATAGCAGAGACTTGATATTTGGTATGCAGCTTCCATTTGAATGGTAGACTCAAGTTTGTTCAAGAGAAGTTTGATGGGCAATATTTACCTTTGTTCTGAGATGGACAAGAATTTTGGCCCCACCCAAAATTTCTATTTTCTGAACCCAGAGGTCGATTTGAACCAAATTTAGAATGAGGTATTATTGGGTTATAAGTACTTGATTTATGCCAAAAAATTTTTTCCTGTAGCCCCGTGGGAACCGCAGGAGCTAAAAATATAAAAAAATTAAAACGCCCATATCTCCAAAATTGCACGGCACCGAGAATTTTTATATGGTGTGAAGCTTCCTTAGGTCCAACAGAAAGGATTGGTAAAAAAAAATTGCCATCGGTTTTATCATAGGGTACAGTCTCGGGACTTGAAAAAGTGCTGAGTCAGCACTTTTTAACACTGTAGGCAATGGAAAAAACATTAAAAAAATCTTCTCCAGATCCAGCAGGCAGAATCTTTTGATATTTGGTATTCAACATTATAGGGTGGATCTGATTCAAGTTTGTTCAAATTGGCCTTTTGGATTCCTATTTGGGCTCAGTATAGGAGCCCGATTTCGAACTTAGTGCATTTCAGGCAAATTTCTTAAAAAATCTTCTCCAGATCCATCAGGCAGAATCTTTTGATATTTGGTATGCAACATTGTGGGGTGGATCTGATTCAAGTTTGTTCAAATCGGCCACCCGGGTGTATATTTGGGCTTACCAGTATAGGAGCCCAAATTTGAACTTAGTGCATTTCAGGCAAATTTCTTTGAAAATCTTCTTCTCAAGATCCAGCAGGCAGAATCTTTTGATATTGTGTATGCACCATGCTTAGGAGGGTGAGATTCAATTTTGTTCAAGCCAAGTCCCTGGGTTCATATTTGGGCTCACTGTGGGTGCCTGAATTATAACTTAGTTTAAAATGAGGAATTTTCTTTAAAAATCTTCTTCAGATCCAGCAGTCGGAATGTTTTGATATTTGGTTTGCAGCATCCTTAGGGGGGGTGAGATTCAAGTTTGTTCAAGCCATGTCCCTAGGTCCATATTTGGGCTCACTGTGGGAGCCCAAATTTTCTTTAAAAATCTTCTTCTTCAGATCCAGCAGTCAGAATGCTTTGATATTCGGTATGCAGCATCCTTAGGAGGGTGAGATTCAAGTTTGTTCAAGCCATGTCCCTAGGTCCATATTTGGGCTCACTGTGGGAGCTTGAATTGTAACTTAGTTTGAAATGAGGAATTTTCTTAAAAATTCTTCTTCTTCTTCAGATCCAGCAGTCGGAATGTTTTGATATGTGGTGTGTAGCATCCTCAGGATGGGGGGAGGGGGGGGGAGATTCAAGTTTGTTAAAGCCAAATCCCTGGGTCCATATTTGGGCTCACTGTAGCCCGAATTATAACTTAGTCAATATGAGGAATTTTTCTTTAAAAATCTTCAGATTCAGATTCAGCAATCGGAATGTTTTGATATTTGGCATGCAGCAACCTTAGGGGGCTGAGATTCAAGTTTATTCAAGCCAAGACCCTTGGTTCATATTTGGGCTCACTATGTGAGCCCGAATGACAACTTAGTTCAAAATGAGGAATTTTCTTTAAAATCTTCTTCTCAAGATCCAGCAGATGAATGCTTTAGATATTTTTTATGCAGCATCCTTAGTGTGATAAGATTCAAGTTTGTTCAAGTCATGTCCCTAGGTCCATATTTGGGCTCATTGTGGGAACTCGAATTGTAACTTAGTTCAAAATGAGGAATTTTCTTTAAAAATCTTCTTCAGATCCAGCAGTCAGAATGTTTTGATATTTGGTGTGCAGCATCCTTGTGTCCTTGTGGGGGTGGGGGTGGGGGGGGGGGGGGGTAGGTGGGTGGGGAGATTAAAGTTGGTTAAAGCCAAGTCCCTGGGTTCATATATGGGATCCCTGGGGGAGCCCGATTATAACTTAGTTCAATATGAGGAATATTTTTTAAAAGTCTTTTTTTTTAGATCCACTGGTCAGAATCTTTGGATATTTGGTATAAGCTTTTCTTAGGAAGAGCCGATGCAACTTGTTGAAATCAATTCTCTGGGTTGATATTTAGGCTACCATATCAGGTGAGCACCCTTAGGCCCCCTGGGGCCTCTTGTTTATGTAATTTGACTCGAGATTTGTTAATGTACAAACTTCTACTTATCCAGTAAAACCGTGCACATAAACACTGTTTTCAGTTTCAGATAGATTTTGAACAGATATTTTTCCAGCGAATTACGTAATCATAGCAATATATTTTAACCCATTTCCACACAACCGATCTCTCCATGAGAAATTTTCGAATCAAAACTGAAATTCCCTGACAGTTGATGATGCTACTCTGATTGACATACAGAAACGCCTATGAGGCTTTGTTTCACTCACTGCATAACCAATTTCACAACTGAACTCAAACTGACAAGAGTCTGTTGACCATGCCTCTGACACTTTTTAAGAGCTAACTGACGAACTAAACTTGGATTGTTTTTTTTAATCAGATTGACGAAAAACACCATCGAACATCTTGCATTCACCATCAAGTATTGTGTTATTTAATTATAATTTAAATTAATATTGTTGAAATATGTCAAATTACTCCCCCCAAGGAAGCCCTGGGATGTGAAGCAGTGCTTTTTTACTGTGGTAAAAAAGCTCTGTTTTACTTAATCTGTAACAATCTTCATGAGATGATGACCGGTGTGAACTAATAGAATGTAACAAATAAAATTAATGTTAGTTAAATGAATCTGATGCAGAAGAAAAATGAAATCAACATATAAATTCTTCCCACATATTACATGTTCTATTGTACGCATGCGCTACACTCACATTGACGTCCTCATCAAAACCAGCAAAGAGGTTAGTGATGCTTTTGTACACAGTGCAGAATCGTCTCTCTGCAAAATTTAGCTTAACTTGACAGAGTGAAGATAAGCTATTGCCATCATGCATGTGGAAGTCTGTGAGTCCGTTAGCTTGTAAGTCTGTGAGTCTCTTCACATTTTTTTTTAGCACAGGCTACACCATGTGGTTCTTGTCCGATCATCACAAAATTTCACATGCTGGTTCGAGGTCATGTCTAGATGAGAACGTCCCCTTTTGGTCACGATCGGTCAACCGTAATGGTTGCACGGGCTCGAAACCCTAAAACCTTTAAGCACAGTCTACAGGTTGTATTTATGAAGGGATTTCATTGTAACTCAGTAGGTTGACTCTGTATAATGTCTAGATGAGAATGACCTATTTTATTCGGGTTCAGACCACCGTGTCAGTTGTAGAGCCACATTCCAATAGTTAACAGATTTCAATTCTTTTAGGAATATGTCTCTATAGCAACAATGTCTACATCAAGTTCGATGACCACCAATATCCGATGAAAATTATGGGAGTTATTGCCCTTTGTTTAAAAAATATTGTGTCATGCTTGTTTATGGCATAACTTAACAATAGTAATCAGACTTCAATTCTTTTCGGGATATGTGTCTATAGCAACAATGTGTGCGTCAAGTTCGATGACCAGCGATATACAATGAAAATTATGGGAGTTATTGCCCTTTGTTAAAAAATGTAAATTTTATGGGGCCGGATTATGATTGGTTTCAAATTTATTTATTTGCAGAGGGGATTGAAATCACTTTGCAGTGCTTTTCTTGTTTCCTAAGCAGGAGGCATGTTGTTCAGAAGATTTTAATGAATATGTCAAACAAAAAAGAAAATCAGCTATTTATTAGCTTAGGTTTACAACTGTTTGTCACTTCCGCAACCTATATCATTCTGATTCTAACAAAGATACAGTTAGCTGTTTCCTTGAGAATACTATTTTATATCTGTACTTCGCATATCACATTATTTCATGTATTCCAGAATTGCTGTTGAACAAAGCTAAATCAATATGCCACATAATATGCCAAATAAAAAATGCTGAGTCTCACTCTGCATATTTGCAAAAATCGAAAAAAATCTTTTCCAGAATCACCAGTCTGAATCATTTTATATTTGTTATACAACATCGTTACAGGGGTCAGATTTAAGTTTGTTCAATTCAAGTCCCTTAGTTAATATTTGTGCTGCCTAAGGGTGTCTGAATTTCAACTCAGTCCAGTATGAGGAATAATCTTTAAAAATCTTTTTCTTCAGATATTTCTGACAAGTTTGTGATACATATTGATTGCTGTGAATATGTTTACTAAAGCTTTTATATGCATCTTTTACAGGGTCCTTAACCCTTTGAATCCGAGGGGCTGCTTTTCCGGCCAAGGAACATGATACATCATAATTTCATGAAGTAGGATGGATGCAAAGTGAATGCATGGGTTAGACCAATCAACATTTTCAACGTGCAGCCCCAAGCCTCCATGTTGAAAATATTAATTGGTCCACCCCCAAATAATGAATATGGACTCTCTTGACTGCTCCGACTGCTGTCATTGAACTAACATGGAAGATACCACCATGGTTCAAGGAGTTAAAAGTGCTTAAAAATGCTTGAATTTTAAAACTGCAATTCATGGTATAATGCTTTGAAAAATGCAACTGTTTGGGGAGAAGTGCAGTGTTTTCAGATAATAAGTTTGCTCATCTGTTATTTTTAAAAACCAGTCATTTTTCTTTTCAGAGATCAATGGTTGAAGTCTTGAATTACTGTAAGTATCATAGTTTTTTCTTGGGCATAAAAGAAATGGTTTCCCACATGTCATGATGTAGCCTTATTAACTGCTTTTGTATGTTACGGTGTGTTATAACAATATAATGGTAACAGAAAGAAAATGTGGGTGCAGTCGCATTGCAGTAACCGGTTCTCATCAGATCACCAGAGTTAAGCAACGTTGAGCCCAGTTAGTCCTTGGATGGGTGGCCGTCAGAGCGATCGATGATTCAGACTCCCATGTTCTGTCCTTGGGCAAGACACTTTACCCTGATTGTACACATGGGGCACGATGATGCCGTGTACTAAGCCGTACTGCTTGTCGATGGTGCGTATGTCTTCAACCAGTCTAATCCTGCCTGTGCTACAGTGCAGAGTTACGATGTTGGGGAGCTGGCATCGATGTTCGGTTGTTCTCTCCGGGTATCCTAGCTTCCTCCACCCGTAAAACTGTCACCGACACGATATTACCTTAATAAAAAAATAAATAAATAACAGAAAGAAATCTGAGAATCAACAACAATAAATCCCAATTTAACTATTCTGAAATTTAATTTAAAAAAATTAATTTGAAAGAAAAAATGGTACCAAAATCTTTTACACCATTTGGTTCACAGAAAAATAAGCAAAAGTACTTATCAGTTAGTCCAAAATAAAGTTCAATAGAATCCAGTAATCCAGTGATGAAGGAACTTTCCAGTTGTCAGAAACAGTATCCAATAAAATGCAGTGAAATGTTCACTCAAAAATCCAGCAGTATCCAATGAATTCCAATAAAACATTCAGCAAAATTCAAATGGTAATAATATCCAACAAATATTGATACCGCAGGTAGTTTGAAAATTGATTCAGTTGAATCCTAGTTATTCTCATGAGGAAGTCCTCATTCACAAGAAGGCTAAATTCTCTTCAAATTTTGGAAACACTTTTCCAATACAAAAAGATGCACAGATCACAAAAATAATATTCTGTAGAATATATAATAAACTCAACTGCTGACTAAAATAATGCACTGTCCTGTAATAATAATATCCAATGTTCAATGAATGATGAATGAATAAACAATTGGTACTTCTTAATGAGTTGAATGAGTGTCAAAAGTCTCTTGAAAGATATTTATATAGTTTTCAAGCAGAAAATTCCAGGATGAGAAATGTCTCCAGTGTTCCATTAATTGCTGATTGGTTGAGTTAAGTCACCTTATTAAGTTTCTAGATGATTCTGTCTAATTTCATGTAAACAAGTGTAGCCCAAATAAACAATTAGTGAGCAAAAAATAAATCTTGTTTAAGAGTATTTGTGTACATGTTGATAGGTACATCAGTTATTGCAAACAAGCCATCCACCCAGACAAAGACTGAATATTTGTCCCCTGAAAAAAAATTTTCGGGGGAGTTTTAAAATAGCTGTGCATCCGTCCATGCATCCATTCCACTTTGGTTTCCCAATGATGACTTTAGTTACAGTTGGCCAAATCAAATGAAATTTAGTATGTAGGTGTATCTACATAAATTACATGTCAGGTTCGAATCGGGGTGCGGTCCAACAATTTCTGTAAGAGTTATGCCCCTTTTTTGACTTCAAAGATTCAATTTTTAGCTCACCTGACCTATTTATTTATTTGTCTATTGGTGTTTAAGGTCATATACTTATGCACAATGGCTAATCATGACCGTGTCAGTTTTATGGGTGGAGGAAGCCGGAGTACCTGGAGAGAACCACCAAGCAACGATGAGCAGCTACCAGCTCCCCAACATCGTAACTCTGCACTGCAGCACAGGCAGAGTTAGATTGGTTGAAGACATGCATTCCATCAACATGCAGTACGCTTTAGTACACGGTGTCATCGTGCCCCCATGTGGACATTCAGGGTTAAGTGCCTTGCCCAAGGACACAACATGGGAGTCCGAATTGACCGCTCAGATGGTCACCCATCCAATGATTAACCAGCCTCGGCGTTGCTTAACTTCGGTGAGCTGACGAGAACCGGTTACCGCAATGCTACCGCGCCCCTTGCCGTTGTCCGGCGTCCGTAAACTTTTCACATTTTCATCTTCTTCTCTGTAACTGCTGAGCTGGTGTGAACCAAACTTGGCAGAAATGGTCTATGGAAGGTCCTCTACAAACGATCCTCATTTTGTTCCCGTCGGATGAAAAACATGGCTTCCAGAGGCATTCTTTGATTCAGGTTTTAAAAAATCTCTGAAACTGCCAGGCCAAATGTTTTGAAATTTTACATAAATAATGACTGGGACCCCCTCTACCAATGATCCTCATTTAATGTTGATCGGGTTACAAACATGACCGCAATTGTGGCTTCCAGTTACTATAGAAACACTCTTGAGAAAGCACATTTTTATGTTCTTCTCTGGAACTACTGAGCCAACGTGAACCAAACCTGGCAGGGATAGTCTATGGGAGGTCTTCTACAAACGATCCTCATTTTGTTCCCATGGGTTTGAAAACATGGCCGCCAGAGGCATTCTTTGATTCTGATTGTGGATTTTGAAAAATCTTGTCTGAAACCACAGGGCCAAATGATTTGAAACTTTGCATGGTTGATGACTGGGACCCCCTCTACCAACTATCCTCATTTAATGTTGATTGGGTTGTAAACATGGCCGTAATTGTGGCTTATAGTCACTATAGAAACTCTATGGGAAATCACATTTTCATCTACTTCTCTGGAACTTCTGAGTCGACATGAACCAAACCTGGCAGGGATAGTCTATGGGAGGTCTTCTTCAAATGTTCCTCATTTTTGTTACTGTGCATCGAAAAACATGGCTTCCAGAAACATGTTTTGATTCTGATTGGAGGATTTTGAAGAATTTTCTCTGAAAGCACAGGGCCAAATGTTTTGAAACTTTGCATGGTTGATGACTGGGACACCCTCTACCAATGATCCTCATTTAATGTTGATTGTGTTGCATACATGCTCACAATTGCGGCTTATAGTTGCTATAGAAACCATATGGGAAATCACATTTTCATCTTCTCTGGAACTACTGAGCCGACATGAACCAAACTGCGCAGGAATGGTCTATGGGAGGCCCTCTACAAACAATCCTCTTTTTGTTCCTGTTGGTTGTAAAATATGCCACCAGAGACGTTCTCTGATTCTGATTGATAGATTTTGCAAAAATCTTCCACTCTGAAACTACAAAGTCAAATGTGTTGAAACTTCACATGATTGAGGACTGGGACACCTTCTACCAATGATCCTCATGTAATGTTGAAGTAATGCTGCAAACATGGCCACAATTACAGCTCATAGTTACCATGGAAAACCTATGGGAAATCACATTTTTATATGTGGTTCCAGGTGAGTGCTTTCAGGCTCTTCAGAGCATCTAGTTTGGTTTCCCGATGATAACTTCAGTTATATTTCGTCAGATCAAATTGAATTTGGTATGTAGGTATATCAACATAAAAAAATACAGGTTAAGTTCGAAGCAGGGTGTGGTCCAACAATTTTTGCCAGAGTTATCCTCCTTTTTTGACTTGCGAAAATTCAGTTTTTGGTTTCCTGATGATATTAAACTTTAGTTGTTGTTGACCAATTCAAATAAAATTTGGTATGTGGGTGTATCAACATAAAACACAGGTCAAATTCAAATTGGGATTTGGTCCGACATTGCCAGAGTTATGTCCCTTTTTCAACTTCAAAAAATTATATTTTTTTCAAATACCTCGAATTGCACACTTTTTTCGTGGGATGTGTGGACGGGTCGCCTTTTATAATTGTTTATAATTATTAACAAAGGACATATCAATTCTGATTATATAATAGGGGTCTATAACAAGAGCCAAGGATGCTCAAATTGGGTCTGCATATCCTTGCTCATTAACTAGTAGAGTGCTAAATTATTTTTTGTGGTAAAAATTTGTTCGGATATTTTTGCACTCATATATTATGACATGGCAAATCTTTTTAAGTGATATTCACTTAAAGTTAATATGAAGCACATCAACAGAAATGAAGTGTTCACAATGTGGCACTTGCAGTTCAGAATAAAGCTCAAATTTGGGCTTAGAGTACTCTGCTAGCAGTGGAGCTCTCCTAGGGGTAATGCAAATGAAAAGTCTTTGAATTTAGACCATTTCCTTGAAAAGTGGTTGTGTTTTTTTTTTTTGAGCATCATTAAAATATCTATAGATAGATGGAGTACTGAGTTAGGGTAATGCGATAAAAAAATCGAGAAAAAAAATTGGATTTACCATTTTATAAGACAGATTGTGAAAAGAATTTTACATTTGGTGTAATAATTTTTTTAAAAATTTACTTTTGGTATTTCCTAATTTCTTGTCATATTAAATATGATACCTGAACATTAATTACGTACCGAATCTATTTATTGATAGACCACTGCATTTTCAGTTTGATGATTATAACTGATTAAAAAGATCCCTTGATTTTATACTTGTCATGATTTCCACAGCTGCACAACATGACCTTGAACACAAATCCAAAACCAAACTAAATAAAAGAGTTTCATGTCTTTTGCCAATAGAAGTGATATGGAAACAAGCCAGAAAATAAGCAGACTATCATTTGCAATGTGAGGTCCCCAGAAGCCATGTTTGCAACTTGATCAACATAAAATGAGGATCATTGGTAGAGGCTGTCCCAGTCATCAACAATGCAAAGTTTAAAAACATTTGGCCATGTGGTTTCAGAGAAGATTTTTAGCTCAATTTTGGCGAAGCCAAATTTGAGGTACTGTCATGGCCCATCGTCCGACCATCACCGTGGGTCGAGAACGGCTGTTTTTGGGTACGTCCGAAATTCAAGACAGCTGCTGGCAGCCATTTTGTACAAAATTAGGTGCAATCAGATTTCTGTGCAGAACTTCCATATGAAAGCTCTGATTTGAATAATTTTTTGTATGAATGTTTAGTACCATGGGATACGTCACATATAATACGTGTTTTTTTCTCGTCCACAAATTATGAAAATTAGACTAACTTTGATTTATTTAGTGTTACTTTCAGCACTGTAACTGCAAATGCCAATACGGCTCGGGCTAGAGGCCGTATTTATGAACCGATCTTTATTAAACTTCTTGGGTACCTTTGTTATCACCGTGGGACGAGAACGAGTGTTTTGGGGTCCGTTCTGAAATTCAAGATGGCCGATGGCAGCCATTTTGTACAAAATTAGGTGCAATCAGATTTTTGCGCAGAACTTCCATATGAAAGCCCTGATTTGAATAATTTTTTGTGTGAATGTTTAGTACCATGGGATACATGACATATTATACAGGTTTTTTTCTCGTGCATAAATTATGCCAATTAGACTAATTTTGATCTATTTAGTGTTACTTTCAGCACTAACTGCAAATGCCAATATGTCTCGTGCTAGAGGCTGTATTTATGAACCAATCTTTACAAAACTTCTTCAGTACCTTTGTTATCACAGTGGGACGAGAACGAGTGCTTCTGGGTGCAGTCCAAAATTCAAGATGGCTGCCAGTGGCCATTTTGTACCGAAATTAGGTCTAATCAGTTTTTTGTACACAACTTCTATACGGCTCAGGCTAGAGGTCGTATTTATGAACCGATCTTTACGAAACTTCTTGTGTATCTTTGTTATCACCGTGGGACGAGAACGAGTGTTTTTGGGTGCGGTCCAAAATTCAAGATGGCTGTCAGCAGCCATTTTGTATCAAAATTATTGAAATCGGTTTTTTGTACAGAACTTCTGTATGAATGTTCTGATTTGAAAATTTTTTTGAAGGAATGTTTAGTAACATGGAATACATCACATATAATACAGGGTTTTTTCTCGTGCAGAAATTATGCAAATTAGATGAACTTTGATTTGTTCAGTGCTACTGATACACAGTAAGTGCACATGTCAATACGGCTCGGGCTAGAGTCCCGTATTTATGAACCTATTTTCACGAAACTTCTTGGGGTACCTTTGTTATCATTGTGCTATGAGAACAAATATTTTTGGGTTCAGTCAGACCCACTCTGGGACTCAAAAATTTCTTTTCTAGTTTAGCATCTAACTGTCACCCCCACCTTTACAATCCTTTACCTATATATTTGTTACAGGCTACGGTCAGCATTTATGTACAGACTGTTACAATACTTTACATGTACCTTTGTTATCAGGTCATTACCTAGATGTTTGTCATTGCTGTGTCACATACTATACATGTACATGTCTTAAACAAGTTGAGCTGCAGTGTCATTGACACTTTTATTTTGAAAGTCCTGATAGTGGCTTCTAGCATTGAACCAGTTAAAGAAAAAATAGAATATTATTCTCGATTGGTATTAGGTTATGGGGAAAAAAAATTTGAAGCCATGTATATGGGACAAATAATTTTCTCTGATGGTGAGATTAACCCATCTAACTCCCTCACAGGATGGTTTTTCTCTCACTGCTTCTTAACTTTCATTCGAAATCCACCAATCAAAATCCAAAAATGCTTCTGGCAGCCATGTTTTTCGATGCACCGTATGAAAATGAGCGTTTGTAGAGGACTTGCCATAGACTATCTCTGCCAGGTTTGGTTCACATCAGCTCAGTAGTCCTAGAGAAGAAGATGTAGCAGTGTAGCATCGCTAAATTTACCCTCTGTAAACCTCAAACTGAATCAGGATCTCAAAAGTAAATAGAAAGAGGTACCCAGAGGATAAATTAGCCCACTGTATGGGATAGCATCATCAAATTCACCTCATTCATCAAATGTCAGACTGCTTATTTTCAGGCCTGTATGGAAACAAAAGTATAGAAGCTATGGCTTCTTCCAATTCATAGCATTTTATACTCACTGAAATGAACTTAATCTGTCAAGCTATGTCCATTGAGAGATCATAATCTATGGTGCGGGTTACTTGACTATTCCACTTTGGGGGCAGAATGTATTAATTCTAACTGTGCTAGACCTTTGAATGGTTGGATGCATTTTATTAACAAAAATTAATTCTATTTTCTAGTGGGAAAAACTAATTCTGACCTGAAAGCAGAGAACTTCTCCTTCATGAAAACACCAGTATCAAAGCCTCCATTTGAAGTGGTAAGAAATGCAGGAGAAATGGGCTTGAAACGCCATCAGCGAAGAACATCCTTTGGTCCACCTAAATCCAAAACAAAAAAACCTACCAGTAAACCCGAAATTGTAATTGAAAGAAATGATGAGGAGTTTGTACCGAAGCTCAAAATCAAGCGAGAAGGAAACACCTTGAAGGTTGCTCGCCCCAATCGCATTATAATAGCTCCAAAGCGGTTGGCAGATGGATTTTCTCCTCCAGAAAATGAGCCACCAAAGAAGAAAATGGTTGCAAAGAAAAGTACAACTCAAAGAAGGCATTTGCAATTTGTTCACCGGATGGTTGCAAGGAAGAGCACAACACAGGCAGTTTTCAAGCCGAATGAGAGTCCAAAATTTGAGTGAGTCAGATTATTTCCAGTTTACCTGAATGAAAGTCAGTGTGAGCTATTGCTATCAATTGTCATCTGTGTGTCAGCATTTGTATATCAATCTTCTTCAGATTTGCTGGCCCAAATCCGACCAAACTTGGCACAAATTATCTTTGGGAGATACCCTGCTATCATAAAAGTTGCTAACCTCTGTGGGGTGTGGGCATTGCCTGTGAAGGTAAAAATTCTTTAAACCTTTCTCACAAACTACCAGTCACAATTCTTTAAGATTTAGTATGCAATTTCTTTTCACTGACCAAGATTCAAGTTTATTCACAGACAGTTGCTTAGGCAATTTTAAGGCTTGGCCCCTGGAGATGCAAAATTAACAGTCCTGCCCCTCATTTCAATTTTCAAAATGTGTGGCTGATTTCATTTTGAACCAAATTTGGAATTCAGTATTATTGGGCAACTTTTACTTGGTGAGAAAAAAGGGTTTTAAAGAATTTTTGTAATTTTAGGGCAGTACCGATCAGTTTGCGTATTCCATTTGAATTTATTTCGGTTGGAAAAAGGCAGATATTCTCCCCCTTTCATTATGCATTTCATTACCAGTTTGCTCTTACGTATTTTTTTCTTTCTTTAATTTCATGCAATATGAGGAATATTTTTTGAAAACCTTCTGATCCACTCATCCGATTCTTTTGATATTTGGTACACAGAATCTTTAAAGGGTCAGATTCAAGTTTGTTCGGTTCAAATTCCTATCTGTCAGGTCTTATGTCATTTAATCTTTTCACTTTATCACTTTGTATTTTGTGGAAATTGCTAGTATTTTTATTCTAGAACCAATGGCCCAGACTTAGCTGGTGCAAACTCATTAATACCCAGGGCCAAACACAAATTTTGAACAACCCCAACCCCCAAAATTTGCATACAAATCTGAAAATTCATCAAAGTCCAATCTGATCCTACATATTTTTGTACGGCGTATGCACGGTAACCAAGAAGACACCGAAGTAGGTGCCAAGCATCATTCTTTCTTTTGTTTGGCTCTCGTCAGTAAACATCTCAACTGATATCTGTGCTTTAATTCATAATTCTGAAGATGCCAGACACAAATCAATGATGGTTTTCATGGAATAAACAGTGTAGCAGGATGTTGGAAGTGAACAATGGTGGTTTTGGATGTTCAGGGCTGTAACTTTATAATTTAAAAAAAAAATTGTATTCATATTTCGTATTTTCGTATACGCGCCTGAATGTCATCAATTATACTATGCCTCCACTGTTTGTTTGTTAATGTTACTTCCTTTTCCTCTCCTGAACCCTCCTGTTAGATTCCCAAGCTCTTTCGGCCTTTTTATTGAGAAATTTTTATTAAAATTCTCGGGGTGTTTAACATGTATTACAGAATGGGTATTCCGTTTTACCCCTGTGTTTACATCCTGTTCGTTTGGTGTTCGGGACATTTTGTAGTCTTGCATCTTCTACCAGATGCATTGTTTTTTCTTCCTATGAAGATCTAGCTTTGCACAGGTGGTTGTTGATCGGCTACTGACATATTATTTCTGTGTTTAGTATAGCACAGTTATTGTTTTTCTATTAGGATACATATTATTAGCTCACCTGGCCTACAAGGCCATGTGAGCTTTTCTCATCACTTGTCCGTCGTCTAGCGTCCGTAAACTTTTCCCATTTTCATCTTCTTGTCAGTAACCTCTGAGCCGGTGTGAACCAAACTTAGCAGGAATGGTATATGGAAGGTCCTCTAAAAACGATCCTCATTTTGTTCCCGTCTGATAAAAAATACGGCTTCCAAAGGCATTCTTTGATTCTGGTTGGATTTTCAGAAATCTTCTTCTCTGAAACTGCAAGACCAAATGTTTTGAAACTTCATATAAATGATGACTGGGACCCCCTCTGCCAACAATCCACATTTAATGTTGATCGGGTTGTAAACATGGCCACAATTGCGGCTTATAGTTACTATAGAAACCCTATGGGAAATTACATTTTCATCTTCTTTGGAAAAACCGAGGTGATGTGAAAACAAACCTGGCAGGGATAGTCTATGGGTGGTCCTCTACAAATGATGCTCATTTTGTTCCCTTGGATTGAAAAACATGGCTGCCAGAGGCATTCTTTGATTCTGATTGGTGGATTTTCAAAAATCTTATCCTCTGAAACTGCCAGGCCAAATGTTTTGATACTTCACATAAATGATGACTGGAACCCCCTCTACCAACGATCCTCATTTAGTGTTCATCGGGTTGCAAACATGGCCACAATTGCGGCTTATAGTTACCATAGAAACTCTATGGGAAATTACATTTCCATCTTCTCGGGAACTACTGAGCTGACATGAACCAAACCTGGCAAGGATGGTCCATGGAAGGTCCTCTACAAACGGTCCTCATTTTGTTCCCGTGGGTTGAAGAACATGGCCGCCACAGGCATTCTTTGATTCTGATAGGTGGATTTTCAAAAATCTTCTCCTCTGAAACTGCCAGGCCAAATGTTTTGATACGTCACATAAGTGATGACTGTGCCCCTCTCTACCAACGATCCCCATTTAATGTTGATCAGGTTGTAAACATGGCCACAATTGCGGCTTATAGTTACTATAGGAACCCTATGGGAAATCACATTTTCATCTTCTTTGGAACTACTGAGCCGACATGAGCCAAACTTCGCAGGAATGATCTATGAGAGGATGGAAATATGTGGCCACCAGAGGCTATATTCTAATGCTTAACCCATTGCCTCTCCTGTCTGCTCGAAGATCAGTACTGTCAGCAAAATACTTGTATTTTTATACTGTACCAATGACCCAGACATAGCTGGTGCTAACTCTTAAAAATCTAGGGCCAAACACAAATTTTGCCCCCCAATCCCCAAATTTGCATCTAAAACCGAAAAAATCATGTCCTAAATGGTCCTCCATACTTTCCCTCCACTGCACATGCTCAGTGTCAAGGAGGTCTTGAAATTGGCGCCAATTATCATTCTTTGTTTGGCCCTTCATCAGTTCACATCTGACTGATATTTGTGCTTGTAAATCTCAGTTTAAATGATGCCAGACACATAAATATTAGAGAAATGGTGGATCTGAATAGGAAATAGAAGGAGGAAAGGAAAAATGAGTGGCAGGAAATAATCAGGGCTGTAACTTAAAATTTTTTTTACGAAATTATGTTACGTTGCCTAATTTCGAGGCATGGGCCTGTTGTTGTCATTCTTGCTATAAAGTTACACTGCTTGTTCAGTGTTTCCTCTCTCCCTTTCCTTTAAGTCCCCCCTTGCTATTCTCCCATGCTTTTGGCATATTTTCTGTAATATTATTACTAAAATTTCTTGGGAGTTTTAGCTGGGTAACAGAATGAATTCTGTTCTTTTCCCCATGTTTACGTCCTCACCCATGGGTGTTTAGGCGTTGTGTTCTGCATCTACCATCTGATGTTCTGCAGTTTCTTCCCTGGAAGTCTCTGTTTTGCATCAGATAGTGTTGTTATTGGTAACTGATTTCGGGCCATGTTTATCAGTGCCTGGAGTCATGTTTCTGGTGTTTATACACTTCTTGTTTACATTGACAATGGTTTCTGTTGAGAGGGATTTCTTGTCTTTGTATTAGCTTAATCATAACAAGATACATTATTATTATACGTAAGTGTTGCATTAATTTTTTTTTAAATATTTTAAAAAAATTTGTCCATACTTAGGCTTTTTTGGGATCCATTGGGGCTCAACGTTACTTTCAGAAACTTTTTTGATTTCAATTATTTTTTCTATGTTAATGGATCATGTTATTATGTATCTTTGTTTTCAGGGGTTGGTGCGAGTACTAGGACTTTTTGTGTTCTTTTCACACTGCTTGTTCAGTGTTTCCTCTCTCCCTTTTCTTTAAGTCCCCCCTTGCTATTCTCCCATGCTTTTGGCATATTTTCTGTAATATTATTACTAAAATTTCTTGGGAGTTTTAGCTGGGTAACAGAATGCATTCTGTTCTTTTCCCCATGTTTACGTCCTCACCCATGGGTGTTTAGGCGTTGTGTTCTGCATCTACCATCTGATGTTCTGCAGTTTCTTCCCTGGAAGTCTCTGTTTTGCATCAGATAGTGTGTTATTGGTAACTGATTTCGGGCCATGGTTATCAGTGCCTGGAGTCATGTTTCTGGTGTTTATACACTTCTTGTTTACATTGACAACAGTCTCTGTGGAGGGGGATTTCTTGTCTTTGTATTAGCTTAATCATAACAAGATACATTATTATTATACATAAGTGTTGCATTAATTTTTAGCTCAACTTTGACGAAGTCAAATTTGAGCTATTCCCATGGCCCGTCGTCCGTCTGTCCGTCCGTCCGTCCGTCCGTCCGTCCGTCCGTCTCTCTGTCTGTCTGTCCGTCTGTCCGTACGTCGACAATTGGCTATGGCTCGGGCTAGAGGTCGTATTTATGAACCGATCTTTACGAAACTTCTTGTGTACCTTTGTTATGACCCTGGGACGGGAACGAGTGTTTTTGGGTGTGGTCCGAAATTCAAGATGGCTGCCAGTGGCCATTTTGTACTGATGATGCAAAAATCAGTTTTTTGTACAGAACTTCTGTATGAAAGTTCTGATTTGAATAAAGTTTTGTATAAATGTATAGTACAATGGGATACATCACATATAATACAGGTTTTTTTCTCGTGCGTAAATTATGCAAATTAGACTAACTTTGATTTATTTAGTGTTACTTTCAGAGCTGTAAGTGCCAAGCTGCTATGGCTCGGGCTGGAGGCCGTATTTATGAACCAATCTTTACGAAACTTCTTGGGTACCTTTGTTATGACCGTGGGATGAGAACGAGTGTTTTTGGGTGCAGTCCCAAATTCCAGATGGCTGCCAGCAGCCATTTTGTACCGACGATGCCGAAATCTGTTTTTTGTACAGAACTTCCATATGAAAGCTCTGATTTGAATAATTTTTTGTATGAATGTTTAGTACCATGGGATACATTACATATATTACAGGTTTTTTTCTTGTGCGTAAATTATGCAAATTAGGCTAACTTTGATTTATTTAGTGTTACTTTCAGCACTGTGAGTGCAAATCCCAATACGGCTCGGGCTAGAGGCCGTATTTATGAACCGATCTTCACGAAACTTCTTGGGTACCTTTGTTATCACTGTGGGACGAGAAGGAGTGTTTTTGGGTCCGGTCTGAAATTCAAGATGGCCGCTAGCAGCCATTTTGTTCAAAATTAAGTGCAATCAGATTTTTGCGCAGAACTTCCAAATGAAAGATCTGATTTGAATAAATTTTTGTATGAATGTTTAGTACCATGGGATACATTACATATAATACAGAGTTTTTCTCGTGAATAAATTATGCAAATTAGGGGTCCGGGTGGGACTTAGAAAATTTTGGACGAAAATCCGGAAATTAGTTTTTTGGTTTTTTATGCGTTTTGGTCAATTTTAAGGCAAAAAAAAAAAAAATTTTTTTACACTGAAAATTTGGGGTCCGGGTGGGACTTAGAAAATTTTGGACCAAAATCCGGAAATTAGTTTTTTGTGTTTTGATGCATTTTGGTCAATTTTAAGAAGAAGAAGAAAAAATTTTAGTCTGAAAATATTTTGTTTGGGACTGAAAATTTCCACACAAAAATAATAATCTACAATGATTGGTCTTAATCTGTAGTCCATTACAGTCACCTTGTAATTCTTTTATTATTGTTGACTGGGCCAAAACAAATACTAATTCCTGTCATATTCATTATTCAGTTGTCTTGGTCACAGCAAGTACTAATTCCTGTTATATCCAAGTTGAGCTACAGAGTCATTGACTCTTTCATTTAAAATATTTTTAAAATTTTTGTCCACACTTAGGCTTCTTGGGATCCATTGGGGCTCAGCATTACTTTTCAGAAACTTGGGCTTTTCTGAAAAAATATTTTTTCAAAAAATTTTTTTGATTTCAATTATTTTTTCTATGTTAATGGATCATGTTATTATGTATCTTTGTTTTCAGGGGTTGGTGTGAGTGCTAGGACTTTTTGTATTCTTTTCACAATGAAAGGATATTGTTCAAATTGTAATAAGAGGAAATCTTCCTCTGACTTTCATAATCATTGTATTAATTGTAGTCAGTGTACACGCACTAACTCCTGTTCAGTATGTGTCAATTGGGATGACAAACATTGGAAACGTGTGTCACGATATGTTATTAGTGGGGAAAAGGCCATGCCGGTCCTTCTCCACAGAGTCACTCTAGTTTATCAATCTCTATTTCAGAGGAACAAGAACAGGGTGATGTTTCTGTGATGTCTTCCAAAAGTGTGCCTCCCTCGCCACAGTTAAATGAAGAGCTAGCGGCAAAAGTGGTCATGGAAATACGTCAATTGTCTAAGAGGTCCCTAGTAGGATCGACGGCGTTGGCGTACGCTAGCTCACCCGGTGTAGCATCCATTCATCGAATGGTTCGGCAGCCGGGTTCGTCCGTTGTGGTCCAGGAAGGAGATTTGGGTGATGCGAGCACTATAAATAGACTAAGTGCACACCCAGTGACGACGGATCAGAGGAGAGAACGGAGGAAGCCTATTAGTCCGGTTCCTAGCTCGTCCAGGTCCATCCGGGCTGCGAGCGAGAGAGGTCCCTCTCTCGTACAACAACATCTGGGACCAGATGTTTTGGTACAAAATTTTTCGCATTCGGAGCATACGTCCGCTGCTCGGGACGCTCCGTTATATAGACAGTCCGGAGAGACTGTCGATAAGGCTTCCTCATCCTCACGGCAGCGCACACAACCGCACCTTGGCTATGTGACCACTTGGCTACGTGACCACGGATATCCAGCCAGCTTTGCCAATCAGGGATTCCACGGCGACCAGGTCACACCATCCGGTAGCCAGGGACACAAGGCCTGTAGACTCCGGACGTTCGCATAAGAGAAGTATGCAGGAGTCAACGTACACAGAGCTTCCAGTGGCAAAGCAACGTAAGACCGCTACTCCACAGGCCTCAGTGACGGACGTGCTATCCCAAATAGCACAACTTATCGCAGCATCCCAGCAAACGACAGAATCTCTGTCGGATCAGGAATTATCCGACGACGCTGGGTCAGTACGCTCCGCTGAAGCATCAGGTACGGACGACCGAGAACTTCATAGGGTCCGACAGGATGGCGAAAGGGATTCAGAGGATTTGGAGCTTTCCCTTTTGGAACAACATAAAGCTGCCGTAGATTTCATCCGGCATTATCTTCCAGAGGTTGTTCCGTCGGACCAGAATGCTGCGATGCCGGATAAGAGACTGATAGCGTCATTGGACACAGAATTTCTTGATCGGTTCAGGGACATCGTCCCTGAGTTTCCGACACAGTCCAATAATGTCACAAGAACATTTGAATTATTGAACGACGCTATATATAAGCTTGCTACCAAAACAGGCAAGTCTGGTTTCTTGTCCGCAAATGCTCTAAATCTGCCTTTCATCAATTCAAGGAATAAATTCGAAATGGCAGGACAGGGCATACCGAGAGTTCCTCTGCATCTAGACGACGAGGCTGAAGACTTGGAATTGTCTATACCGTCGTCTATGTCAATTCCAACCACGACGTTGGAAACAACAATAATGTCTAACAGAGTTAACTTAGACGCTTTATCATACGCAGACCACCTTACTAAGGTGTTATCATTACGTCTTCAAGGGAAAGAATTCCAGGATATACAATCCTCATTAAAACTTCTTTCAAGGGCAGTAGCTTATTCAAGGTATAACTCCGCCCTTTCAGTGGCAAACCTGGAGTTGGTTAGGCGTGACACAGCCCTAGCTACATCCACGCGCGTGGATAGTAAGGTGAAGAACTCTCTCAGAGTCGCTTCGGTCTCCGGAGAGCTTCTCTTCGACGGCAAGCTTTCAGCAATCTATGATAAGATAACTAAGAAAGCTTCGGATTCTCTGGTATTCAAATCCGCTGCCAAAAAGTCGGATACAGCAGAAAAGAGTAAGACAGGCACTTCTGGGACAAGTACGCCCAAGAGAAGTTCCTATAGAGGTTCTTATACGTCCTCTAGGTCTTATTCTAGAGACCGTCAAGGCAGCGACTCACGTACAGGACGTTATTCTGGCCGAGACAACCGGTCAGACGTCCCTAGGTCGACGGGACGAGGTGCGGGTCATGGAGGACGTAATTTCTCCTTCCGCAAGCCTCGCAGGTCCAGGAGGTGATGGTTTGAACCTCTATCGTGTTCCGGTAGGCGGAAGATTATCGAGTTTTATAAACGAGTGGGCGTCAATTACGGACGACCCCTGGGTCCGAGGGGTAATTTCGGAAGGACTAAGAATATCCTTCAAACGAAAGCCTCCATTAACTCGAAGTCCAAAATGGACTCAGCTTCCGTCAAATCCGCAGAAAAGAGATGCTCTTTTATCAGAAGTACAGTCTCTTCTGACGAAGAACGCGGTAGAGGTCGTAGAAGACAAGGAATCATCGGGTTTCTACAGCCATCTGTTTCTGGTTCCGAAACCAGACGGCTCGTTCCGTCCAGTCATAGATCTGAGCTGGATAAACAAGCTGATCGTCGCTCCGAAGTTCTATATGGAGACAATTCGATCAGTCAGAGCGAGTATTCGGGTGAACGACTATGCTACAAGCATAGATCTCAAAGATGCGTACTTTCACGTCATGGTACATCCGACATTCAGAAAGTATCTACGCTTTGCAGTCCTAGGAGTTGTATATCAGTTCCGAGCGATGTGCTTCGGTTTGAACCTAGCGCCCAGGGCTTTCACTCGAATAATGAACTCGGTAATGATACATTTCCGAGCTCATTCATCTGCGGTAATGTCTGCCTACCTGGACAACATTCTTCAGAGGTACGGCAACGAGTTAACGCTTCAGAACGATGTGCAGAATCTGCTTCTATTACTCCGACGTCTCGGTTTTATAATAAACGAGGAGAAGTCGGATCTGGTGCCGTCCAAGTCATTCACTCATCTGGGAATGAGCTTCGAGATGCAAAACAATCTCGTTCATCTGCCGTTAACCAGAGCGAAATTAATCAGTTGTTACGCTCGCTATTGTCTTCACTCAGACAAAGTCACAGCGAGAGAGTTCATGAGACTGATAGGTCTTTGCGGAGCCGCTGCGGATCTCATTCCGATGGGGCGGTTACGCAGTCATCCTCTCCAAATTTTCTTGACTCAGAATTGGAGTGTAAAGATTCATTCGCTCGATATAGACGTTCTCTTGTAAAATCAAGTGAAACAAGAGATTCAGACTTGGGCAAACATTCAGTGGTTAACTCAGGGAGTTCCACTGCAGTTGCCGGATCCGAGTTTTACGATTATGACGGATGCCAGTCAAACAGGTTGGGGTGCAACATTGATCCCAACAGATTCGAAGTGCCAGGGTCTTTGGGATCCCAGTTTCTAGGCAAGCACATAAACATCAAGGAAATGATGTCAATTTGGCTTGCACTACGTCATTGGATGAACATTATTCAGAAAGCACATGTCCAAATCCTGTCCGACAATACGACAGTAGTAGCGTATATCCGGAACAAGGGAGGCACTCATTCCGTTCCGTTATTCAGTTTAACGGAAAGAATCCTTCTGTTTGTTCTAGAACACCAAGTTCTACTTTCGGTCCATCATATTCCGGGTCGTCTGAATGTATTAGCAGTCTCCCTTTCACGGAAGGGTCGCTTGTTGCCGTCAGAATGGACTCTCAACAAACAGGTATTCAATCAGATTTACTACCAATGGGAGCGGCCAATGATAGACTTATTTGCGACACAACTCAACAATCAGTTGCAGACGTATGTGTCACCATGTCCGGATCCCCGAGCATATGCAGTAGACGCTCTATCGATCTCGTGGGACGGAATGATAGGATATGCGTATCCTCCAGCGCCGTTGATTCAGCAAATATTGCTAAAGATAAAACAATCACAATGCAAAATTCTGTTGGTAGCATCTCTGTCTCCACAGAGACCGTGGATAAATCTACTCAGGTGTCTGCTGTGGGACTTACCGCGAAAACTTCCTCCACGAGAGGATCTTCTTTCGCAGGGGAAATCGCGTCAACTTCATCACAACCCGCAAGGTCTCAACCTTCACGTATTTCCGTTGTGCGGTCCTTCTTGCACAGCAAGCATTTTACAGGACGAGCAGTGGACGCGATTTCTAACTGTAGGAGGACCTCCTCTTCGCTAAACTATGCGGCTAAATGGAAGGTCTTTCGTCGTTGGTGTAGGGATCATTCTGTTGATATTTTTGATCCCTCCATACCAGACATTGCAAACTTTCTAGTATACTTGTTTGACGAGATCAAACTGCAGCCTGTTACTATTAAAGGTTATAGGTCTATGTTATCTGATACCTATGCACACCATGATAGTTTACAAATTGGATCTAATGTCTAAATTAGTTAGAAACTTCTCGATAAATAGACCTAGAACCCTTAGATTAATTCCTAAATGGAATTTAGCTTGGGTTCTTCTTAAACTAAAAGAAAAGCCATTTGAGCCTCTTGAGACAGTAGATTTCAAATTCTTGTCTTATAAGACAGCATTTCTCTTAGCTTTCTCTTCTGCTAGAAGAGTCAGTGAGCTTCATGCACTATCGGTGGACAATTCTCACTATCGTAGTGTCGGGAACACTATTACCTTTACTACTAATGTTGGATTTTTGGCTAAGAATCAGGCTCCTAATAAATATCCGGAACCTATTGTTATTAAGGCCCTTCCGTCTTCAGATGGGCATAGGCCTTTACTCTGTCCGGTTAGAGCTTTACATATTTATTAACAAAGATCTCAGTTTATCAGAAAGGGACAAAAATGCTTCTTTCTGTCTCTGATGCCTAATAGAAAGGACATTACGGTCCATTCTATTGCTAGATGGATTCAATTGACTATCCGTACTGCTTATGATAATCTATCTTCAACTCAGCAGTCTGTGCTTAAGATTTCGGCTCATGAAGTGAGAGCTCTTTCTACATCTTGGGCTTACGCAAATAGTGTTGCTATTACAGATTTAATGAAGGCTGCATATTGGTCTCAGCCATCCACATTCACAAATTTTTATCTCAGAAATATTTCATTTCTGGAGACCTGCATTGTTTAGGTTCGTTATCTATTGCTCAGAATGTCGTCCACTAAACAGTTGCAACTATAGTTATGCAGGCTTTCTGTTCCGGCAGTGACTCCGTCCTGCTGCCCTCTTCACTCTGGGCTATTTGACCCAGGGCAAGGGGAAGGGGGGGGGGGGGAGGGTGTTCCCTTAGGTCACCTGCTTTATAGTGAAAAGCATGGGGATACCTCCTCCGGAGTCAGTAATTCTGAGTCGTTACCGGGATGGTTTTAAAGTGTAAAGTTAATGTTTAAAAATTCATTCATGTCATATTTTTAAAGTGTAGCTCGGTGTGAAGCATTTGTATATGTCACGTGTCAAACGGGCATTAATATACAATCCTCGGACACTTTTAAAAGAGTATAAAGAGTCTCAATTCTCTGGACTAACTTTATTTATTGGCTTACTTTAAAAATAATTAGTATAAAGGGTTATACTGGATGTTAATAGAGAACATGAATGTTATTATGCTCAATTATGGAGGGTGTTGTGTCTTTCTAATTTATCATAAAATAAGAAAGATACATGTAAAGCCTAATACTCCTTTTCTCCTCGAGGGGTTGACTCTATATTATATATTTGAGGTTATTGGATTTTCCTCTATGTCCTAGGCCCTCCAGCCTTTTTACTATTCAGCTATGTCTGGGTCATTGGTACAGTATAAAAATGTTAAAAAATTTATAGTAATTTATATATTTTTTATACTTACCAATGACCCAGACGGGGATGGCCCTCCCAGGAGTTGGGAACTCATACCTCCCCGCTGAGTACATAGCGCTGACCAGGCACTGTTGTAAGAATGATAATTGGCGCCAATTTTGAGACCTCCTTGACACTGCGCATGCGCAGTGGAGGAAAAGTATGGAGGACCATTTAGGACATGATTTTTTCGGTTTTAGATGCAAATTTTGGGGATTGGGGGGCAAAATTTGTGTTTGGCCCTAGATTTTTAAGAGTTAGCACCAGCTATGTCTGGGTCATTGGTAAGTATAAAAAATATATAAATTACTATAAATTTTTCAACTTTTTGAGAATTTTGTAAGGGTTGGTTCCAGTTTTTTCTCCACTGAGTAATGGGGAAAAAAAATATTGTGTATACAGTACAAGTCAAAAAAAGCTGTAGCATAACTGCAATAAACTAAGTAGACTGCAGCTTCTGCACTGACAAGATCAGAATCTGACATTTTGTGGAAAAGCTATCAGTGAGAGCTTTCCAGAAAATGATGTCAGCTTCTGGTCTTATCAGTGTAGAAAGAGAAAAGATACATAGTTTATAGGATTATCCTACACAACTTATTTGACTTGTACTGTAAAACAAGTGCAACTGTAGGTTGATATCTTCAGCTGTTATCCAATTTTGTTTGATACATGTTGACAGATTGTTTAGAAAATCTAGGGAAGTTTTGTTTATTATCTTGCAATCATGTCAGCTCAGATGACAGTAATTATTGTATATCTTTTAAGATTCCTGTAACCCTATCCAAAAGCTATTTTGAAAGAGAATACTGTCTGAAAAAACTTTAATTTTCAAAATATTTTAACCCTTTTTATACGCCGGTTTGAAAAACGGATGTATTATGTTATGGCGCTGTCCGTCTGTCTGCTGTCCGTCTGGGGACAGTTGTATTCCGTGCTTTACAGAGCGTGATTTCAATCAGATTTAAAAAATATTTGATATACTGCACAACCAGAATAAGATCTCGCACAAGTTCGAATTTGGGTCATGTTCGACAGTTTTCCTAGTAGTTATTCCCTCCATAATACTTAGAAATTGAGCAAATTATGCTTTCCGTGCTCTACAGACCGTCAACTTAATCAGATTCTTTTCAAATTTAATACACAGCTTCATGGCCTTGATATCTCGCACAAGTTCATATTTGGGTCGTGTTTGGTTGTTTTCTCAGGAGTTATTGCCCTTTTCATACTTAGAAATCAGTCAAATTAGGCTTTCTGTGCTCTACAGTCTGTGAACTTAATCTGATTCTTTTGAAATTTGATATGCAGCTTCATGAGCATGGTATCTTGCACAAGTGCAAATTCGGGTCATGTTTGTCGATTTCTGTAGGAGTTATTGCCCTTTAATACTTAGAAATAAGGCAAATTATGCTTTCCGTGCTCTACAGACTGTGAACTTAATCAGATTCTTTTTCAAATTTAATGCGCAGCTCCATGGGCATAATATCTCGTTATGTAAATCTAATAATTTAATCCAGAGATATTAACCCTTTATCCATCAAATTAGACACTCCTCCAATCCATTTCTATATGCACCCATACCATGTATGGTGTACATAATGTCGGCATCCAAGGTGGCCCTCCGTCATACAGCTTTCTACTAGTTGCGCGTATGGGTACACATCTGACGATTTCATCGGCCTATTTTTTTTTTATTTTGCGAAGACCTCAGATTGCTTAATATGAAGGGCAGGGGATTGGGCAATGATTGGATGGGGGGACAGACATAGTCCAATCAACAAAAATTTCAAACTTTACCCAAAAGAAACTTGTGCATGGTCCAATTTTGACGGGCGTATGTTGCCCCTCTAGACGGTGCGCTTGTTTACTGATTTTTTTTGTTGAAACAGAATTCATAAATGTGTGCATTTTCAAGAAAATCTTCTTTGAAACTACAAGGCCAAATGGTTTGAAAAAACTTAATGTGACTGATGACTGTAACCCCCACTACCAATGATCCTTATTTTAATCTTCATCGGGTTGCAATTATGGCTGCAATTGTGGCTTACAGTTACTATAGAAAACCTATAAGAAATCACATTTTCATCATCTTCACTGAAAGTACTGAGCCAATGTGAACCAGACTTGGCAGGCATTGTCTATGAGAGGTTCTCTACAACTGTTACTCATTTTATTCCTGTTGGGTGAAAAAACGTGGACGCCAGAAGCATTCTTTGATTCTGATTGTTCAATTTTGAAAACTCTTCTCCTCTGAAACCACAGGGCCAAATGTTTTGAAACTTTGCATGGTTGATAACTGGGACACCCTCCACCAACGTTCCTCATTTTAATGTTGATCGTTTTGCAAACATGGCCACAATTGCGGTTTATAGTTACTATAGAAAAAACCTATAGGAAATCACATTTTCATCTTCTCTCTGGAACTATTGAGCTGACGTGAACCAAAACTTGGCAAGAATGGTCTATAGGAGGCCCTCTACAAACAACCCTCTTTTTGTTTTTGGAAAATATGGCCACCAGAAACATTCTATGATTCTGTTTGATGGATTCAAAAGTTTTGAAACTTTACGTGATTGAAGACTGGGACACCTACCGATGATCCTCATGTAATTTTGATGTAATGTTGCAAACATGGCCACAACAGCAGCTCATAGTTACCATGGAAAGCCTATGGGGAATCACATTTTTATATGTATTTCCAGGTGAGCGATTACAGGCTCTGTAGAGCCTCTAGTTTGAAAATGTGATTGTCTATGTTATGTTGTTGTATTGTTGGGACGAATGAGTCGAGGGGTCGGTTTTCAGAGTGCACATAATGTATTTGCTGATGTAGGGGAGGTAACTTTTCCATGTGTATGTCATTGATTAATTATGTGAAGGCATTTGCTGGTGTAGGGGAGGTAACTTTTCCATGTGTATGTCATTGATTAATTATGTGAACTCTTTTGCAAAAGAAGAGAAAAAGAAGTGTAATGTTTATGAAAACATGTGTTTCGCCAAGAAGGCTGAATTATACTGATTTTGTTTGAAAATGAAGATTTATTGTTCAATTAAGAATTATCTACCAATTCCCCAACATGGTGGAGAATCCTAAATTTATGTTCTTCATTCACTGTATTCTGTTGACAATGCTAAGTGACAGTGATCCGATGTATGGTGGTGCTCATCCAAGTCATCGTGATGTTCTTGACACCGAATGGCGGGATCCAGGCCGAGTGCCCCACGGCGTTGACACTGTTGTTGGACTTGCAAATCCATTCACATCGCTGATAAATGAATCAGCTAATCCAATTTTAAACAATTCTGTTACACCTACCCCTGAACATGAACAGGGCAATCATAATTTGAATGATTCACATTTTGTTTCAAGTGACTCATCTTCAATTTCCTATGATGGTTCTATTGGTGATGGCCAAATACTCGGTCGTAAAAATAATTTTATGTATTTGAGGCTTTATGCAGGATCTCCTTGTATTGAAGTTACTGCTTTGCTTGATTCAGGAAGCAGTATTAATATTGTTTCGAAAAAGTTTTTTGACTCCCACTGTATTAAAGCCAAAGACTTTCAGCCCTCAGGTGCTAAAATTTTGTTAGCTGACAATAAGTTTGTTAATATATATAGTACTGCCAAGATCAGACTTAGCAATACCACTTGAGTCAGCCGCTCAGACAAAAAATATCGTCCATTTCATGTGTTTGTTTATATTATGGAGGACACATCCTATCCTCTAATTTTAGGAACAGAATACATGAGCACTCATAAAATTAAGCTAGATTTCAGTAAGCAAACTAATTTTTGTCACCTCAAGAAAAATGTGAAAGTTAAATGTCAAAAAGCATTTGTTGTTGAACCAAGTTCGGAATGTGTGGTATATGGGATGTGGGATCACAGGATGTTACTTTAGCACATTCCAAGTTACTTCACAAAGGGTTATTTGTGGCTAAAGCAGTAGCTGCTGGCTTTACTGATAGACTTGTACCAGTTAAGTTATTAAACCCTGGTAAGGACATAATTTCTATCAATAAGGGGGCAATTCTTACCACGTTTCAACTTTGTGACAGTTCAGTTTAAATAATTCCATTATTATGTGCACATGCCACTACAGAAAGACACCAATTATAAGAAGTAGATTTAGATTCTGACACTGCTAATTTTGTGAAATTCCAATCTTATTTTGATGTATACAGTGGAACTGACTTGTGGGACAAGCAAATGGATGAGTTGTCCCATTGTCTATATCGAAATCGTAATGTGTTTGTAACTTAGGAGAATCCATCTCTTGGGTTCACTGATAGCTTTAAACACCAGATTCATTTAAAATCAAATTTTGTGTCCAACCATCAAAAACCTTATCTTTTAGCTTCAGATAAGAAGATTGTGTTGCGACGTCAACTCGATGAGTTGCTGATGCAAGGCATTATTTCCTTCTGTCAGTGGATGACGATATACCAATATCGAGTCCAATTGTGCTAGTGGCCAAAAGAAATAAACCTAAAAGTGATCCGAATGATATTTCAAGAGAGGAAAGCTTATTGGCTCACCTGACTTTCAGTCAGGAGAGCTATATTGATCACTCACCGTCCTCCGTCGTCCATGAACATGGTGTTTGTTCTTCTCCTCCCAAACCGCTGAACCAATTTAATTGATATTTGAGATAATAGTTTGTTATGACATCGCAATTTGATTTTGTTCAAATCAAGTTGCCTCGCCCCCTGGTAAGACCACGCACAAAAAGTGTGCCTAAATATTTAAAAATCTTCTTCTCATGAACCAGCAGTAGCAGAGACTTGATATTAGGTGTGCAGCTTCCTTTTGAGGTGTAGATTCAGATTTGTTCAAGAGAAGTTTGTGGGGCTATATTTGCCTTTGTTATGGGAGCGGCAAGAATTTTTGCCACTCCCAAAATTTCTATTTTCCAAACCGAGAGGCAGATTTGAACCAAATTTGATATGAGTGCTTATTGGGTCATAAGTACTTAATTTATGCCCAAATTTTTTTCCCGTCGCCTCATGGGAACCGTGGGTGCTAAAAATAGAAAAAAAATTAAAATGCCCATATCTCCAAAACTACATGGCACTGACAATTTTTATTTGGTTTGAAGCTTCCTTAGGACCAACAGAATGGAATGGTAAAAACAATTGCTATCGGCTTTATCATGGGGTCCTTTTTGGGGACTTTGAAAAAGTGCTAAGTCAGCATTTTTTAACATTGTGGGTAATGGGAAAAACATGTAAGACTACTTTTTTCCCAAACCACTGCTCCAAAAGCTTTCAGATTTCACATATAACATCTTTGGAAGATTGTTTCACAAGTTTATTGAAATCAATTCCCTGGGTCCATATTTGGGCTCTCTATGGGAGCCCAAATGTCTAAATTAGTGCAGTATGAGGAATATTCTTTAAAAATCTTCTTCTTAGATCTACCCATAAAAATCTTTTGATATTTGGTATGCAGCATCCTTAGGGGGTGAGATTCAAGTTTGTTCAAGCCTAGTCCCTGGGTTCATATTTAGGTTGAAAATTTGGGGTCCCCGTTCCGGTGTCCCAGTTCCTCCCCCCCCCCCCTGTAAAACTTGCCCCCCAGGGGAAAAAAAAACTAGATTTTACAGTATTTTCGCCCCCCAGGGGGAAAAAAACTAGTTTTTTTTACCCCCACCTGATTTTTTTGCTTCCCCGTCTGAATTTTTTTTTTTCTTCATTTTTAGCTCAACTTTGGCGAAGCCAAATTTGAGCTTATGCCATGGCCCGTCGTCCGTCTGGCCGTCTCTGTCCATCAACAATTGGATACGGCTCGGGCTAGAGGCCGTATTTATGAACCGATCTTTACGAAACTTCTTGGGTACCTTTGTTATGACCGTGGGACGAGAACGAGTGTTTTTGGGTGCGGTCCGAAATTCAAGATGGCTGCCAGCCGCCATTTTGTACCGACGATGCAGAAATCTGTTTTTTGTACAGAACTTCCATATAAAAGCTCTGATTTGAATAATTTTTTGTATGAATGTTTAGTACCATGGGATACATCACATATAATACGGGTTTTTCTCTCGTGCGTAAATTATGCAAATTAGACTAACTTTGATGTTTTTTGGTGTTACTTTCAGCACTGTATGTGCAAATGCCAATACGGCTCGGGCTAGAGGGCGTATTTATGAACCAATCTTTACGAAACTCCTTGGGTACCTTTGTTATCACCGTGGGACGAGAACGAGTGTTTTTGGGTCCGGTCCAAAATTCAAGATGGCCGATGGCAGCCATTTTGTACAAAATTTGGTGCAATCAGATTTTTGCACAGAACTTCCATATGAAAGCGCTGATTTGAATAATTTTTTGTGTGAATGTTTAGTACCATGGGATACATCACATATAATACGGATATTTTTCTCGTGCAGAAATTATGCAAATTAGATGAACTTTGATTTTTTTCAGTGCTACTTACACACAGTAAGTACACATGTCAATACGGCTCGGGCTAGAGTCTGTATTTATGAACCGATCTTCACGAAACTTCTTGGGTACCTTTGTTATCACCTTGGGACGAGAACGAGTGTTTCTGGGTGCAGTCCAAAATTCAAGATGGCTGCCAGTGGCCATTTTGTACCGAAATTAGGTCTAATCAGTTTTTTGTACACAACTTCTATACGGCTCAGGCTAGAGGCCGTATTTATGAACCGATCTTTACGAAACTTCTTGGGTACCTTTGTTATCACCGTGGGATGAGAACGAGTGTTTTTGGGTGTGGTCCGAATTTCAAGATGCCCACCAGCAGCCATTTTGTACGAAAATTAGTGCAATCAGTCTTTTGTACAAACTTTTGTATGAAAGTTCTGATTTGAATAAATCTTTGTATGAATGTTTAGTAACATGGAATACATCACATATAGTACAGGTTTTTTTCTCGTGCAGAAATTATGCAAATTAGATGAACTTTGATTTATTCAGTGCTACTTATACACTGTAAGTGCACATGTCAATACGCCTTGGGCTAGAGGCTGTATTTATGAACCGATCTTCACAAAACCTCTTGGGTACCTTTGTTATCACCTTGGGATGGGAACGAGTGTTTCTGGGTGCGGTCCAAAATTCAAGATGGCTGCCAGTGGCCATTTTGTACCGAAATTAGGTCCAATCAGTTTTTTGTCACAACTTCTACACAGCTCATATTTGTGAACTGATCTTCACGAAACTTCTTGGGTACCTTTGTTTTCACCTTGGGACAGGAATGAGTGTGTTTTGGGGTGCCTTTGTTATCACTGTGCTATGAGAACAAATATTTTGGGGTTCAGTCAGACCCACTCTGGGACTCAAAGATTTTTTTCTAGTTTAGCATCTGACTGTGACCCACCTTTACAATACTTTGCCTATACATTTGTTACAGGCAACGGTCAGTATTTATGTACAGACCGTTACAATACTTTATATGTACCTTTGTTATCAGGTCATTACCTAGATGTTTGTCATTGCTGTGTCACATACTATACATGTACATGTCTTTGTCTTGACAAGTTGATCTACAGTGTCATTGACACTTTCATTTATATCATACTATTTGCTAATATGGCGAGAAAAACAAAAGATCATGAAGATTCCATGTCAGAAGGATTACTGTATTATCAAAACTTTTTGGCATTTAGCAACAGGCCTGTTATATATTGCCCATATTTAGTGTCTTTGGTGAATATAAGACTTTAATAAATATTTCTAGTTTCCAGGGGGTGGGGGGGGGGGGGGGGGAACTAGTTTTTTTTCCCCCCTGCCCTGTCATATACAAAATAATCTGTTCCTCAGGGAAATCCTTGTCGCCAAGAACCCTGCTTCTCAAGCATAGTTATGACTGCTCAGAAATAAATACCTCATGTCTTGAATTCCTGAAACCCTGTTGACAAGACAAGGTCAATCGAACATAAATTCACCATTGTCAAATTAATTGGAAAATTTGGGTTAAAGAGGGATTTTCTTGCCCTATTAGCAACGATATGATAGGGAAAAATTGCCCCCACCTGTTGGCCATTCAACATCAGAATGAGAAAACAAATATCATCAAGTAGAGGGTTTTACGCCATAAAAGCTAAATGTAAAAAAAGTTGAAAAGTTGAAAATTTGAAATTTTTTTGGGGGGGTCAACGAAAGGTTTTCTCGCCATATTAGCAAATAATATGACAAAAAAAAATTGAGAAGAAAACAAATTCAGGTGGCGGGGGGGGGGGTGGGGGGGTGGGGGGGGGGGGGGTTTCAGGGGGGGGGGGCAAAAAAATCAGGACGGGGGTAAAAAAAACTAGTTTTTTTTCTCCCCCGGGGCGGAACTATGGCGGCAGGGGGGGTAAAAAATCTGTTACACCGGACTCAGAAATTTTGGACCAAAATCTGGAATTTTTTTGTTTTTGTTTTTTATGCGTTTCGGTCAATTTTTGTAAGACAAAAAATTTTTTTTTTTTACACTGAAAATTTGGGGTCCGGGTGGGACTTGGAAAATTTTGGACCAAAATCCGGAAATTAGTTTTTGGGTTTTTTATGCGTTTTGGTCAATTTTAAGAAGAAAAAAAATTTTAGGCTGAAAATATTTTGCTTGGAACTTCGAAAATTTCCCCCCCCCCAAAAAAAAAAAAATCTGTTTTTTATGCGTTTATCTCAATTTTGGGATGTAAAAGTGCAGGAACTGAAAATAGAAGGAAAATCCTGTGTATTGTGTGGGCACAGTCGCTTCATCTAGTTGGTATATGCTTTTATTAGGAGGGGCGTATGCAGCTTATTCAAGTCAAGTCCCTGGTTTGATATTTAGACTACCATGTCAGTTGAGCGCCCTCAGGCCCCCTGGGGCCTCTTGTCTTCTTTTCGGTTTTGCTGTGATCTTCAGTATTTAAGTAGTCATACATCTGACTTTAGGTATACAATACCTGATTTGCAAGATCTTACTGAATCTTTTTCAAATCGAACTCCAAATTTCATTTCCTCTCTTGATCTTAGTTCAGATTTTTTCCAGATGGCCATCGATGAACAGTCTACTAAGTATACAGCCTTCAGTACCTGTTTCGGTACTATTAAATTTTTCCGTCTCCCCATAGGATTGAAAACAACCCCAAATGCGGTCATGAATGGGTTGACATTTGAATCAGTACTTTGTTATCTTGATGACATTTGCATTATTTCTGAAACTTTTGAGCAACATTTAACTGATTTGACAGAAGTGTTGTTAAGACTTAAAAATGCAGGTTTAAAGTTAGGACCTAAAAAATATAAGGTTGCAAAAGCTTATGTGTATTTCTCGGTCATGAAATATCTAAGGATGGTATAAAACCACTGAGAAACAGGATTGAAATTCCCAGAGATTATCCTCAACCTCAAACTAAAAAACAAATGCAACGTCGGCTTGGAATGTTCAACTGGTTTAAGAAATAAATACTAAATTACAGCTCTGTTACTAATCCTCTACATTATTTACTGAAAAAAATGTTCCCTTTCATTGGAACAAAGAATGTAAATTAAGTTTTCAGTCACTGAAAGATAGCCTCATAAATTCACTAGTGCTTGCATTTCCTCGGTCTGATTTGGAATTTCATTTGGCTGTCTTTACCATATACATAATGACGAACAGCAACATGTTATTCGCTTTGCATCAAAGGGGTTATCAAAATATCAACAGTCGTATAGACCAATTAAATTAGAATTACTGGGAGTAATCGCAAGTGTTCTCGATTGTTCGCCATATTTACGCGGAAACCATTTCATCATAGAATGTGATCATCAAGCATTGAAACCGTTATTACAGAAACAGCTATGAGGAGCTATCTACGAAGGTTGGCATGCTATTCTTCAACAATTTGATTTTGACATTATGTATAAACCAGCTCATCAGATGGCCGTGCCCGATGCATTGTCTCGGACTGAACAATTTCCAGCAACTTTATATTCAAGTCTTGCAGATGATGATCCATATTTCAAATATATACCAGAAAAACCCTTGCAAATCTGTGTGTCTCTGAGTACAACAAAGTTTTAACCACCTTTTATCCTCAGTCTAATGTCATTCACACTCAGCATCCCCATGAGGACAGTCATTATGATGCTGATAGAGAACAATGTTAACTTACACGTACCTGTTAATGTGCATCACACAAGCAAATCCACTTATCAGCAAAGATTATTCCCTGATGATTCCGCTTCAGATATTTTGTCAGACTGGGAGAACCAGCGCGTTGAAATTTTAGTGACTGATGGTGTCGACAATGTATATTTCAACATGGTTCCAGACAACAAAAGTACCAGCATTCTTATACCTAATACTGATAGTGACAGTGAGTCAACTTCTTGTAAAGTTACATGTGTGCCAGATAGTGAATGTGATTGTGATATTCAAATGTTACCCACGAATAAGAAAAGCACATCAGTAAATAATAGTTTTACTGTTCAAAATATTACTATTGTGAAAGACACATCTTGTGCTCATTTAGCATCATCCTCAGCTTTGGATTCCGTAACAAGTCCATCTTCCACATCTGAAATCACTGTTGAATTTATTATGTTGCCTTCATTAATTTATTATGTTGCCTTCATTACAGCATCTAAATATGTCACCAGAACATGTTCAGACATATCAAAGGAATGAATTTTATGATATTACTAACTATTTGTCTCATGGCATGTTGCCTAAATCACAACGCAAAGCACATACTGTTCTTATACAACAGAGTGATTATATCATTATCGATGATCTGTTATTTTATTGTCGTAAACCGAAATCACAGAGAACTAAGTCATTGTCATCATATCAGCTTGTATTGCCTCAAATATTAATTCCTATTGTGCTCAAGATATTTCATGATTCACCTATGGGAGCCCATGGTGGCATTAATGACACTATCGATAGAGTTAAACAACACTATATTTTTATACTGTACCAATGACCCAGACATAGCTGGTGCTAACTCTTAAAATATAGGGCCAAACACAAATTTTGCCCCCCAATCCCCAAAATTTGCATCTAAAACTAAAGAAAACATGTCCTGAAAGGCCCTCCACACTTCGCCCCTACTGCGCATGCGCAGTGTCAAGGACGTTCCGAAATTGGCGCCATTTATCATTCTAAGTTTGGCCCTTCATCAGTTAACATCTGACTGATCTTTGTGCTTTTAAATCTCAGTTTAAATGATGCCAGACACATAAATATTAGTGAAATGGTGATTCTAAGGAGGATCGAGAAGGAGGAGAGGAAAAGAATGTGTGACAGAATATTATCAGGGCTGTAACTTAAAATCTTTTAATGAAATTATGTTAAGTTACCTATTTTCAAGGCAGCAGCCATTTTGTTGTCATTCTGATTATTAGTTACACTGTTTTTACAAGTGTTTTCCTCTCTCCCTGTCCTTTAAGTTCCCCCTTGCTATTCTCCCATGCTTTTGGCATAGTTTCTGTAATTATTATTACTAAAATTTCTTGGGAGTTTTAGCTGAATAACAGAATGAATTCTGTTCTTTCCCCATGTTTACGTCTTCACCTACGGGTGGTTAGGTGTTGTGTTCTGCATCTACCATCTGATGTTCTGCAGTTTCTTCCCTGGAAGTCTCTGTTTTGCATCAGATAGTGTATTTTTGGTAACTGATTTCAGGCCTGGGTGCCTGGAGTCTTATTTTAGTGTTTTTACACTCATTGTTTACATTTACAACACCCCTCTGTGTGAGGGGGGGATTTCTAATAAATAATATCTTTATGTTATTTTAATCATAACTAGATACATTATTATTGTTCGTAAGTGTTGAATAAATTGTTTAAAATATTTTTAAAATTTTTGTCCACACTTAGGCTTGGGATCCATTGGGGCTCAACGTTACTTTTCAGAAACTTGGGCTGTTCTGAAAAAATATTTTTTCAAAATATTTTGATTTCAATTATTTTTTCTATATTAATGGATCATATTATTATTATGTATTTTGATTGCCAGGGGTTAGTGCGAGTACCAGGACTTGTTTTCTTTTCACATTGAAAGGATATTGATCAATTGTTTTAAGAGGCAGTCTTCCTCTGACTTTATTATCATTCTATATGTGGTCAGTGTACTCGCATTAACTCCTGTTCTGTATCGTATGATTTCGATGACAATATGGGAAGCGTATGTCACGGTATGTTGTTGGGGATTTGGACACTCCGGTCCTTTCCCCGCAGGGTCACTCTACTTTATCAATTTCTATTTCAGACGATCAAGATTAGGGTGATGTATCTGTGATGTCTTCCAACAGTGTGCCTCCGTCGTCACTATTAATGAAGGGCTAGCGGAAAAGTGCTCATGTTATACGCCAATTGCCTAAGAGGACCCTAGTAGGTTCGACGGCCTTTGACGTCCGCTAGCTCGCCCGGTGTAGCGTCCATTCACCGAATGGTTCGGCAGCCGGGTTCGTCCGTTGCGGTCTAGAAGGAATTTTGGGGTGATGCGAGCACTATAAAATTAACTTAATGCACACCCAGTGACGGCGGATCGGTGGGAGAACGGAGGAAGCCTTTTAGTCCGGTTCATAGCTCGTTCCGGTCCATCCGGACGGCAAGCGAGAGAGGCCCCTCTCTCGTTCAACAACATCTGGCCCCAGATGTTGTGGTACAAAATGTGTCGCTAGCGGAGCATACGTCCGTCGCTCGGGACGCTCCGTTGTATAGGCAGTCCGCTGAGACTGCTAAGGCTTCCTCTTCTCGTCAGCGCACACGACCGCACCTTGGCTGCGTGACCGCCGATATATTACCAGCTTCGCCGATCAAGGATTCTTCGGCGACCAGGTCACACCATCCGGCAGCCAGGGATTCGAGACCGATGGACTCCGGACGTTCGCATAGGAAAAGTATGCGGGAGCCATCTGATGTGGAGCTGCCCTCGGCGAAGCAGCGATAGACTGCGCCTCCGCAGGTCTCGACGCCGGACATTCTTGTGCACATAGCACAGCTTATCGCAGCATCCCAGCAGCCGACAGAAACGGTGTCGGATCGAGAATTATCCGACAGCGCTGGGTCGGTAGCCCGGGACTCGAGGCCTGCAGACTCCGGACGTTCGCATAGGAAGTGTGCGGGAGTCAACGTACACGGAGCTTCCGGCGGCAATGCATCGTAAGTCCGCTACTGCACAGGCCTCGGGAACGGACGTGCTTTCCTTAATAGCACAGTTTATCGCAGCATCCCAGCATCAACTGAATCTGTCGCATATATTTTATCCGACGATGCTGGATCGGGACGCTCCGCGGAAGCGGGTACGGACGTCCGAAAGTTTCATCCGGTCCGACGGGATACCGAAAGGGATTCGGAGGATTTCAAGCTTTCCCTTTCGGAACAACATATGCTGCGATGCCGGATAAGAAACTGATAGCGTCGGTGGACTTAGAAATTTTTGGTTCGGTTCAGGGACATCGTCCCTCAGTTCCGACATAGTCCAATAATGTCACACAAACTTTCGAATTATTGAACGACGCTATATATATTTTTATTTTATGCTTGCTATCGAAGCATTTCTGGTTTCTTGTTCGAAGAGTTATGGAGATGTCTTTCAAAAGTGTGCCTCTGTCGTCATAGTTAATGAAGAGTTAGCGGCAATAAGTGCTCATGGAATATGTCTATCGCTTACGGAGTGACATTCGCTAGCTCACCCGGTGTAGCGTACATTCATCGAATGGTTCGGCTGCCGGGTTCGTCCGTTGCGGTCTAGGAAGGAGATTTGGGTGATGCGAGCACTTTAATTACTTTAGTACTCACCCAGTGACGGCAGATTGAGGACAGATCGGAGGAAGCCAACAACATAGGGGACCGCATGTTGTGGTTCAGATATTTTACATTCGGAGCATATGTCCGTTGCTCGGGACGCTCCGTTATATTGACAGTCCGAGAGACTGTCTTTAATGCTTCCTCATCCTCACAGCAGGGCACACGACCGCACATTGGCTACGTGACCTCGAGTATCCGATCAGTTTCGGCATTCAGTGATTCCACGGCGAATAGGTCGCGCCATCCGGTAGCCAAGGGACACGAGGCCTATACACTCCGTTCGCTCGCATATTGGAAGTATGCACGGGGTAACGATCACGGAGCTTCCAGCGGCAATGCATCGTAAGACCGCTTCTCCTCAGGCCTCAGTGACGGACGTGCTATCCGAGTTAGCACAGTTGTTTCGCAGCATCCCAGCAATTGACAGTTTCTCGGTCGAATCAGGAATTATCCGACGGCGCTGGGTCGGTGCGGTCCGCGGTTGCATCAGCTACGGACGACCGAACGCTTTATAGGGTCCGACAGGATGGCGAAAGGGATTCGAAAGATTTCGAGTTTTCCCTTTAGTAGTATCGGAAGATGCCTTTCATATCTTCTGGCATTTCTTCCAGTGATTATTTTTCGGACTTCATTGCTGCGATCTTGGATAAGAGACTTATAGCGTCATTGGACTCGGATTTTTCGTTCGGTACAGGGACATTGTCCCTGACTTACCGACGCAGTCCAATATTGTCATTACAACATGTGTTTTATTTTTCGACGCTATATATTTATATATATATACAAGCCTGCTACTAAGCATGATAGTTTAGTTTCTTGTCCGCGTGGCTCATTTCTGCCATTTTATCATTTTTACAAATAGTTTATTTTGGCAGAGCAGGGCATACCGAGAGTTCATATGCGTCTAGACGGTGTGATTAAAGACTGCATATATTCTTTTTCGCCGTTTATGTCTTTTCCAATTTCAATGTTGGGAACGACATTATGTATAGTAGACTTAACTTAGACGCTTTATTATACGTAATCCGCCTTACTGAGGCGTTATCATTACGTCTTCAAGAAAAGATTTACGGGATATTATTCTCAATGTAATTTCTTTTGAGGGCAGTAGTTTGTTCACGTATAACTCCGCCCTTCAGTGGCTGATTGGAGTTGGTTAGACGTGACGCAGCCCTAGCTACATCCACACGCGTGGATAGTAAGGTTAAGAACTCTCTCAGAGTCGCTTCGTTCTCGGAGGAGCTTCTCTTCGACGGCAACTTTCCGGCAATCCATGAATTGCTCGATTTATACATTCTCTTGTCTATCTAGTGTTACAAGAGATTCAGACTGGGGCAAACATTCGGTGGTTGACTCAGAGAGTGCCGCCGCAGTTGCCGGACCCGAGTGTGGCTGTTATGACGGTTGCCAGTCAAACAGATTGGGATATATACTGATCCCTACGGATTCGAAGTGCCAGGGTCTTTGGGTTCCGCAGTCTTTTAGCTATCAGTTTAACTTCCGCGGAATAATGTTTTTTAGGCTTGCTTTATGTCATTGCATGAACATTATTCAGAAACGCATGCCCAAATTCCTGTCCTTTAATTCGACAGTAGTGGCGTATCTCCGGAACCAGGGAGGCACTCTTTCGTTTCCGTTATTCAATTTAATGGAAAGAATCCGTCTGTTGGTTATAGTACACCAAGTTCAGTTTTGGTCCGTCATATTCTGGGTCGTCTGATTGTTTTATCGGACTCCCGTTCTCTTACGGGTCGCTTGTTGCTGTCAGAATGGACTCTCAACAAACAAGTATTCAATCAGATTTGCTATCTATGGGAGCGCCCAATGATGTTTTATTTATGACACAGCTTGCTAATCAATTGCAGACGTATGTGTTGGCTTGTCCAGATCTCTGAGCTAATAGTGTTAACGCTCTATTGATCTATAGGACGGAATGATAGGATACGCGTATCCTCCGGCGCTGTTGTTTTAGCAGGTATTGCTAAGATAAACAACCACAATACATTTCTGTTGATAGCATCTCTATCTTCACAGAGATCATGAGTAATTTACTCTCTGGTCTACTGTGGATCTTAACGTGAAATCTTCCTCTATGTGAGGATCTTTTTTCACTGGGTAAATCGTGTCATCTTTATCACAACCAGCAAGGTCGCAACCTTCATGTATTCCGTTGTGTGGTCCGTATTGCATTGTAAGCACTGTACTGGACGAGCTTTGGACGCGATTTCTTACTATAGGAGATCCTCTTCTTCGATATTCTATGCGACTAAAGTGGAGGCTCTTCCGTCGTGGTGTAGGGATCATTATGTTCATATTGTTGATCCCTCCATACTACTCATTGCTATTTTTTAGTATACTTGTTTCACAAGATCTACTGCAGCCTGTTATTATTTAGGTTATAGGTTTATGTTACCTCATCCCTATGCACTCTACGATAGTTTACAATTGAGTCTTTTGTCTCTTTATCTAAGTCAGTTAGTAACTTTTTGATAAATAGACTTAGAATCTTTAGATTAAATTCCTATACGGATTTTAACTTTGGTTCTTATTTAGCTAAGTAATCATTTGAGCCTCTGGAAACAGTAGTTTTCAAATTCTGACCTTTTAGACAGTAATTCTGTTGGTTTCTCTTTTACTGTAGAGTCAGTGAGTTTCATGCACTATCGATGGATGATTTTCACTTTCATAGTTTCGGAATCAATACTTCCGTTACTATTTAGGTTGGATTGTTGCATAAGAGTTAGGCTCCTATTATCCGGAACCTATTATTTTAAGGTCCTTCCGTCTTCGTATGGGCATAGGCCTTTACTCTTTCCGGGTACAGTTTATGTATTTATAAACAGATATCTGTTTATTACAAGGGCGTAAGCTTCTTCTGTCTTTGATGTCTAGTAGAAGGACGTTACGCTCCATTTTATTGTTAATGGATTCTATTAACTAGCGTACTGCTTATGGTATATCATTGACTTAGCAGTTGTGCTTAAGATTTCGGCTCATGAAGTAAGAGTTCTTCTACTTCTTGGGCTTACTTTAATAGTGTCGCTATTATAGATTTTTGAAGGCCGCTCATTGCTCTCAGCCATCCACATTCATGAATTTTATCTTAGAAATATCGAGTCAATTTCTTGAGGCCTCTTTTGTTAGGTCTATTATCTACTGCTCAGAATGTCATTCTCTTAACAGTTGCTACTATAGCTAGGTAGGCTGTCTGTTTCGGCAGTGTCTCCGTTCGGCTGCCCTCTTCGCTCTGGGCTATTTGACCCAGGGCAAGAAAAAGGGGGGGGGGGGGGGGGGGAGGGTGTTCCCTTGGGTCACCTGTTTTACTATGAAAACAAGGGGATACCTCCTCCGGAGTTAGTAATTCTGAGCTGTTATTGGGATGGTTGTTTAGTGAGAAGTTTAAGTTTATAAAATTCATTCAAGTCTTAGTTTTTAAAGTATAGCTTTTGAATATTGCATATGTCAACGGACATGATTATGCAATTCTCAGACACTTTTAGGAGTATAAGAGTCTCTATTCTCTAGACTTACTTTATTATTGGCTTACTTTAAAAATTATTAGTATAAGGATTATATTGGATATTAATAGAGTACATGGATGTATGAAGCTCAATTTTGGAAGGTGTTGTATCTTTCTAATTTATCATAAATAAGAAAGATACATGTAAGGCCTATTACTTCTTTTCCCTACAGGGGATGACTCTATTTTATTTTATTGAGCGTATTCCATTTTGCTCTATGTCCTTGGCCCTCCAGCCTTTTTACTATTCAGCTATGTCTGGGTCATTGGTACAGTATAAAAATGTTAAAAAATTTATAGTAATTTATATATTTTTTATACTTACCAATGACCCAGACGGGGATGGCCCTCCCAGGAGTTGGGAACTCTTGCCTCCCCGCTGAGTACATAGCGCTTACCAGGCACTGGTTATTAGAATGATAAATGGCGCCAATTTCGGAACGTCCTTGACACTGCACATGCGCAGTAGGGGCGAAGTGTGGAGGGCCTTTCAGGACATGTTTTCTTTAGTTTTAGATGCAAATTTTGGGGATTGGGGGGCAAAATTTGTGTTTGGCCCTATATTTTAAGAGTTAGCACCAGCTATGTCTGGGTCATTGGTAAGTATAAAAAATATATAAATTACTATAAATTTTTTTTAACTTTTTTTCTCGACTTACTACGATAGTAGCTGACTATGTTCGTTCATGCAATAATGTCAGTCTCAGAAAATGACAAAATATTATACTAAGAATAAAATTGTTGCTTATTCAATTCCTTCACAACCATTTGAAGTATGGGAAGTAGACTTGTAGGGACCCGTGCCGTGCACATCTCGAGGGAATTCCTATATTTTTAGCTCACCGAAGGGAGCTTAATTTGTCACTTGCCGTCCGTCGTCGTCGTCCGTCATTGTCGTCGTGAACATTTTTCAAACAACTTCTCCTCTGAAACCACTGGTCCGATCTTCACGAAACTTCATGTGGATGTTCATTACTATATGGCAATTCATGTTTGTTCAAATGAAATGGCCACGTCCCTTGGGGGCTCTGTATGGGGCATAACTCTGATAGCACCGTATGAATTATACGGAACCAGTGGGCAGAATCTTTTGATACTTGGTATGCAGCATCTTGGTATGTGTCTGATTCAAGTTTGTTCAAGCCATGTCCCTAGGTCCATATTTGGGCTCACTGTGGGAGCTTGTAACTTAGTTTGAAATGAGGAATTTTCTAAAAAATCTTTTTCAGATCCAGGAGTTGGAATGTTTTGATATGTGGTGTGTAGCATCCTTAGGGGGGTGAGATTCAAGTTTGTTAAAGCCAAGTCCCTGGGTCCATATTTGGGCTCCCTGTGGGAGCCCGAATTATAACCTAGTCAATATGAGGAATTTTTAGCTCACCGAAGGGAGCTCAACTTATCACTTGCCATCCGTCGTTGTGAACATTTTTAGCTTAACTTTGGCGAAGCCAAATTTGAGCTTATGCCATGGCCCGTCGTCCGTCTGTCTGTCAACAATTGGATACGGCTCGGGCTAGAGGCCGTATTTATGAACCGATCTTTACGAAACTTCTTGGGTACCTTTGTTATGACCGTGGGACGAGAACGAGTGTTTTTGGGTTCGGTCCGAAATTCAAGATGACTGCCAGCTGTCATTTTGTACCGACGATGCAGAAATCTGTTTTTTGTACAGAACTTCCATATGAAAGTTCTGATTTGAATAATTTTTTGTATGAATGTTTAGTACCATGGGATACATCACATATAATACGGGTTTTTTTCTTGTGCGTAAATTATGCAAATTAGACTAACTTTGATGTTTTTTGGTGTTACTTTCAGCACTGTAAGTGCAAATGCCAATACGTCTCGGGCTAGAGGCCGTATTTATGAACCGATCTTTATGAAACTACTTTGGTACCTTTGTTATCACCGTGGGACGAGAACGAGTGTTTTTGGGTCCGGTCCGAAATTCAAGATGGCCGATGGCAGCCATTTTGTACAAAATTTGGTGCAATCAGATTTTTGCATAGAACTTCCATATGAAAGCGCTGATTTGAATAATTTTGTGTGTGAATGTTCTGATTTGAATAAATTTTTGTATGAATGTTTAATACCATGGGATACATCACATATAATACGGGTTTTTTTCTTGTGCAGAAATTATGCAAATTAGATGAACTTTGATTTTTTCAGTGCTACTTACACACAGTAAGTACACATGTCAATACGGCTCAGGCTAGAGTCTGTATATATGAACCGATCTTCACGAAACGTCTTGGGTACCTTTGTTATCACCTTGGGACGAGAACGAGTGTTTCTGGGTGCAGTCCAAAATTCAAGATGGCTGCCAGTGGCCATTTTGTACCGAAATTAGGTCTAATCAGTTTTTTGTACACAACTTCTATATGGCTCAGGCTAGAGGCCGTATTTATGAACTGATCTTTACGAATCTTCTTGGGTACCTTTGTTATCACCGTGGGATGAGAACGAGTGTTTTTGGGTGTGGTCCGAAATTCAAGATGGCCACCAGCAGCCATTTTGTACCAAAATTAGTGCAATCAGTCTTTTGTACAGAACTTCTGTATGAAAGTTCTGATTTGAATAAATTTTTGTATGAATGTTTAGTAACATGGAATACATCACATATAGTACAGGTTTTTTTCTCGTGCAGAAATTATGCAAATTAGATGAACTTTGATTTATTCAGTGCTACTTGTACACTGTAAGTGCACATGTCAATACGGCTCGGGCTAGGGGCTGTATTTATGAACCGATCTTCACAAAACTTCTTGGGTACCTTTGTTATCACCTTGGGACGAGAACGAGTGTTTCTGGGTGCAGACCAAAATTCAAGATGTACCGAAATTAGGTCCAATCAGTTTTTTGTCACAAGTTCTACACAGCTCATATTTGTGAATTGATCTTCACGAAACTTCTTGGGTACCTTTGTTTTCACCTTGGGGTGCCTTTGTTATCACTGTGCTATGAGAACAAATATTTTGGGGTTCAGTCAGACCCACTCTGGGACTCAAATATTTTTTTCTAGTTTAGCATCTGACTGTCACCCACCTTTACAATACTTTACCTATACATTTGTTACAGGCAACGGTCAGTATTTATGTACAGACCGTTACAATACTTTATATGTATCTTTGTTATCAGGTCATTACCTAGATGTTTGTCATTGCTGTGTCACATACTATACATGTACATGTCTTTGTCTTGACAAGTTGAGCTACCGTGTCATTGACACTTTCATTAACTATTTAGCATACATGGTTTTGTTGCGCTGTCTGCATCAGTTCTCCGTAGTAATTGTCATTACACAAGTTTTACAAAATGATTGGTTGAATGACTGCCACGACCTGGCACTTCCCAAGCACTCGCCGGGTTAGTCCTCCAGCGGTATGCACTAACATCAATGCTGGAGGGGGGGGGGGGGGGGGGTGGGGGGTATGGTATGCTATTCATGCACTCTTGGTGTACTTAGGACATACAGCACCTCCAGTTGTACCATGGCCAAAATTTGTTCTCATCTGCTCAAACAAAGAAGGCAAACTAGCAACAAATATCAATCTGTTCGCCTTGTAAAAATCGATAATGGGAATTGCAGGCAATGTTGGTAATGTTAAAAAATTAAGATCAGGTATGTTAGTGGAATGCAAAAATGCAGCCCAAGCAAGGAATCTATTAAAAACTGATCATTTGGTAGATATGAAAATAAATGTCTTTCCTCACAGAAACCTAAATACCAGCAAGGGAGTAGTGAGAACTAGGGAACTAGCGGGCATTGACGAAATGGAAATTAGAAAAGAATTAGAACCACAGTGTGTTTCAGCTGTCAAAAGAATTGAAATTATAAAGCTGGAAATACAATAAAAAGAAATACTTATATATTCACATTTGAATCAACTCAACCACCAAAGTCAGTCAAGATTTGATACTCAAACATCAAAGTGGATTTGTACATACCAAATCCACTTCGATGCTTCAAATGTCAGAAGTTTGGACGTGGACAGAATAATTGCAGAGGAAAGGCTATTTGTTTCAGATGTGGTCAAGAACACCAAGACCCCTGTACTAATGCTGTTAAGTGTTGTAATTGTCAGGGCAACCATGTGCAGCATCGAAAGATTGCCCTGTTTGGTGGAAAGAAAACAAATACAGAAAATTAAGTGTGAAAGACAACTAAGTTTTAAAGAGGCCTGAGAAATTGTATCGTCAATGCCTGGCATGAATTCATGATCGCTATCATATGCTACCAAATTATCGCAAAAATTACAAACCAAATCTGTAGAATGTCATACACCATGGACTTTGCTTGACAGCACCATTCCATCGTTATTGCAAGCCTTTACTATAGAACACTCCAATAACGTCGAACCCAACTCAACAAAATCTACATCAACTTCTACAATTATTACTGATAAAATAGCACAACAAAAACAAACAAATCAAACACCTAAGCCAGAGCCAACTAAAGGCCAACAAACTATGCCAGAACAGAGAAATGCATCAAACAAACCAAAACCAGATCAGAACCACAGACCACAACAACAAAACCTAAGTCAGAGTCAGAGACGAAGTCAAGAAAAAGAAAGGAAGAAAAAAGAAAAAGAACAACAAAAAATTATTTCGAATCGAACACCTAAGTTTTTGAAAAATGTCGTCACGACAAACAACATGTTTGACGAGATAGAAGAGATATCAGTCGATGAGTGCATCGATGATACATTCTCCAGTCAATTACCCCTGAATTCTTCTTGGGGTAAGTCCCCATGTAAGTCGTCACCCAAACAAAACACGGGGGGCTATATCTCCTATACGTCCACCACCTAAATCACCACCCAAACATTGATGGTACATTTAAAAACAATATAATACAATGGAATTGTCAAGGTTTTAGACCGAACTTTAATGAACTGGGCCTTTTAAGCCAAAAAAATAAACCTGCTGCTTTTTGCCTGCAGGAAACTCTTTTAAAGAAACCTGAGGCTCAAGATCATTCAGCTTTTAAATATTATACTTTGTATAATGCCTGGGCAGATGAAACTGATCTTCATATTTGTGGAACGTCCGTCTTGGTTAGAAACAACATTATTCACAGTTCTGCAGCTTTACAATCAAATTTACAGGCTGTAGCGATACGTCTAACTTTAGACAAGACAATCACATTATGTTCTATTTACGTTTCACTGGGTAGAGTGCTGCAGCTGAATGATCTTGAATTACTTGTCCAACAACTTCCAACTCCATATATTTTGTTGGGTGATTTTAATGCACATAGCCCCATTTGGGGAAATTCCTGCAGTCAAGAAGATGCAGAAGGTAAAACTGTAGAAGAGTTCATTACAAAATATGAGTTGTTTTTGTTTAATGATGGTTCAGACACTTATCTGCACCCCGCATCTGGTTTGTATGCATCAATTGATCTTTCAGTTGCATGCCCTTCTATCTTCCTCGATTATTCTTGGAAGGTAGAAGATGACTTGTGCTGGAGTGATCACTTTCCAATTGTATTGGAGAGTGTAGTTCCAGTAGACGAGAGGGTGCCCCAGTGGAACGTTAAAAAGGCTGACTGTGAACCTTTGTCATCGCTCTGTTCTGAACGCCTCACACAGGAGACATTTCAGGAGAGTACTGACCAGATTGAACTTTTCACCATAGAGTTGATTGACATTGCAAGCCAAGTCATTCCTAAAACCTCAGCAAATCCAAAACCTTTCACAAAACCATGGTTTGATACTGAGTGCAAACAGGCTATAAAAGATCGCAAGAAATTTGAGAGGGAATTTAATAAATCATCAACCACACAAAACTTGGACAGATTACGCATAAATCGGGCAAAAACAAGGCAACTTAGAAAACAAAAAAAGAAAAGTTCATGGGAAACTTATGTTTCTAAACTATCAAAACACCCCAATCACTAAAATTTGGAAAATGATTAAAAAAATTAAAGGAAAAGAAACAAAATCAGCTGTACAACACCTACATGATAATAACTCCCTAAATACTTCAAAAAAAGAAATTTCAAACAAATTGGCCTCCACATTTTAGAAACATTCGTCGTCTGAAAATTGTAATCCAGAATTTATCAAATTTGAAAAACAGCAAGAGAAAGAAAAGATCAAATTTATCTCCAATAATTTAGAGGATTACAATGAACCTTTCTCTATGGAAGAATTAACTAACTCTTTGCATAGAGCAAAGGACTCTGCCACTGGACCAGATGAAATACATTACAAAATTTTAAAAAATCTGCCACATGCATCACTTGAACTTTTGCTGTCAATTTTTAATGACATTTGGGTGACTGGCCAGTTTCCACCTTCCTGGCGAAAGGCAATAATTATTCCCATTCAAAGCCTGATAAGGATCACAGTAATGCAAGTAATTACAGACCAATTGCATTAACTAGTTGCCTGTGTAAGACCAGCGAGAGGATGATCAATGATCGACTTGTCTGGTTTCTGGAATCGAACAGTCTACTTGTGAATGTTCAGTGTGGTTTCAGAAACCAAAGAAGTACTATGGATCATTTGGTCAGACTTGAAATGTTTATACGAAATGCCTTTGCTAGAAAGGAACATGTGGTCGCAATTTTCTTTGACCTGGAAAAGGCATATGATACTACATGGACGTATGGGATTTTAAAAGATCTTTTTAACATGGGGTTGAGAGATTGTATGCCTCTTTTTATTGAAAACTTTTTAAATGACTTGTCAATTTCAGGTTTGTGTTGGGTCAGCGTTATCTGATCCTCACAAGCAAGAATTGGTGTTCCTCAGGGTAGTATTTTATCTGTCACCCTTTTCTCGGTGAAAATCAGTAGTATCATCGATGCAATTGAGAATATGGTAGATTCTTCATTGTAAGTCGATGATTTTTATCCCCCCGCAGGGAAGGGATTGTAGCAAAGACCTCCGTGCGTGCATCCATGTGTCTGTGCGTCCATGTGTCCGTCCGCCCGAATTCTTCATTTACGCAATAACTTTGTTCATGTTTATGGTATGGCTCTCATTTTTAGCTCAACTTTGGCGAAGCCAAATTTGAGCTTTTGTCATGGCCCGTCGTCCGTCTGTCCGTCTGTTTGTACATCAACAGTTGGATACGGCTCGGGCTAGAGGCCATATTTATGAACCAATCTTTACGAAACTTCTTGGGTACCTTTGTTATGACCGTGGGACGAGAACAAGTGTTTTTGGGTGCGGTCCGAAATTCAAGATGGCTGCCAGCTGCCATTTTGTATCGACGATGCAGAAATCTGTTTTTTGTACAGAACTTCCATATGAAAGCTCTGATTTGAATAATTTTTTGTATGAATGTTTAGTACCATGGAATACATCACATATAATACAGGTTTTTTTCTCGTGCGTAAATTGTGTAAATTAGACTAATTTTGATGTTTTTTAGTGTTACTTTCAGCACTGTAAGTGCAAATGCCAATATGGCTCGGGCTAGAGGCTGTATTTATGAACTGATCTTTACGAAACTTCTTGGGTACCTTTGGTATCACCGTGGGACGAGAACGATTGTTTTTGGGTGCAGTCCGAAATTCAAGATGGTCGATGGCAGCCATTTTGTACAAAATTAGGTGCAATCAGATTTTTGCACAGAACTTCATATGAAAGCGCTGATTTGAATAATTTTTTGTGTGAATGTTTAGTACCATGGGATACATCACAAATAATACAGGTTTTTTTCTCGTGCAGAAATTATGCAAATTAGATGAACTTTGATTTTTTTGTTTTTTGGGGTGTGGTCCGAAATTCAAGATGGCCACCAGCAGCCATTTTGTACCAAAATTAGTGCAATCAGTCTTTTGTACAGAACTTCTGTATGAAAGTTCTGATTTGAATAAATTTTTGTATGAATGTTTAGTAACATGGAATACATCACATATTGTAAGGGTTTTTTTTTTCGTGCAGAAATTATGCAAATTAGATGAACTTTGATTTATTCAGTGCTACTTACACAATGTAAGCACACATGTCAATACGGCTCAGGGTAGAGGCTGTATTTATGAACCGATCTTCACAAAACTTCTTAGGTGCCTTTGTTATCACCTTGGGATGAGAATGAGTGTTTCTGGGTGCGGTCCAAAATTCAAGATGGCTGCCAGTGGCCATTTTGTACCGAAATTAGGTCCAATCAGTTTTTTGTCACAAGTTCTATACAGCTCGTATTTATGAACTGATCTTCACAAAACTTCTTGGGTACCTTTGTTTTCACCTTGGGACAGGAACGAGTGTGTTTTGGGGTGCCTTTGTTATCACTGTGCTATGAGAACAAATATTTTGGGGTTCAGTCAGACCCACTCTGGGACTCAAAGATTTTTTTCTAGTTTAGCATCTGACTGTGACCCACCTTTACAATACTTTACCTATACATTTGTTACAGGCTACGGTCAGTATTTATGTACAGACCATTACAATACTTTATATGTACCTTTGTTATCAGGTCATTACCTAGATGTTTGTCATTGCTGTGTCACATACTATACATGTACATGTCTTGACAAGTTGAGCTACTGTGTCATTGACACTTTCATTGCCTTTTTTAATGCAATGTAAGACTTTTTTGTCAGTGTGGATTTAGAAAATTTCTGACCTGTTTTGCTATACATGAGTGGAGGCTACCACTGGTATGCTGTGGCTTTTATATTTCATATATGTGTTAACTGCATCAAAATAAGACAACATTAAACCTTGGCCAGATATATGTGAGTGAAAGCTACCACCAGTGTGCTGTGGCTTTTGTATTTCATTTATGTGTTAAATGCATCAATATAAGATGGCATTAACCCATGGCCGGACATTTTTTTGGAGATTTTGGACTTTTTTAATGCAATGTTAGACTTTTTTGTCACTGTGGATTTAGAAAATTTCTGACCTGTTTTGCTATACATGAGTAGAGGCTACCACCAGTATGCTGTGGCTTTTATATTTCATATATGTCTTAAATGTAGCAATATAAGATGGCATTAACCCTTGGTCAGACATTTTTGGAGATTTTTGACATTTTTAATGCAATGTTACACTTTTTTGTTAGTGTGGAATATCTGACCTGTTTTGCTATACATGTACATGACCGGACATTTTTTGCAGATTTGTAATAAGCCTAGATTTATTGCATACAATGTATTGGTGAGCTAATGGGGGTGGACACGCCCCTCTTGTTTGTAAAATTGCATGTGGACAGGCAGTTTTTTATGTTATTTTTTATATTTGTAATTATATCTTTGACATCAAAAGTTCATGTTCTTGGTTTGTTTTATGTTTTAGGCCTCATAATCTACAGAATAGCATGGGTGGTGTATTTCGTCCCTTGAGTGCAAGAAGGCTTTGCAGTGCTAATGCATTGCAAAGCCTTGTTGCACTCAAGGGACATATTTATTAACTTGGGTAAGATATCGGACATAAACCATTTAATTTTTTTTTTTTTTTTTAACTTTGCATTGGTTATAAAAAGAGAGCATGCGGGGGGCCTGAGAAACAGGTTTTTAACTTTTTAGGCCTTATAACAGCAGTCAGTCAATCCAGATTGTCGTATTCTTTCTGTCTCATCGATGAGACAAGTCCAGCTACAGCATCTTGTTTGATCTCGCTGATCTGGCCTTGTCAACTCGATGGAGTATGAAGACCAGATTAATTGACTTTTGTAATAATCGGTATATATTATATTTCAGTTTAGTTGCATCCAAACCTCTACCACAGCTTTGCACTGTTAATTGTCCTGGATTGAATGGTGAGGCACCTTCTCTTCAATGTCAAGTGTGCATGTGTCTTTTTCATCCAACATGTGTTAATGTCCAGAATCAAGACAACACACAGTTTACATGTTTGGTAAGTATTGTTTTAAATTCATTCTCCAATCTTTAGAATTCACTCTTCATGTAACATATTTACATATTTTAATGCCAACTCCTCAATGTGACCTCATTGAAAAGAGCTTGAAATGCTTGAACAGTTGGGAGGTTATGAGTGATGTGTTGAAAAGAAAGAATGAAAAGGTACAAAATTTAAGGAGTGTTTTTTCATACACATGTTTCTCAGGAGGGTACAAATTGGACATTTTGTTTGTGTATCATTTTCCACACAAGAAATAAGACAACTGAGCTTCTGGTGTGTGCACAACTCCTCCTACATTATTGAACCGCTTTCAATGAAACTTCTTAAACATGGTCACTAATGAGTGGACATGCGCATATTTCCAAATGTCCCTTCTATTATGATTTTTATTAGGTTATCTCCCCTTCAACTGAGAAGATTTAATAATGATTTGAAGTGAGATTTTTGTGTGAGGAATACCACCTTTATTAATGAACTGATTTTGATCAAACTTCTCAAACATTATGACTAACAAGTGGGCATACGCATATTCCAAATTTTTTGGTCTAAGACAATTTTAATCAAGTTATCGTCTATGAACTTGGATTTATTATTGGTTTGTTCAAGCTCAACATTAAGAGGTGCATTCTAGTAAGCTTGAAGGGGGGGGTATTAATTATCTTTAGTGATAGTTTTATTTGGTGTGTGTGTGTTGTGGTTGGGGGGGGGATTTTTTTTGGGGGGGGACTACTAAAATACTGTACTGACCCGTGTCTAAGCCCAGGGGGTGCTTGCAGTGGGTTGAGAACAAATCAAGGGGTGGGCTTAAACATGAAAACTTCAATCTGTGACTGGGTTTTTCTTGATAAACGATACTGATAAAATGACGATCCCACTTCATTCACTTTATGAATGAAATAAAAAATCAACATTGGTTTTCAGTATCATTTGTCAAATCACCAATGAGTATGTAACATGTTTTACTTTCAGTGTTCAATTATTTTAATATATTTACTCATATTTCAGCTGCTCTGTGAATAAAATTTTATTAAATCCACGTGTGTTGTTCGTATTTTTTCCAGTAAACATTGTTGTTTCTGGTAATTGCATCACGTGCAAGCAAGGACGAAAACCAGCAAATTAAACGCCCAAACAAGCCGACTATACAATCTCATCAGAGGGAATCCACATTAAGTGAAAAAATAACAATACAACAAACACAGTTTTATCTTTTTTTATTAGTGAGTAACACTAATTACTCAATAAAACATCAAATGAATAATGCAAATATAAAATAAAACACGTGATTAAAAAACCGCCCAAAATAGCACAAACCACAAAGATGGACATGCGTGAACTCTCCCCTCAGGTGACAGGCAAAGAAACAAAAAATTCTTATTTTATGCAAATTCACACCTGGTGCAAATTCAGTTCATTTGCAGGAATTGAGATTTTTTTTTCTTTCCATGTCACCTGAGGGACTCGCTCATTTCATATTCATTACAATACTTATTCTCCCCAAGTTACACCCACTCTTGACTCGGTACTAATCCCCTCCTCCCCCCACCATCATGAACGCCCTGGTTGGAAATTTCAAGTAATGTCTACCTCTCGGCCCTATGGTGGTACCCTGGAGTACTCAGGAAATTTACTATAGAAAATGTATTGACGCTAATACTTCTATAGGAAATTACCATTTAACAAGTTCAAATGCCTGATTTATTATTAGATTCCATTGCGATGACTCTTTGATTCAGTCGCTGCCGGGCCAAAGTTTTATACATATTGTGGGAAAAGCCATACAAATATCACAGGCAGACTTTAAAGACATTTATTTTGTGTGTGACTGTGTTGTCAACACAGCCACATGCGATCGAGTGGTCATTTCTAATTGTGTACACAATAATTTATAATTTCTTCATCTTGTATAGATTCTTGTATGGATTCACCCCCCAAGCTGTCTTCAAAAATAACCTGACACAATGGAAAGCAATTACAATTCAGTTGGTAAAAATATACATTTAACACGCCCTTGTTCATGTATAAATTATTCAGTCTGTTATGGGCGTGTTTTTGGAATAATTGACAAGTAAGGTGCATGTTGTCAAGTTTGTAGATATTATTCAGCAAAGTGAATTCGTGAAAATAAAAACAACATCATTTTTGCCTCGGAATGAATTTTATTTTAATAAAATAAAACCACTTACCTCATTTTGAAATATCAAGGCATTCAACAATCAATTTCTTGAACGTTAGATGGAAAAGGAAATCTCCACTGTTTTCCAGCCTCCAGGTAACGACAACACATTGTTACTCACCTAATTTCGTTTCAAATTCACCTGCGAACTGGCAGACTTTTACAGTTTTCGAAATTGGGGGAGTGGCCTTAAACACGGAGAGGGCACCAAGTTTTGGAAATGCAGAAAGTTGGGGGTGGGCTTAATCACGAATATGGGCTTCGACTTGGTCAGTACAGTAACTGGTGTCCATCCATCCGTCTATCCCACATTGGTTTCCCGATGAAAACTTTGGTTATAGTTGGCCAAATCATACTTGGCCAAATCAAATGAAATTTGGTATGTAGGTGTATTAAGATAAAATACAGGTCAAGTTCGAATCGGGGTGCGATCCGACAATCTTTACAGAGTTATGCCCCTTTTTTGACTTTGAAAAATTCATTTTTTGGGGTTTCCCGACGATAGCTTTAGTTGTTGTTGACCAAATCAAATAAAATTTGTATGTATATGTCTCAACATAAAATACAGATCAAGTTCTAATTGTTTTTTTTTTTTTGCCAGAGTTATGTCCCTTTTTCGACTTTGAAAAATTCAATTTTTAGCTGATCTTGACAAAGTCAAGATAAGCTATTGTCATGGGGCATGCGGAAGTCTGTGAGTCTGTCTGTCTGTCCACAATTTGTATGGCGCAGGCTACAGGCCTTAGTTCTTATCCGATCACCAAATTTCATACACATGTTCAGGTTGGTGTCCAGATGAAAACGTCATATTTTGGTCATGGTCGGCTGCTCACATTGGCTGCTGCAGCAACCATCATGAATTTTGTATGGCGCAGGCTACAGGCCGTAGCTCTCATCTGATCATCACCAAATTTCACATGCATATTCGGTTTGATGTCTAGATGAGAACGTGCTATTTTGGTCACAGTTGGCTGCACACATTGGCTGCTGCAGCAGCAGCAGTGTGGGGTGATTTTAAAAATTTTTTTTATCTTAACCAATTTTCTTCAAAATTGGCAGGTTGTCTTAGACTGATGAGTAATATAAATGGTCGCCTTAGTCCAGTTTGTTGAGGCTGAGCGGTTCCAGGGTTTGTAATGTGTAAATCCAGTGCTTTTCGCATTTTCGCCTTGTGGTGGTTGTGTTTTGTTAGTCAGGGTCTCCGTGGAGAACTTGTATGATTTGGAAAACTAAATCTTTAATGTCATGGTTAACCGTGTTGAAATGCTTGGTGACTGGTTTGTCCAGGTTTTTACGGATGTTATAAAAATGTTCTTTAATGCGTACTTTGAACTCCCTCTTAGTTTCACCTACATATTGCTTTTTGCATTTGTTGCAAGTTATTAAATATATGGCATTTCTGCTGCGTCATGTTGTGTGCTGTTTGAAGTGAAATCGTTTCTTATTATGGCTACTTATAAAGTGTGATGTTTTGACGGACGTGCATATGGTGCAGTTAGGTTGACTGATACATTCCTCTGTTGGGTTCAGAATTGTTAGGCCGGAAACTTGTGGGGGTGTTGGCGGAAAAGTTGTTTTGGCTCTTACCAGAATTTCTTTTAAGTTTGTTTTTTTTTCGGTGCGCAAGTAGCGGTTGTTGAGCTGCAAAATTTGTGCATTCATCGCTTGCTTGTAACAAGAACCAGTATTTCTTAACTATTTTTTTGAACATGTGGATTCCGGCTGGCTGGTAATTGGTGATAAATGGAATTCGTTTATTTTGGGATTCGTGAATTTCTGGGTGTAGCAGTTTCCGTCTATCCTTACTGTCGGCCTTCTTTCTACTTTGTTGAAGGATATCTAATGGGTAATCCCGATTAACATAGTGTTGTATCATCTTGTCACTATTTTTTGTGAAATCACACTGGTTGGTGCATATCTTTTTCAGTCTAATAAACTGGCCGTATGGGGCTGCATTTTTGCAGTGCATGGGGTGGCAGGAGTCATATTGTAAATAGCTATGTGGTTTTGTGTAAAGGTCTGTGACCAGTTTGTTATTTACCCTTTTAACTAGGACGTCTAGAAAGCTGATCTCTTTGTTAGAATATTCAGCTGTAAATTTTATAGTCGGGTGGAACTGATTGCAGTAATCTAAAAATTCATGTAATTTTTCTTCACCTTGTGTCCAAATCATAAATATATCATCTATATAGCTTCAATATACGTGTGTTTTCGTTGGAGCATTCTGAAGAAGCTTTTCTTCTAATTTACCCATAAAAATGTTGGCGTAAATGGGGGCAACTTTTGTACCCATACATGTGCCCTAAATTTGTCTGTAATGGTTATCGTTAAATTCAAAGTTATTTACCTGTAAAACTGTGTGTAACAGCGAAATCAGGCTGCTGTATTGGATTTTCCAATTTGGTTTTCTCTTTCGTAGGGCAACGGGCGACTGATACAAGTCCTTCATGGTTGGGTATGTTGGTATATAATGATGTTACATCCATTGTTACTAGCAAGAAGTGCTCGGGTAAGTTATTCAGTGGTTCAATTTTGTTAATGAAATCTGTTGTGTCTTTGAGATAGCTGCTGTATTCTTTTTCAAAAGGTTTGAGGTGTTCATCCACAAAGCTACTGATTTTCTCAGTTGGGCTGTTGTTCCCACTTACGATTGGGCGTCCCGGGATTCGTTTTCTGATAGTGGATTTTGGGGGTAGCATGTAGAATATTGGGGTATGTGGTTTATGTGCTAGTAATCCCTTGTATGTTTTGTCGGTTATTTCGCCCTTATCTAATAATTTCTTGAGACAGGAGTTGACTAATTGTGCGTTCCTTTCGGTCGGGTCTTCTGTGAGTTTTTCATAGAACTCGGTGTTGTTGAGTTGTTGGTGTGCTTCATTGACATAATCTTCTAGGTCGAGGATGACTACAGCAGATCCTTTGTCTGCTTTCTTAATTACAATATTTTTTCTGTTTTTCAGGTGTAGGATAGCTTCCCTTTCTTGGGGTGTGATGTTGAACTTGGTAAATTCAGGGTGATTCTTATGCAAGAATTCGTTTTTCAGAATTTTTGCGAAAGCATCTAAGTAGGGATTTGTCCCCGAGTTAGGTGTCCAGTTGCTTTTGGGTCGAAATAGGCGTTCCAGTAATTCCTCATGGGTGAGATTTGGGGATGGGTATGTTTGGAGTATCTCGAAAAAATGCTGGAGACGTAGACGTCTAATAAAATGGTCTATGTCGTTTGCAAAAAGGGTTAAATCCATGTTTGTCGGCGTAGGGCTGAAGTTAAGTCCCCTGTTGAGAAGCTGTATCTCAGCTTGTGTCAGACTGTTGTCTGAAAAATTAAAGACACATCCATATTTTTTATATGTTTTTATTGGGTCCTGTTATACATTCATTTTGTTTAAAGTATTTCAAGTTCTTTGGCAAGTCTAACAAATTTGCTGAAGTTGTCTTCTCTGTTTCTTGCTTGTCTGTTTCTGTTTTGATACTGGTTGTAGTTACCGCGAATGTTGTTTCGTCGGTAATTACTCCTTGGTATTGTACCTCTCCTACTGACGTTAGGTTCTTTTAGCTTTTCTCTAAGTAAGTATCTGAATCTCTTTTCTTGTTGAACTTTGTTGGCTTGTGTTACTCTTTGCTGTATTTTTTCTAGGGCTAAATTGGCTTCGGTAATTTCTTGAGGTGTGGCTTTTTCTGTGTACTTTTTGGTGCTTTGCTTCGATTTTTTCGGATGCGTGAGCTGCGTGTATGGAACACAGTTCAATGGAGCCTGATTGAAGGAATCTGTTTTCCTTTCATTTCTTTGTCTTGGGACTGATGAGTAGATGAAACCTTCCTATTTTGGTCATGGTGGCTGCCCCTGGGGGTGTGGGAATTGAAGGGTGGAAATTGTTTTGGCTTGTTTCCTCTTCTACTACATTGAGTGAAAAAAAACAATAAACACTGAATAAAAATTGTCTTTGTGTGAATGTAATATGATATCTCAGGCATGTAGGACACTGTCATCAACTGTGTGTGTTTGAGATCAGTAAGTACATTCTAAATGTGTATTTATTTTCTCCAATTGATGAAATTTCATTTGCAGGTTTTATAGCTTTGACCATGACTACTTTTCATAATGTTTGACTTCAAATCAGCCAATGGTAGCATGGCTGCTGTAGCCGTGTATTTTTTCTCCGATTCTAACAAAATTTCATATGCAGGTTTAGCTTTGACCATGACTTCTTTTCCTAATGTTTGGCTTCAAATCAGCCAGTGGTAGCATGGCTGCTGAAGCCATGTATTTTTTTCTCCGATTTTTACAAAATTTTATATACAAGTTCAGCTTTGACCATGACTACTTTACATAATGTTGGGCTTTAAATCAGTCAGTGGTAGCATGGCTGCTGCAGCCATGTATTTTTTTCTCCGATTTCAACCAAATTTCATATGTAGGTTTAGCTTTGACCATGTCTATTTTTCATAATGTTTGGTTTCAAATCAGCCAATTGCAGCATGGCTGCTGCAACCATGTATTTTTTTTCTCCCAATTTCAACGAAATTTCAAATGCAGGTTCAGCTTTGACCATCAGTACTTTTCATAATGGTTGGCTTCAAATCAGCCAATGGTAGCGTGGCTATGGCAGCTATATTTTTTTTTGCTTCCAAATGAGTTTTGAAGGATTGGAAGTGATTTTATGCAATATATATTATTTATAATTGTCCAGTTCAGCCTGGGGGGGAGGGGGGTGGGGGGGCTAGGCTAGGGTTGGGGGTCCCATGGGTGAAATTTTTTTTCTTTAGAGTTTATTTTGGGGGATTTTGAGTAATTTCATGACAAAACTAGAGAATTGTAATTTGTTGGACAAATTACCGGCTTTCCCAACTTTTTAATGTGAAAAGGCAAACTGTATTGTACACAGAACTATCGATCAGTTTTGAAAACAGAAAATTTAGTGGAAATCAAAGTTTTTGTGATGCTACTAGTTTTTATGCAACCAAAACAGATATTTGAGATACAGCAGGACACCAAAACATTTAACACAAAATTTGCTCTTCAGTAATTTCAGAATATTTTCATAGAAAGCAAAACAAGCGATGTCCTTTGTGCTTTGGAAAAAATTAGTACATATGAATTATGGGCATATGGGCCGGGGTTTCATGAAGGACTGTGCTCCAACCCACCCCTGAGTCAGGAAGGAGCCGATTTTTCGCCCAATATGCCAGAAAATTTCGGATAATTTAGTTGCCAGAAATGACCACAAAACATTTTGGTTTTCCACACAAAATGTTGTTTTCCTATCTCATCACTTAGAAGTTGCAAGTAAACTGACCATTATACTGTACAAATTGATTCAGTGGAACCGTATCCACGTTAATATTATTTATAATTACACAAGTACACATAAAGAGCTCTATTACTGAATATTACGGGGAGCGCGGTGGCTCAGAAGGTAGAGATGATTGTTGCAATCCAAGAAGTCCTCGGTTCGAATCCCACCTGTGGCAACGACATTCTGTCCTTGAGCAAGACACTTCATCCCAATTTAATTTCCCATGTGTGGGGGGGGGGGGGGGGGGGGGGGGGGGGAGGGGGGGGCATGATGGCGATGTGTGCTAAGGGTACTTTGAGGGTGCACTTGTCTTCAACCAATGCTAACCCTGCTTTTGTGGAGTTAGTATGTTGGGGAGTCTGAGTCGCTTGCCATTGCTCGGTGGTTCTCTCCAGGTACTCAGTGGGAGGGAGACCCCCCTCCCCTCCCCCTCCCCTCCCCTCCCTCCCCCCCCATACCCACATTTGGCATTTCCTCCTGAGATTCAACTTTTTCGGGCTAAAAGGGTTCATCCCCCCCCCCCACCCTGAAAAATAGCCCTGTACGCCTATGCAATGAATACCTGGAATACCTGAATAAATAATAAATACCTATATTATGGTCATGATATAGCTGTAGATGCTGAAAGTGACCTTAAATATCAATAATTAATTTATTCTCTATCATTTTGTCTGTTTGTGAATGTGTGGGATTTGTCAACAAACGAGGGTAAGCTTCCTACTCCATGATTTCACAATTTTTCCAGCATATCTGTTTCAGATACAATGAAATACATGTAATATGAGTTACTGTCACACACAAATTAGTTATTCATTTGATATGGTTTAAACCATTTGGAGAGCTAGTATACACAGTGATGGGTAAAGTTCAAGTCAAAATGAGTTGATTAAAGGGATGTTGAACAGCTTGTTAATATTTCTTGCATTACATTACTACTTTGCTATTTATTGACAGAAGGATTTCACAGAGGGTTTCCCTGATGGTATTTATTTATTGGTGTTTACGGTCACATACTTATCCACAATGGCTAATCGTGACCGTGACAGTTTTACGGGTGGGGGAAGTCAGAGGACCCAGAGAGAACCACCGAGCATCGACGAGCAACTGTCAGCTCAACATTATAATTATGTTCAAGCTCCGCTAAAGCAGGGGTACCAGGGTACCAGCGGTTGAAGACATGTGCACCATTGACATGCAGTACACCTTAGTACATGGCATCACCGTGCCCCCATGTCGGCAATTGGGATAAAGTGCCTTGCCCAAGGACATTACGTGGGTCGTCCCAGATAGGGATCAAACTCGGGACCTCTATCATAGAAGTCAAACAGTCTACCACTGAGAAAATGTGCTTTCTTTCCCGGCGGGTATTCATATTTGTACGGCCAAACTGGTGTTGGATAACACGGAACACCAAAACATATAACAAAATTTGTTCCCCATTGATTTTTGAAAGCAGTTATGAAAAGCTCAAAGAGCTCTTTCCTTTTTGTTTTTGGACAAGTGAGTATTCACTCAGTCATTTTTTGCAGACAGTGCTATTTTTAAGTGGCCAAAGCACATGTTTCATTAAGTCCCAGAACATAACTAAAGCTGGATTTATTGATTAAACATCTCTGCATATAGCAAAGCAAAGTGTCTCAAATTAACCCATTCCAAAATGATAGTAGAGAGTAACCAAAGTTGGATAATTTGGGTATTTCCAAATGGTACACTTATTCTCATTCTCATTGTGCTTGAGGGTTAAATCTGAGATTCAAAAGGTATACCAATCTTACTCAGGGAAGGTGAGTACAGAAAAATACGAAATTAATCAGAAAATGAATTTTGTCTGACGGTACTAATATTTGTACAAGCAAAACTGGTACTGGATTTATTTGTTTATTTATTAGGTTTTTAATGACACATTAACAGCCAAGGTCATATTATGTCGGTGACAGTTGTATGGGTGGAGGAAGTCAGAGAGAACCACCGAGCAATGACGAGCAGCTGCCAGCTCCCCAACATAGTACCAAATTCTGAAAACAAGAGTTTTTTTGGACTGCACCTATCTTTGTGCAAACAGATCGAGCATAGGGTTAAACTTTACAACCAAACTTACAACATCAAATATGCTCGGTAGGCAATTGTAAATACGAACATGTAAATCATTTTTCGATATTCCTTTCGAAAATGGAAGAAAAGTGAGCTCCAAATTAGCCAATTTTATGAAGAATTTTAGGGCACTCAAATTCAAGGCCCGAAAACTGGGGTGAAGGTTAAAACTTTGAATAAAATATATAACAGCAAAATTGTTCTTGGATGAAGGCCCAATCCTCTCAAGGAAAAGGTTTTGAGACAATATGGCTCCAGTGCTGAGAAAGTGCATGTAAACGTTGGCGAAAATAACAATTATTCTGACAGTACCCTTATGGGAAGTCTGAAATCTGCCAAGGGTTAAACTTTTAATAATAACATATAGAACAAAATTTGTCATACTATGACTGCTGCAAGCAGCTATAAAAAAACATTCAGAGCTCAAGCAATTAAAAATGGAGTAAATCACCACCTAAATTGACCAAATTCTGAAAAAATTGGAAATTTTTTGGACGGGTACCTACTTTTATGCAACCAGAATGGGATAGGGTTTAAACTTTACAACCAAACTAACAACAGCAAATATGCTCGATAGTCAGTTTTGAATACGTACATGAAAAGTGTTTGAAATTAACTTTTTCCAAAATGATAGAAAAGGCAACCAAAAATGGCTAATTTTGGCATTTTCAATCGGTACTCTTATTCTCGCCCTCATTGTGCTAGAGGATTAATTAGAAGGGGGGGGGGGGGGGGGGGGGGGGGGGTTCTCTTTCTACCTTTACTTTAAAATGTGTTTTGGGGGATTTTGAGTAATTTCATGAAAAAAAAAAATCACCCAATTGACTGGCCCCATACAGTTGGGCTTGGGGTGATAGGTTCATGGGGGTGAAATTTTTAGCTCAACTTGACAAAGTCAAGCTGAGCTATTGCCATCACTTCTCACCCATCGGCGTACATACGTACATACATACGTTAGTTAGTATGTTAGTACATACGTCCACAATTTCCTTTGGCACACCTCACAGGGCACATTTATGATTGGATTGCTTTGAAACCTGGTATGCTTGTTTAGGGTGACCTCTAGATGGGAGCTATTGATTTTTTTCAATTTCCGACAAAAAATGTTGCCACGCCAACGTTCTTAGAACTTAGTTTAGTCAGACCACAATATTTCACTTTGGCACACCCTTCAGGGCACATTTATGATCATATTGCTTTGAAACCTGGTATGCTTGTTTGGGGTGACCTCTAGATGGGAGCTATCAATTTTCTTCAATTTCCGTCAAAAAATGTCCCTTTGGCACACCCTATAGGTCACATTTATGATCATATTGCTTTGAAACCTGGTATGCTTGTTTGGGGGTGACCTCTAGATAGGAGCTATCGATTTTCTTCAATTTCTGTCAAAAAATGTTGCCACGGCCAATGTTCTTAGAACTTAGTTCAGTCAGAAAACCTCAATATTTCCCTTTGGCACACCCTACAGGGCACATTTATGGTCGGATTGCTTTGAAACCTGGCATGCTTATTTGGGGTGACCTATACATGGGAGCTATCAATTTTCTTCAATTTCCATCAAAAAATGTTGCCGGGGGCCAACGTTCTTAGAACTTAGCTTAGTCAGACCACAATATTTCCCTTTGGCACACCCTACAGGGCACATTTATGATTGGATTGCTTTGAAACTTGGTATGCCTGTTTAGGGTGACCTCTAGATGGGAGCTATCAATTTTCTTCAATTTCTGTCAAAAAATGTTGCCATGGCCAACGTTCTTAGAACTTTGTTCATTCAGACCACAATATTTCCCTTTTGCACACCCAACAGGGCACATTTATGATCAGATTGCTTTGAAACCTGGTATGCTTGTTTGGGGTGACCTCTGGATGGGAGCTATCCATTTTTTTCCATTTCCGTCAAAAAATGTTGCCACGGCCAACGTTCTTAGAACTTCAGTTTAGTCAGAAGTCCTCAATATTTCCCTTTGGCACACCCTACAGGGCACATTTATGATCGGATTGCTTTGAAACCTGGTATGCTTGTTTGGGGGAGACCTCTAGATGGGAGCTATCGATTTTCTTCAATTTCCGTCGAAAAATGTTGCTGCTGCCAATGTTCTTTGAACTTAGTTTAGTCAGACCTCAATATTTCCCTTTGGCACACCCTACAGGGCACATTTATTAGCTCAACTTGACAAAGTCAAGCTTAGCTATTGCAATCACTTCTCGTCCATCGGCGTACGTATGTACGTACATCCACAATTTCCTTTGGCACATCTCACAGGTCTCATTTATTTTCATTTCCTTTAAAAAATTATTGTCGTTTTCACCAGCCTTTGAACTTACTGCATTTGTGTAGCAACTTATCCCTTTTGCACTCTCTGCAGGGTATATTTATGAATTTCCATAAAAAAGAGATAAAAACATTGCCACAAGCAATGACATTCAAACTTAGTGCATTTTTGCATTAACATCTTCCTGTGGCATGCCTCCGAGGGTGCATTCATTATCAGGTTGTTTTGAAACTTTGTATGCTTATGCAGGATGACAAAGATAGGAGCTATCGATTTTCTTTTCATTTCCATCAAAAACTGTTGCTGTTCGCAACAGTCTGTGAATTTATTGCATTTGTGCATCAACATTCCTCTTTGACATGGCCTACAGGCCACATTTATCAGGATTTTTTTTTTAACTTGGTGTGCTCATTGGGCGAGACCTTTAGATAAGAGCTATTGGTTAGCATTCATTCTTGTGAAAAAAGTTGCCATTTACAATAACCTCTAAACTTACTGCATTTGTGTATCAACATTCTTCCTTTAGCCAGTCTTACAGTTTTCAATTATAAAATCAAGGATTACTCTTGACGTTGTGCGCACACAATGCTGTTATGTTGAAATTTCACCAAGTAACATTGGTACCAATGATCTTCAATTTTGCCATTTCATTTATAACTTACCAAGTTCAAGTTTGTCAAGTTGAGCTACAGTATCATTCACGCTTTCATTTGAATAAAATCTCTCAAAATTCCCCAAAACACAATTAGGTGCAATAGTTTTACCTTGTTCACCCCATGGGGTGGGTGTGTGGGGTCCCAGTGGATAAAAGTGATTTGATGCAAAAAAAAAAACAAACCCGAATTCCCCCAGTTGGCCATATAAGATGCCCCGGGCAGGCAGTCGTAAATTGTTTTTTGCATTAAATTACTCAAAATCCTCCAAAATGCTTTTTAAAGTAAAAAAATATCCACCTTTTGGAACCATTCCCATTGAATAACTTGGGATAGACTCTCTGGTGTTGGAAAGGTTTACTTCATTATACCCCCCGCAAACAAAGTATGGGGGGGGGGGTATATAGGAATCACCCTGTCCGTCCGTCTGTCCATCCTTGTAAGCGCAACTCTTCCTAAACCATTTGAAGAATTTTCATGAAACTTTACACAATGGAAGAACTCCATATGAAGATGTGCATGAAGCAATATAATTCCGTTCTGACATTTCCAAGGAGAGATAATCTAACTATATACCGTCTGTACATCCTTGTAAGTGCAACTCCTCCTAAACCGTTTGAAGAATTTTCATGAAACTTTACACAATGGAAGAACTCCATATGAAGATGTGCATGAAGCAATATAATTCTGTTCTGACATTTCCAAGGGGAGATAATCTAACTTATACATTTCAGGCGTGGGGGGGGGGGGGGGGGGTATCACTTTGTGAGTTTGCTCACAGTACCTCTAGTTTATTATTTGTTTAGTGCAATATGATGAACATGACTGTCAGTGACCTACTTAAATGTTTCAGGTGTTAAATCTGTCTCATTTTGATTAATGAGGGTCAGATGGAACAATGTAAACTCATTGTTTAATGAACTTTTGTTTTTGTATACTTTCACAGAGCTGAATGGGAATTTAGCAGTTTCATTGGTGTTTATAGTCAATTTGGTCATGTAGTTTATTTATTGGTGTTTTAGGTTATTTTTCTGCAGCTATGGCTAATTGTGACCACAATAAAGGGTTAAAGTCAGGTTTAGCCCATCATTTACCCCAATGTTGCCCCCAAGTTCCCCTCCAGGTAAACTTTTTTTTTTTTTTTACCAACCGCTCTGATTTTTTGCCCCAACCTGAATTTGTTTTCTTCTCAAGTTTTTTTTTTATGTCCTGTATGTTATTTGCCAATACGGTGAGAAAACCTCTCATTGACCCCCCCAAAAATTAAAAAATTTTAACATGGTCAATAATATCAGGCAGGGGGCCAATTTTCAAAGGCCATTGAATAAACAATGATATGCATTCTTTCAATCCCACTTAAGGCTTATCATAGCATTTTAAACCTTTTTTTCTCTCCCTTTTTGTTTTTCTTTCTTATTTTTTTCACAGAAAGGGACAACTTTGGAAAACTGAGGGGCAATATTCACCAAAGCCACTAAATGTCAGCAATATACAGGATTTCAGGAATTCAAGACATGAGGTATTCATTTCAGAGCAGCTATAGCTCTGTTGGACTTCTTTCAAATAATAAGAATTAGGTTTCCAAAAACAAAATGGTGTCCAAGATGACTGCCTTTCCCAGGATAAACACCTACTCATTTCAGTGTTGTTCAAAATTATACATATGGAAGAAATATATAGAAATGACTGTCATTTGTTCAAAATTCAGATATCAAAATCTAAATGGCAGACAAAATAGCAACTGAACAGAAAGAAGCCAAAACTCATGCAATAGGGCTGGGAAGAATGGGTTGAGGTCTGTAGGTAGATTTTTATTTTTTTTTTTTTTTGAGTTTTGAAGAATTTTAAATGGTTTTATGAAAGAACAAAAAAATTTCCCAATAAACCCCATGGGGGTGGGGCTGGGATGCATTTTTTTTCTTTTGCTGTAAAATGTGTTTTGGAGGATTTTGAGTGATTTCATGCAAAAAAATGCACCCAGTTCGCCCCCATAGGGTGGGGGGTATAGGAGGGAGGAAGGGTCCATGGAGTGGATTTTTTGGGGGCATAAAATCACTGAAAATATCCAAAACACATTTTAAAGCCCAAAAATCTGTAGTTTCTGATAGACAACAAAAAGTCAATAATTATGGCACAATTTACTTGAATGTAACTTAAAAGTGGAGTAATTATGACATTAATCCCCCAAATATACCATAAAGTCAAGATAAGCTACAGTGTCATTGACACTTTCATTTCAAATACATCGAATTGCACACTTTTTTTTTGGGGGGGGGGGGGGGAGGGGGAGGGGGGGGATGTGTGCCCAGGCAGCCTTTTATTTTTATACTAACTCACTCAAAATCCATCACAGCTAAACTTGAAGCAAAAATAAAACAATGCATCCAATTGATCCCCAACTCCACCTTATCCTCTTTCTTCCCTCCCAGGTAAAAATATGACGTTGACACGCAAGATTTGTCACATATCCTGAAAACTGAAAGGTACGCAAATAGAGATTTAGAATTCTAGGTCCTGGAAAAGCAGCCTTTTTTAGAACTATAGGTATTACTGGAAATCCGAATGTTATTTCTCCCCTGTTGGGAGCCCTTCTTCTGATCCATGGTGAGAATAGTTTGATATTTATTATTCAGCATCCTTATGGGGCACAGATTCAAGTTTTGTCAAAATCAAGTCCTTAGGTTCATATTTGGGCATCCTGCTGGAGCCCAAATTTTAACTTCCTGCAATATTAGGAATAATCTTTGAAAATCATCTTCTTCTGGTCCACCAGTCAGAATCGTTTGATATTTGTAGAGCATCTGTATGGAGGTTAGATTATAAGTTTGTTGAAAACATGTCTGTGAGTTCATTTTAGGGCTCCCTGTCAGAGGTCAGATTTTAACTTTGTGCAATAAGAGGAAAATTCTTTAAAAAATCTTCTTGTTCAGATAAACCAGTCAGAATCTGTTGATATGTATTATACAGCATTCTTAGAGGGGGTCTGATTTAAATTTGTTCAAATAAAGTCCCTTGGTTCATTATTGGGCTCCCTATGGTATACCAAATTTTAATTTGGTGCAATATGAGGAATATTCTTTGAAAATTGCCTTTTTCAGAGCCACCAGTCATAATCATTTGATAAAAATTTCTATACAGCATCTTTATGGGGATCACATTTAGATTAGTTCAAATCAAGTCCCCAAGTTCATTTTTGGGCTCCATAAGGAAGCCTGAATTTTAACTGGGTGCAAGCAACATGAGTATAATTCTTTCAAATCTTATTTAGATCCACCTGTCAGAATCTGTTGATATTTGGTATATGAAATCCTTAGTGAGGTCAGACTTATGTTTGTTCAAATCAAGTGCTTACTAATCAGGCTGTCAGTCATTTTTAACCCTTTCAACTTTATTACTCTGTATTCTTTGGAAATTGGTAATTTTCTGTTTCTGTGAATTATTTGTAAAACAGTGGAGCCCACTTAATTGTACATCTCTTAACTGAATAACCCTGTTAATTGAATATAATTTCCCAACACAAAACCATTTACCATACCCCGAGTACAAATTTGACTTGTTAATTGACTATACGTTATAGATTAATCACCTGTTAATTGCATAAAAAATCTTCTAACCTGTCGAGAAATTACCCTGACTCTCCCCAATTTTCCTTTGTTTATAGACCTATTTGGCCTCAGTACATCCAATACAGGCATTTAATCTGTTATATCTTGTTTGACAGAGCTCATGGAGCTCTGTCAAGCAAGATATAATAGAATAAATGCTAAATTTATCTCTAGAATACAGGAAAGTGGCACAATCCCTGTTAATTGAATACTCCTGTTAATTGAATAATTTTCATTGGCAAAGTGGCTTCTCAACAGGGTTTCACTGTAATGCAATTTTTTTGTAGCAACTGAAGATGTTTGCCAGTGCTTGTTCTCTTAAACCACTGCCCTAGTCAGTGGGAAAAAATAGAAGTGAAAAATTATATTTTAGTTCACCCTGAGCAAAGATCAAGGGGAGCGTCAGTGATCACTTTACACCCATCTTCCATCCATCGTCCAGCGTGAACTTAACAAACTGTTGGACCAAATTGAAGTAAATGTGATATGTGTGTTCCTGATATGTCAATTCAAGTTTGTTTAAATAATGTTGTCATGTCCAGGGTCACCACACAAGGGGCATAACTCTATTAGGACCCACAAACTATTTTATAGCAAGCCTTTAATTCCCACCAAACTCACACCTGCAGTTTCCCCCAAACCCCCTCCCCACAATAAAACAGTTACAGGCATGTTCCCAAATTAGAGGGGATAACACATTGTAAGGATTGTTTTTTATTTTTATGCCCCCGACTTAAGTCCGGTGGCATATAGTGATTGAAGTGTGCGTGGTCCGTGTGTGTGTGTCCGAGCCAATAACTCGAAAACTGTTAGGGCCACAGTCATCAAACTTCACAGAATTATAAAGGACCATGGGAGGATGACTCACCATAGCTGGGTTCGTACCTTTAAGGTCAAGGTCACATTTCAAGGTCACACTAAAAATCTGTCAATATTCGTGTCAGAGCCATAACTCAGAAACGAATCATAGTACAATTGTTAAACTTTTTACAAATGTTAAGGACAGTCAGAAAGTGTGTCGCATATAATAGTTTCCGCCGAATCTGCAAGGTGAAGGTCACAATTGACCTTCATATGTTCAGGGTCACAAATCGTGTCTCAAGCAGAACTCCAAAACTTTTAGGGCTACAGTCATCAAACTTATCGCAATTATAAAGGACCATGGGAGGATGTGTCACACCCCATAGCCGGGTTCGTACCTTCAAGGTCAAGGTCACACTAAAAATCTGTCAATATTCGTGTCTCGGCCATAACTCAGAAACGAATCATAGTACAATTGTTAAACTTTTTACAAATGTTAAGGACAGTCAGAAGGTGTGTCGT